>OY282514.1:5985931-6585931 GCA_958296145.1 Hydrotaea cyrtoneurina | reverse complement strand
AAAAACAAAATAGAACGCATTCTATGGAACATGTTCTCATTGGTATGGATGATCATGTCTCCAGTGGACTTGTTAAATGTTTAAAACTAAAGTCGGACAATGTGCAACCAATTAAAAATAAACAACAAAAATTCCATTATGATAAAGTTACATTCATCGATCGGGCTGACCTTTTCCTGTAGGATGTCAATTGCATCTATAGGAACTCTATTTGAATGAGTGTCCCCTGAAAAGGGTATGCAACTTACATAAGGTTCTGTAATGTGTTAATAAGCCTCTTTGGATCCGCTCTCTTCCTTCTCTTGCTTTCGACAATAATGCCCGTAAATGTGACCAGAGCACAAATAAGTTAAGTTTGTAATTCATGAGATCGGTTTATTAGAAAATGAAATACAAATTGTGAAAACTGTTTTCAAATAGCGTTATTAACCGGTTTTTAATTTTAAATCATTCAGTTTCATTTCACTGCTTTACAAAATGAGAGACTTTTTGTAGTTTGTTTTGTTATTTTGTTAATACAGCTATTCCGTTTCTTTGGAAAACCTAGTTTCCTTTTTTTAGTGAACTGAAACTTTTGAACACGGAGTAAATGTTTCTTCAAAATTGACAAAAAAAACAATGTTTTGGATAACGGTAATAGCTGGATTGAAAAATTTAGATTTCAATAAATTACAAAACCCAAAAATTTCGCATAATTTTTAAATTTTCGCGTAATCTGTTTCGGCCACCCAATCCCGGTTTATGTCCGGATTCGATTTGTCGGTTGGCTTTTATTTTGAAATTTAAAAATGTGGAACCGGTTTTCGGTGTGAGAACCCCGTTTATAAATCGGCTGGACTTGTTCATGAAATAAAATTTTTTTTTTTTGAATATTTCGTACTGCATTTAAAAAATACTTCTTGATGGCAGCAGGTCGCTAATAATCAGATATTTGCAATATTTTTTGCTATCAATAACTACAGAAATCTTCAAAAGTTGGTGATGTATTCCAAAGGAAACGGTTTTTCAAAATAGTGGATGTTGGCCATGATCGAGCACCCTACTTTTCGTTTAATTACAATCATAAGGTATGCGGGAACATCTGTGTACACTAATTTCGTACTTAACATTTTATATGTAAGTTAAATTTTTTCAATAAAAGTCAGTACAAATTTTTGAAAATGTTCGCGGATAACCCTAGTCCCAGCAGAAACAGAGCATTGGCAAGTACCTGTGAATCCGCAAAGGTAAACCTGCTATAGGACAGCAAACTAAAGTCCATACCTTAGTCCTGTAATTGAATTTATCCTAAAAGAACATTTCTTATTTGTTCTTGTTCTTATTAATAATTATAGAACATTTTAAATCACATTCCGAAAATATTTTCTTGGCTGTACAAATTTTAAAGATTTTTTTGTTCATAGAGAATTCTTTCAGTGTCTTGAATATATATGTACATAAATGATATGTACTATGTTTGTTTAGAGTAGATTAATGATTATTAATTACTTGAAACTTTTCAATATTGAATTACTCGGACAAACATGATGTATTAATTAAAGCCAGAAATGCCACAAATCCTGCAAATTTAATGAATAATAATGAACTATAATACGAAAGTAAAAAAGTTGCAAAATAAATTCAGAATAATTACACGTCATTTGTACAACAAAATCTGTGGCAAATATTTGCATATGATAACACTTTAAATGCAGCCTTTACAAACTTGTACACAATTAAATTAAATGATGAAATTTGATAACATTTCATAAAATGCTTGCGGTGATTTTAACTTTATCATAAAGTGAAAACGTTTTCTCCCCCCGCAATTTGTTATTGTCGTTAAATAATGCCATTATGAAGTAAAGCAAAATGCAGAAAAAAATACACCACTATTAGACTTAAATTCATACCATTTAAAACCTATAACACAAAAACCACATTTCAACTACCAGAAACCAAACGGAGCCATTAATTGAGCTTTTTTACCAAGCCCGCCCCATCCACACCCTTTTGTTTGTAACCAATCACATGGAAAACGAACATTAAACAACTACCAGCATCAGATTAAGTAAAAAAGTTCCATATAAATGTGGGGGAAAACACTTTAATACAAATAATCGGCATTAATAAATTTCAATTTTTCAAATAAACGAAATCAATATGACTATGAAGGACTAAAAGAAAATTAATTCACACATTATTACAAACAAACCAAAAATGACATTTAACGCATTCACACTAATTTCCGTACACACACACACAGACTCACACATATTAAACCAATTAAATCTTTAACTAACAACAAGAACATTTAGCAATAAACAATTGAAATTATATCGCGAAAGAGAAACTCTAAGATGGGACAGAGAAAGTAAAATTTATTTTAAAGGAAAATAAATTTAAAAAAGAAAATACACATAAACATACCTTTTTAGAAAGAACTTAGTGCAATTCATTGAGAAAATAAAAAAAAAACATATATATTAACAACTAAAACAAAATAATTATTACTAACCTAATAAATAGAAAACCAATAAAAAAACCAAAAAAAAAAACTGGACAAAACAAACTCATTTGTAAATAAATTTTTAGCACATAACAGTAGTAAAAAGGAAAAACAAAAAAGAAAACTTTAAAATAAATAACTTAAAATGCCACAGAAAAGTGTCATTAAGTCATTAGTTATAAAGCAAACAAAAGGAAAACTGCAAACAAAAACCGAGAAAACACTTTAAACTAAATTATATATAGTTTATATAATAAAACAAAAAAACGAAATGAAAAGAAACGATAAATTCTAGAAATCCATATACATATTAACAAATTAATAAATTAACAAAAAAAAAAAAACAACAATTACATTTAAAGGATTTTTTTAAGACACATTTAACATAACAGCAAAAACAAAATGATTGAGGAAAACAAAAGCAAATGAATGGAGAAGCGAAAAGAATATTTAATAATAATTAACAATTAAATTCCAAGAAAACAAAAAACAAAACAATTATTTAATAATAATTATAATTATGAGGAAAAAGAAACAGTATTTGTATGTTTTATTTAAAAATAAACGTGAATGAAAAACAAAAACCAAAACAAAAACACACAAAAAAAAAACAGATGAAAAACATTTATTTAGCGATGTAAGTGTAAATTCGAGAATAACAGAAAAATAAAATAAAAAAGACCGAAAAAAGATGTCCTAGAATGTCCTTTACAGAATGAAAAGAAGAAAGAAAACATAAAAGCCTAACTTGAAATAAATCAATAAAAAAGTGAAAAACACATATGAAATGTTAAACAAAACGAAAAAAAAACACATAAGTTTGGTTTTATTTTCGGGTTTATGGGAGATCGTAAGTATACTTTTACGGTGTGTTGTGGGAAAATTTATTGAGAACTGAGTTTCGATCTATTATGAGTTAAAGACCCAGCGTCTTTGGAAGATGGAGAGTTCCCTCTGAAGACCCTCGAGAGGGTATGTTCTAGTCAGGAGGCTATTTGTATGTCAACATGGTAATAGTAAACGACTACATGCTTTAGTTAGCCTCTGTGAAAACTTAAAACACCAGAAGAAGGAAAGCGAAGGGATCTTCAATAATCTCCCAACAAGATCGTTTAAAAAGAAGTCATCGTTAATTCATGTTCAACATCCACACATCGAATACAACTACGAATAACCTACACATAAAATCACTCTCTTTCACAGTCTATCCCTAAAAAACATTATTAAAGAGCTAACAAGAATAGGCTTGAACAGCAGGGCTATGAAGACGAGCCAAAAATGCTCGACTCCGACTTATGCTGTTCAAGAATAAAGTTTCGAAAATTGTATTTCCGTCCACTATTCATGTACTCTATATTACACTAAGGTGCGTTTGTATCTTAAATATAAAAAAGTTATTACAATCGAAAATTTTAAAAATATTAATATAAGTAATTGAAACTCGGAGTCGGAGATGAGAAAATTCGATTCTATAAACAGAGCACAGTTTTTCTAATCTAAATAAAGATTTTTTTTTATAAATCAATAGCTTATCCCCTTTTGAGTAAGACCGCGTTCAAGATGTTTCCACGAAACAGCTCCTCAAATACACTCATAGGACGACCCCGAAACTCATAACTGATCAAACAGAGAAATGTTTTTTCTCATTATCTGACAAAACATTTCTCTGTTTCTCAACTGCAAATCAGGCAGATCGAATGTTTTAATATACATTATTTCCCGCCTAATTGACTTTCTCGCGTATGTGGGTCAATTTCTGAATTCCCGTTTATCAGCAACGTTTTCCAAGTTATTGCTTAAACATTAATACGTTATGATCATATTTTTTTCTTATTGCGTGATGTTAAGACGTGGTAATACTTGAATGTTGGAAAAAGCCGGTGAAGCAGTCGGTCAAATGGCACAATCAATGATGCTCTGTTTTTTCGTCTATAATACGATTTTGTAGTTGTGATCCAGAAGCTATTGCTAACTGTTAACGAGTTATTGACCAAAGATTGGTAAGAATGTTTTAAAGTCCATCATTTTACAGTAGGGTTGTTAACTTCACCAAAACTTAGGTAGGGTTATCAAAGATGAACACGTTGCTTTTGGTGTGTTTGGATTGTGCTGTTCGACTATCTACAGTTCGGAGTGTGTGTAATCAAATGACACTGTCAATTATCAGAAATGCACGAGCAAACAGATACACATTCATAAGGAGAAAAGGGCATGTGGTAATGGCAACGGCCCAATAAATCACCCATAGGAAGAAAACGGTCTGCCATACGAATCACGGCTCGCAAATGCACAAACTAGGAATTTTAATAGAATGTAGTACATGTTTCTTATGTATTGTTCGAACACTTCCGTAATAAATACTCACTCTAATGAAGCATACCAATAGTTGTTCATTTCTTCAAAGGGTTTAAGTGTTCTCATCCAAAAATGGTAAAGTCTCGTCCCATTTGCTCTTGTTTCAAATTGGTGGACAGTGCAGTGAACCCTGTTGAAAATACATATACAAATATATATAAATATATGAATAGCAAGCAATATTTCTGCAATAAATAAATGGTCCACCTCTGTGCAAAGACTAGAATTCGCCACTAAAAATCAATGTAAAAATATGCCTAATCTGTGCTATTTAAAGCTTATCACCCAATTAGCGTTGACATCACAACTTCTGTTTCGAAATAATGTTAATAAAGTGGGTCAGCAAAATAAATGTATTTCCCGTTCAATACATGCCTTTCCTTCATTTTCCGAATAAATCTTTTTTAGGCTCAACCTCAGTGCCAGTCAAAAGATTTACAAAATTAAATTTATGGAGACAATTTTGCTGTTACATTTTTTCCCTTCTTGGATGTTGTTGAAAAGTTTCAAATTTCCGTTTGAAACAATTTCTATAAATCTTTTTGCGTTGGAAGGAAAAGTTTCTGTTCAGTGCTCCCTCCTTCTCAGAAAATTGCAGACGAAACTTTTTTAATCAGTTTAAATGTTAAATAAGCAACAATTATGTTTACAACTATTTTTTCTACCACAAATAAAATGAAAATGTTACACATTGTAACAATATTAATGGTGGGTAAGAGAAACAGCAACGAATACATAAGGCAGTCGTTTCCTGTAAGTGAACATTTTGGGGTTCAGTTTGAACTATTCAGTGGGTAGATTTCGTTGTGCCGTAGGGTGCTACTCATATTGAATTTACAATAGCTGGTTTTTTTCAATTTATTAAAGACTTATAATAAACGAACATGCATTGCACTGTGAGCATTTGTAGAGCATTAATATCGTCAAAATGAGGTTTCGATGGATATTAATTGTTGAGACGATGTTGCGTAACGTAATGTTGCGTTGCGGCATTGTTTGATTAATTTAAACCCAACTATATGAACTTAATGCATTTAATCTCAAATAGAGCAACATTAGAGGGCTAAGTTGATGTCTTACTCCTACTGACAGGAGATAGAATCTTTTGAGGCCTCAAACTATTCTTTAGTGCTGCAGCGAAACTCATGAAGCAAAAATTCCCAAAAGAATTGTTTTTCTTCTATGAAATGTGGCTTTTTAACAGTTTTCATTATGTTTTGCCGATTTTTTCCATCAATGTTTAGGACGCTACTGCAATCTTTTCATATATGAACTTAATTTGTGCAAAACCAACATTTGTTTCTTTAATTTGTAGACCTTTAGTTAAATTCCCTATCGTTGACTTTGGTATTTTTAGTTGTTGTTAGTTTGACGAAATCTTTTTTCCTGAGTGTAGTCTCCCTGAATTAAAACTCTTTGCTGCTTTTGCAATATCCACACATCTTTCGTTATATCGGAATCTCGATAAAGTTTGGTATAGCCTTAAGGCAGTTCAAAAATTTAACATTTTTTTCTTTTCACAGGAAATTCAAAATCCGTTGCAAAACTTAAACCATCTTAAATTTCCGCTGTTGTTACTAATACGTTTTCGCTTGCCAGTGAACAGTGTCATTGGAGCACTGGGACATTTAAGGAATATGAGTTCATTGCATTTTGCTCTCTGCCCACCCCATTCCACGTAAAAAGAAGGAGATCGCAAACATTGTTGTTTCACTCGTAATCCAACAATTTCCTGACTGTAAAAAAGGAAATAGTTTAGCATTTCAAATATGTAGCTAAGATACAATTTCATAACCTTCCTCGCGTCCTTTTGCTCACACACACATATACTCTCATAGGAATAAGTTGTATATTTTGAATCGTACTCACACAGTCATACACAGCGATGCACAACATCTTCATATCGTCTCCTGATGGCGGGAGCAGGGTTACGAATGGTCGGAAAAATACATAAACATTGAATGTAAATAACTTAAAGTTGAAAAGATCGTCTCATCCCTCGTTTCCAATGTGGTGGCAGCATTAGCAGAACAGGCCAAAGCTAAAAAAGGAGCAAAGAAAATTTGTTGAAAAGATTTTCTTGTTGATTTCCGTTTTAAGTTTGCACAGTTTCGCAACAAAACACATACGCATTCATATCCATATGCATACATATTACAGTAGTGGACAAACAAATAGGTTCCACTTTATCTTTAGTTTTGTGCATGCATTGCGTTGACAGGATTTTAATTTGTGTTTGGTGGTGCAAGTGCTTTAATTACACTACTCAACAAAATGAAAAAAATTTCATGTACTCCGGATGCGATAATTTTTTCTGTGTAGATAACCTTGACATGAGCTCGAAAAACGCAATAAAAAATTTGTTTTTCGTTTGGTTTTTGTTTTATTTTTTTTTTTTTTTAAATTTTAAATTTTTTGGTTAATTTGTTTCGTCCGGCATAACTCGGGAACCACTAGCCCGATTTAATTGAATTAAATTTTAAAAAATTTAAAATTACAATTCCCTTAATCTGTTCATATATTGCTTTCCTATACAAGCAACAGTTTCCAAGTTAAAAATGAATATATAAAGGAAAAAACTTATTTTTTGCCTAAAGATTTAAATTTTTTTTTTTAAAAAAATCCATAAAAAATCCAAAATGAAAAAAAATGTCAAATCTTATTACTTTTTCGTAAAGTAACATAACCTATTAGCAAAATGAGATAAAGATCATGAAAATCGATACACGCGTTTCGCTTTTATTCGCAATTGAGTAAAGGTATGAATTTCAAAAATTTGTTCGACATATGCACAACTTTGTCTATGGTAAGGTTTTTTCTTTTTTAAAATTTAATTCAATTAAATCGGGCTAGTGGTTCCCGAGTTATGCCGGACGAAACAAATTAACCAAAAAAATTTTTTTAAAATTTAAAAAAAAAAAAATAAAACAAAAACCAAACGAAAAAAAAAATTTTTATTGCGTTTTTCGAGCTCATGTCAAGGTTATCTACACAGAAAAAATTATGGCATCCCGAGTACATTTTGACTGTTGACTAGTGTTATCTTAAGTTATATGACATAATGACATTAGCTCAAGTTGGATCATATCTTCCGATAAGTCTGCTATCGATATTTTCATCACCGAACTTCTAGGGCATATACAGGGCATAAATTTCCTTCTACAAGAATTGGCAATTTTCTTAGGAAATTCAAAGGACGAATTGATTGTGCAGCATAAAGAATGTCTTTATGCCTTACAAAATTGCATTCCACCAATATATACAAACTAGTAAGTTGTAATGCGCCGATGGCGCCCGTTGAAATATGGAAAAAAAATTTTGTTGAAAAAAAAAAATTTTTGTGGAAAAAAAAAATTTTTTGTAGAAAAAAACAAAATTTTGTTGAAAAAAAATTTTTTCTTGAAAAAAAAAATTTTTGTTGAAAAAAACAATTTTGTTGAAAAAAAAAATTGTAGAAAAAAAAAATTTTTTGGGGAAAAAAAAAATTTTGTTGAAAAAAAAAATTTTTCTTGAAAAAAAAATTGTTGTTAAAAAAAAATTTTTGTTGAAAAAAAAAATATTGTTGAAAAAAAAAATTTGGAAAAAAAAAAAAATTTTGGTAAAAAAAAATTTGGGGAAAACACAATTTCTGTACAAAAAAAAATATAATTTTTTTTATTATTATTATTTATAGATAATTAATAATTATAGAATGCCTATTTAAATTCCTACGTACTGCGTGACAGAGTCAGTGAATCAGTGTATCAGTGAATCAGTGTCGAGGGTAAATATATATTAAGATATTTGTAATACTGAACCTATGGTATTATTCTCTACTGTATGTATTTCGCAAAATATACTTTTACACACACATACACTCGCATGCGTGTGTTATAAATACTGATAGGAAATAAATATCAGTTTATAAGCTTAAAGGAAAACAAAATTATTGTATATGTATGTGTTAGTTTCGATTGTAGCATATGCGTGTGTGTGCGTCCGTATTTCGGTAAAACATGTGTAAGTTGTTGTTGTTTCTCCAGTTGTTTTCATTAGTTATTTCCCAGCAAACATTTTCGATCGTCTGAGATTCGTCCACGAATCGCCAGGAAGATGTCACAGATCGCGGCGATGGTCATCTGAGAAGCGTTGGCGAATCGCCGTTGTGAGCAGTTGGCTCTGTGATGCGATTCGCCATGAAGAATCTCAGACGATGCACATAGTAGCATTGCAAGCGAATCTTCCCAGAGCATTGCAAGCGAATCACCCCAGAGCATTGCAAGCGACTCCCCACAGCGATTTGAATGCAAATCACCACCTCTGAAATACTAAGATAGGACGACGGAATTTTTTTACATTTTTTACTAGTATAATTTATTAAAAAAAAATTTAAAAACAAAAATTAGAAATTCATAAATAAATCAGAAATAAATTATTTTTTGGCACTTTTAAGACGTTTCTCGACTCGGTCCTTGGCGTGTACAAAATGCTGTTGTATTACAGCATTAATTTTTTTTATCATCAGATGTGGAAAATTTACCGTGGCATATTTCTATTAAAAAAAATAAATGAATAACAATTATATATGAATAAAATAATAATATTTGAAATCCTTACCTCTTATCACCGATATAAATCATCCTCAAAATGTTGAAGGCTTCTCTCTTACTTCTTTTTCTTATTGTGCTGGCAGACAACATTGCTATTATATAAATAAAACACACCCGACACTTTTTAATTTCAGAGATGAACTAACAAACATTGTAAATTTCACTTGATATGTCACTTTGATTTTACAGTTATATTCTCTTCACAACAAGCAAAAAAAAATAACAAAAACAAAAATCTATCGAATGTTCTTTTAAACAACTTCCAAATGTTGTCAGGAAGATTGTGTGTATTTCTCTAGGATTGCGGAACCATTGCGATGATGATGAAGAGGCGATTCATCGCTAAACAATTGTCATGTAGCATTGCTAACAATTCGCGGCAGCGTTTAATCTTCCAAACGACTTTAAAATGTACTTTGGAAGATTTGGGTATTATTTTTACGATCGTTTATTAATCCCCCAGATGATGTATAGGCGAATCAACTTCAAAGGATCTCTACGGCGAATCGCTAAGACTTCGCTCTGGCAATGGTTCGCCTCAGAATCTTCCAATTGTTTGCTGGGTTGACTCGACTGTGCGAGTGTGTGTTGTTTGGCGACAACCCACAATTTCACAATTATATTGCTCCCAAATGAGAAATATTTCAAAGATGGGTTGATATACCAAGTTTTATCGAAAACCCAAGACAAAAAAAAAACTACGAAAACACAATATGAAGGAGATGGAGAAGCAGAAATTGTCTCCGAACTGATACTACAAATAAATACTTCTAACGTAAACACACATGAGACTGTTGGGAAAATGGTGTGAGGTATTTCCATGTCTCGTAGTTGTAAGCAATCTACCATATCGGGACATGTCTAGTTATTTTCTCGTGGATTAAACAATGTGAATGGTATTAAACATTAGCAAATATTCACAGGCCATTTGCAAATGGTCACAAATAACAACAGAATTTTTTTTATTATTATTTTTAAAATTTCATATATAAAAAATTCTTTCAAATATTTAGTTGTAATAGCAAACTTCTCAGGGGTGTGAAAATTAATTATTTTTTAAATTGTGGCTTCTGTAAAAGTTTAACTTAACTTGCTAGTAAAAAAAAAGAAAACAGAGTAACGAAACTTTTTTTTAAAAAAAAGTTTACTTTAATCATTAAAGTTTAATGTAAAGCACTTGTAATAAATAAATCAAAAATCCCTTAAAATGTACTTAAGCGATTATTCGTGAAAAAAACAGAAATTGCAACTTTGTACATATGAACTATGGAGGTAACTGACATATCATAATCGCTCTTTAGTCACGTTTGAAGTAGAACTCCACAAGCTTGTCGGAGTAAACTTTATTAGAATATATTAAGACTCATCACACCTTCCTAGACATGATCGATGTAGCGGAGCGTTATCCATCGATCTTACTCTGAACATTTGTATAAACATTTACAACATCTCCCAGCCAGTCGATATGACCCGTTTAAATAAAATTTAAAATTATTTAAACATAATCTTGGAAAACGAATATAATCAACCGAGATCAATTTTAGTTTTTTTTTTATAATTAAATATGCGTCACAGCGCCACCTAGACATTGTTGCGGCGAGTTTGCCGATAAGAGTCGTCGTATTTTTTAATCTTTTAGCGATACCACATCCCATGACGGTAGAGATGCACCCGTTGACAATACTGGTGTGGACGCACCCATACAAATCGATTTGAAATTTTTATCACATTATAAAAAGATTTTTATTTAGTTAGAAAGCTTAACTAAACAAATGCGAATTCTGTTTTGAGTATGTCACGCGTACGTTTTCTTGTCAATATTTATGAAACATGTTAAGCATAAATTGTGTTTCTTTATTTTTGATCGTTTCTACGCAAAAACAATCATAATGACAACTCTGGAAATCTGTTGCTTGCGTGGCGAGTATGTTCCATACCCCGGCGATGACGTCACCATGGTGATACATGGGGTTTGTGTCTCCTTCATCCGAACCAATCATGACGAAGTATTTTCAATTTCCTCCATTTTCCTGTTTCGCCAAGAAACACTCAAAACAGGAACAAACAACGCCATCAAAAGAGGAAATTTCTCATAAAACCTTCAAACGCAATACAACTCTTTTTTTCATCTTCTTCTCTTATCGGCAACTGCAATGTGATGCTGGCAAGTGGATCCAGAAGGGACATTTATGGTTCATAAATGCTGGGGAAATCTATAAATTGTTTATAAGACTCATTTAATTTGGTTCATGTTGGTGCTGTCGTTGTAACCATCTTTGGAATATGAAAGGGACATTTAATAAATCTGCTAATATTTTCAATAAAAAGTTCTAACGACAATTGAATGCACTTTTTTTTTGGAAAATATATGGCAATTACACGAAGATTTGCAGGATAAAAAAAGGACAACGCTAGAAAAAGTTAAAAAAAAAGTAATGAAAAATACAAAGTGTAAGAAACATTTAAAATTGTGCTTGAAATGGCCTTAGCAAGAAAGAGGCCAAAACAGACATTAAATGCCAAAATGAAACAACAAATGGTGCACTCAAAATAGCAGCTACATCTGGTGGGCTATGTTCGAATATGTTGTACACTGCTCGCACTGGTGATATCTTGACCTATGCGCCTCTCTTTGTGTCCCTGGGGTTTCAAAAAAAAGGCTAACAACAAATTTGGGTTTAAAATATTAATCGTGTTAAAATTTAAAAATAATCAAAAAAATATAAAACCTTTTATAAGAAAAAAATTAGTGAAAATACAAAAAAAAAATTTCTTATCAATGTTTTATAAAGCTGTTATAAGTTTTTTTTGAATACCGGGATTATATTTAAAATTTAATTATTTTTAAAACTCTTCATTAAATAAATTTTAACAGGATTAATATTTTTAACCCAAATTTGGTTTTTGTTAGCCTTTTTTTTGTTGAAACCCCAGGGATACACAAAATAAAAAGACGAAAAAAAGTAGTAAATAATAATAATTATATCAAAAACATAATGTGAAATGACTCATGGTCCCTGTATATGTTTTGAAAAGAGGACACTGTATTTACCTTTAACTAAGCCTTTTGTTATGGATTTGAAAGCTTATTAATAATATTATTCACAACATAAAGTATTATTCTAGAATATAGAATTCACCACGAACCGTTACTGAAAACTGCAATTTTGTTTTTATATTTACCGATGTATGTTTTCCAAAAAATCAAAATATACATTTTTATTGAGGTTCTTCTTCGGTCACATGTGAATGTTAAGTCAGAGATTGACTGAGATTACTTACAAGTGCATTTGTGTTATTCCAATACACGCCATATCAAATACAATTCAAATTCGATTACAGATCCAGTTAAAGAAGTTTTTAACACATTGTAGGTAACCAATTTCACGGTCCTATTAGGCAAGAATTACAAAATAATTAGATTTCCAAACACTGAGCGAGGCCAGAGTTCACAAATGGGAAAAATATTACGACACTTTTTTCTCAACGGAGACGAAGACTTTTTAGTCATTTGTAAAACTATCGTAACTAAATATGACCAGACCTACTCCGAACTCTAATGATTCGCCCCACAATTTGATAAAAGTTTAAATCTAAAGAAACCTTTAGCGCCAATATAAGCCAAATCTGAGCAATGGAATGGTAGGGCACACCAAACAAAACCAACAAAATTGTGTCCTTTCGACTGGGCAAATTGAAAGAAATTGCCCAACATCCACTCGACACTCTATCCGCCTCATACAGGCTTATATCCTCTGTGAAGTTTTATACATCCTCAAAAGACAGAACCAATAAAGCCTTTGTTTCAGGATTTCAACGGCACAGTAGACCGGCAAAGAGACAGTTAAGAGCATTGAACACAAAGCCCTTCCGAAGGATGTAGTAGCAACAAAGCTGCCCCTGCTGGTGGCGCTTGGAAAGGAAAAGTGACTTCATTCGTGCTGTTCGACCATAAATCATATTGCAATCACAGTATTTCTGTGTTAAACAATAAATTAAATATGCTGGAAAAAAACGAAAAATAAGAAACAGCAGAAATACAGAAGCCTGTGACATTTATAGGCAGAAGAAAAAGATGGGCGGCCAGGAGCAAAGAATGGCAGACACGGCCACACAGCGTAAAGATAGGAGGATTTAACGATAACGGATGATAACAATCGCACAAAATATTATAAAACAAGACAAATTAAAAAACCAAAACAGTCGAAAAAGAACAACAACACCAATGGCGAATATGTTATTTACGAAATACGACCATTAAAGTGGTTTCAAATTCATGGGATCAACGATTTAGATTTATTTCAATCGGCCTTTGTTCTAGGTGGTGATGAAAAATGATTGTATTTTTTTGTTGTTGTCCGATTTGAAATCGATATTCAAAGTAGATGACACATTGCTGGACCAAAATTCAATTGGGCTTTTAGGTCAGGAGGGGACAAATTCTCTATAAATCAAATGATATTAATGTGTATATGCGTTATGCTAATGGAGATTCAACTCGATGGTTTATTCAAACCGATTTTTTTTTGAACAAATTACTTTAACTTTGTACATTGGCAGACACACTTTGAAGTGATGACATAAATGCTGATGATGCTTAACGACATTTCTCGTTTAGTTTAAACAGGGGTGAAATACTAGATTTGCTATATAAAGAACACATGTGGGCGTTCAACGAGCATTTGAACCGTTTGTGACCATCCATCATCAATGAGCCGCTTAAGACTTTTGGTGTTTTATTTAAATCGAATACATTTCATGATTTTTAAGTCATCTGAGATATGAGAATTGAGATAGAATTTGTAGGTGACGATGTGGATGTTAGATAATGTGATATACGTCATCTGTATGACTAATATGGCAGCATCTCAAAAGGATACTGGCCTCCAAGATTAGCACTAGCAGCCGTTGGAGTAGTGGAATAAATTAAACCATAGTTTCAAAGTTCTGAAAAAAGTAAAATTTTTAAAAATTTCAGACATGAAACATTGAAATAATTATGAAAGGCTTTATTTTTTTTTACTAACACTCAGGTGATGCCCTCTAAAAATGTGTTAGCTATGGGAAATAGGGATGAAGGAAAAGGCAGTAATATTAGTTGACATTGACCTTGAATTTGATAAAGCCACGAGTTCGAAAAAATATCTGAAAAATATCGCGCCTGAAAAGCGTCTTGCAAACATTCTTATGCTGGGCTCTCCCAGAAGTCATGCGGATACGCCTCGTACCGACGTTTTTCAAATCCCATGCTCCTTCGAAAAGGTATTCGAATATACAAACCTACAGACCCAACAGTAAATGGAAGGCCTATCCAAGTGTCCTTTTTAGGGACCTACAAGACAAGACAAACACAGTTTTGAATTGGTAGTGCCTAAGCTTCCACTCTACCTTCTATTGAGAAGCTTCTAGGGATAGGATTTTGGAGGAACTAAAAAACAGCTTTTTATCAATCCATATCTAATAAAACTGATTTTCTTTTAAATTTACCTTAGATGGACAGTGGATTCGAAAAAAACACAAACAACCCTTCATTGAGACGATTAATTTTAATGTGTCCTTTTATCGCCCTCTATTAGAAGGGGCCCAGTAATGTTTATTACCATTCGAGGTGAAATATTATAAATCGATAGAAAAAATTACTCTACTTTAGAAAATATTACAATGCCAAATTTAATTAACCGTTGGAGAACATATGTATGCTTTTAAAATATCTAATTCCCACTCATTTTTTTCTAAAAAACACAAATATCGCCTTTTTGGGCTTAGGGCACTTTTGCTCTGAACTCATCATTTCTTTTGTACAATTTCTGGTTACCAACCGATATTTTACAATATTTATCACATAAACTACCATTTAATTTCCACATTTGATTTATATCGACACATTATTCACACCAATTGGTGAAATCTGCTGACTATGCCACTTGTCACAGACAATGTCATCCCCCTCCCAAAGTGAAGAAAAACATTCTGGTATAAAGTCATGATATTAACACAACACCGAACAAAAAACCAAAAAAAAGACGAAAAAAAGACACAACATTTTTCATTTAAAAATTCCGTTTCAACTTTTTCGAACTGAAATATTATTGTACATCTTAAGCATGGATTTCATTGAAAATGGAAGGGATAAAGTCCAAAATGAAAGCAGTACCAGGAGCATCCATGCATCCACATAGCGTCGTTTGCCAGACCGGCAATATACACCAACTCAATGGTGCAACACCGAGAATGTTGAAATACATTAAAATGGATAATTTATTCATAACGTTTTTGCAAATTAAATTAATTCTTTTATGACTTGTACACACTCCAAACAAAAAGAAAAACAAACAACAGAATCCAACAAAATAAAAAAAAAAAAGAGAACACAACATAAGCATACACATTTACCCACATCTTTTAACGCAAACACATACAACTTTAATCGCATTTTAACAAAGTAACTAGCGCAGTATATACATATACACCTGTACCCACACTCATACATACACAGATGGCGAAATGCATTGGATAATCTTGCACAGTGGGTGAAATTAGATTTGAGGGAATTTTGAAAAATAACTGAACTGTATGTATATACACTTGTTGAAATTTGAAACATATTTATAGGCGGGGTGAAATAAAGCCCCAATGAATGGCAATTTAAATAGGCCCCACACATCATTACAGGCAAAAACAACAACGATGATTGGGGCGTTTTGTCATTTGTTGGGGCTTTATTTCACCCCGCCTATAAATATGTTTCAAATTTCAACAAAGCCGCGACTTAAATTAACATTACCTTTTTCTGTGAATACTAAAAAAATAAAAACAATAGGGCAACTCACGATCTCAGGGAAATAGCCCGAGGAAAGTGGAAAAGGAAAATATTGGAGGAAATTTTGCAATTACAAAAACAAAATACACACGGTTGCTTTTCCCCAAGATGGGGAAATTTACATCACCAAAAATCAGAGGAAAGTTTCCACCGGCGCTTGGGGAAATCAGTCAGCTGTCACCACCAGAGTTTTGAGACGAAATTATACTGTCGGCGCCGTGGCCGCCTTTATTAGCTCGAATTAAACATCATCAACAATGGTTAAATATTGTGCTTGAATGTTTTTTACATTGTTGTCGGTAAATGTCTTAATTTTAAAGTTATTCATCCATCCACATTTATTCGATAATAAGAGATTTTGTTTATTTATTTATTGCCGCGAAAGCCGGCCACCAAAATTTTAAAAACAATTTAGGCGCGGCGCTTCATGTCGGCTCTATACTCTGGTCAACACATCAAAAAAATAAAACGTAAACAAAGTGAAGGTTTTTCGTTTTTCTTTGGCATATTGAAGCAATTTTTCGTATTTTCTTTGCAAAAGTCTCAAATACTTCATTTATTGTTTATTAAATTGCTTTGACTTTTTTTAAACATCAGCTGATTATCAACAGTGTTGGAAAAAAAACAATCAAGTGCGCTCACAATCGGGTGCAAGTTTTACATTTCCTTTTTCTTTTCCACAAGATAGTGAGTTCCGCTAATATAAAAAAATTGCGCGCTTAAAAATTATTTGTAGAAAACCAACAATACTAAAAAAGACATGACTCCATGAGAAAAAAAATCGATATTACTTAATATTCATTTTGATTTGGGACGTTGTTTCATTTCGTTGGGGTTTTGTTTCATTTATTTATAATGAAATAAACCTCTATTTTTGGGAGCTTATTTCATTGGGCCTTAATTTTACCCCGCCAAATTTATGTTTGAATTAAAATCTGTAAATACTTTTACCTCAGGACTTTCCTTCTCCTCAAACGTTTGGAGTTCGTGGAACGTACAGATTCTAAAAACTAATCAGTGTGCACTGAATACGTCTGATTTCTTTTATAATTAATTTCCTACAATAACTATATTAACACTAGTAAGTTGTAATGGGCCTATGGCGCCCGTTGAAATATGGAAAAAAAAAATTTTTCTTGAAAAAAAAAAAATTTTATTAAAAAAAAAATTTTATTAAAAAAAAAATTTTTGTTGAAAAAAAAATTTTGTTGAAAAAAAAAATTTTTTCTTGAAAAAAAAAAATTTGTTGAAAAAAAAAATTTTGTGGAAAAAAAAATTTTGTTGAAAAAAAAAATTTGGAAAAAAAAATGGTGTAAAAAAAAAACTTTTTGTTGAAAAAAAAATTTTGTAAAAAAAAAATTTGGGGAAAACACAATTTCTGTACAAAAAAAAATATTATTTTTTTTATTATTTATTATAGAATTATAGAATGCCTATTTAAATTCCTACGTACTGCGTGACAGAGTCAGTGAATCAGTGTATCAGTGTATCAGTGAATCAGTGTCGAGGGTAAATATATATTAAGATTATATTATGAGTTTAAAAGTAGTAGTGAGTAATTCACAAAAATCAGCGTATAATCATTATTTTGAGGATAAACAAAACAACCCAAAAATAATAATTAGTTATGATTTTTAATTTTTTCGCTCAAAATTAAACTCCCTTTCAATTTACGATTTTTTTGTGATTTTTTTTCCCAATATCGTTGCATATTTTTCCCAATGCGGAAAAATATTAAAAAAATTTTAATTTTGTTTATTAATTTTATTTGTATAAATGGTAGAAGAGCTTTGAACCAAAGTTAATACATGTTATCTTTCTTTAAAACTACCTCACCTTTATATGTAATACCTCACCCCCTTCATCTGCCACCAAGCAGAGACAATGTTTCGACTTGTACCCAAATGATAAATTATTTGGTTATAGCTGCTTGCCCTTGTACTCTTACACTCTCGCGTTTACTTTTTCGAAATGATTTATTTTCAGACTAGAAAAGAAATCGGTTTGACAGCGTATTCACTTTAATCTTCCAAGTTTTTTTTTGAGAGAAAAAAAATAAAAATCATAAATAAGTATTTTTAAGTTTCATTTTTTTCCTCAACTTTTTGTAATATTACTCAAAATTAATCATTGAAGACCATTAAAGACTACTGTAAAAATCTAAAACTTAAAAAAAATAATGACTGAAACACATGGATTGTCCAAAACCATTGATTATGATGAAATTATTATCCATGATTAATAATCATTATTTACTGTCCATGTTTTGTAATTTAAAATTGTATTCTCGGTTATGCTTCAATTGTGAACATTAATTATGAAAAATTGTGTTCTGTTTTCTAAATTGAGATTTTTGTTTGAGCGATGTAATTTGGGCAGACGATCGTGCGTTAACGTTCTCATGCCCATATAACAACTGGAACTGGAGAATGTAACGTAAATTTTCGTGCTGAAATTTACCATTCCGCAAATTCGTTAGGTTAATAACATTGTGAACGAATAATGAGGTCATCATTTTTGTGAATTTAGAATTCAGACCGAGCCTATCTCTCTTACAAGGAATATAACATCCGATCGCGCTGCTACCCGTATATATTCAACTATATTTTCCCCTAATTTATTTAATCGTCGGTAAAATTTTTTAATGAAAGACACTGTATATCTATTTGTACGATCCACACACACTCTTACAAAACTAGGGGAGAGAATTAAACAAGCGGAAAGCTTCGACATGAAATAAAGCAACAAACACATACACAGGCATCCCCCCGCATTTACTCAGTGGCCAAAAATAAAACCTGCAAGGCCTTATGGCAGGCCTTCATAGGGTGATGCAAACTGGTCATGTTGAGCTCATTCCACACTTGTCGTATTTGAAATTATCGCAGGTTTAAGGAAAATATCTAGAACTAGTAAGTTGTAATGCGCCTATGGCGCCCGTTAATTTGCTTGAGAAAGTATTTGTTACTTAATTTTAAAAATTTTGTAAAAAATATTATGAGAAAACAATTTTGTAAAAAAAAATTTCGAAAAAAAATAAAATTTGTGGAAAAAAAATTTTTGCTGAAAAAAAAAATTTTTGTTGAAAAAAAAAATTTTGTTCTTGAAAAAAAAAATTTTTTGAAAACAAAAATTTCTTGAAAAAAAAAAATTTGGAAAAAAAAAATTTTTGTAAAAAAAAAAATTTGTAAGAAAAAAAAATTTTGGAAAAAAAAAATTTTGGTAAAAAAAAAATTTGGGGAAAACACAATTTCTGTACAAAAAAAATATAATTTTTTTTATTATTTATAGAATTATTATAGAATGCCTATTTAAATTCCTACGTACTGCGTGGCAGAGTCAGTGAATCAGGGAATCAGGAAATCAGTGTATCAGTGTATCAGTGTATCAGTGTATCAGTGAATCAGTGAATCAGTGTCGAGGGTAAATATATATTAAGATTATTGAAAAGGACTAAGTCTAGGCATTTTTATATCCTCCACAATTTGCGTGCTAAATTTGTCACGCCTGTTGTCAACGGATTAGAGTATCGTAAGCGAATTTCAATCTGGATTTTCAATGGAAAATGGTTTCTTGACACCACCAGGCCAAACTACACACCAAACAGAAAAGGAATGTAAAGGCCCGAATAGAGAAATTTAGTCTGTTTATGTGCTTATCTCTGTAGACATGAGCTTTGTCTGAGAAAATGGCTTCTCTTTCTTCAATGAAAGGAGTTATCGACGTTTCGTTCATCGGGAGAATGCTATGTTTCATATTTGTTCAGCTTAGCCGAAAGTGACATCTATTTGTCGGTGTCATTTGTCATTTTGGCTCTCACAATTTTTTTTTTATTTTTGATAGATACAATGTCAATGTCCATAATATCGCTAGAATAGTAAAAAGTCTAACAATAGAAGACAATCATGAACATTTCTTATCCTAACGACTTTTTAAATGACGTTCTCGAAGAAGGCTTTCTCGAATGAGTTAGATAAGGGCGAACGCTTCTACCAAGTGCCACGACGCAACACTATTCTTTTGTTCCCTGAAGGCCTAATAGGTATTTTACTCAAAGGCCTCGATTGTTATCCCGCAGGATAGCTGTACTCATGAGGCACCCCGTTGCAAGTACCATTAATACAACAACGCCACTTGTCTATGCATGAACGGCAATATAAGTATGTAACTACATTAGTATGGCTGTGTAGCAATGTATACGCGGCTGTATGTATGTGTGAGTGTGAATTTACCCGTGAGTTCCTATAGTAGTGTAGACATGTAAGTGAAAAAAGTAAAGTACATTACATATTGGCTTAACAGGTTTTCAACTTAAACCGTGTATGTGTGTAGATGTGGGTGTTTTAACATGTATGCGTTAAAGAATATGCGTGGTGGAGCGTCGTGGTCGTATCAAGGGTGCCTTATCCAGTTGGCGATTCATCAAACTTATGTTGGGCATTCTAGTAAAAACTTGAATAACTCAAAGTCCGATCCCGCCCATTCCACTGCGCCTCTGTTCGCTGCAAGAGAATACAAGTTCATAAAAGGCTTTTTATTATATCTTTTACAATCGAATATGTAATCAACTAAATGCACTATTACTTAAACAAAATGGTGATTTACCACCCTTTCAAAGAGAAAACAAAATTACCAGCAAAATATTTAAAAGTGCCAGCGCCGCTGTTGCCGCCAAATGAAGACAATAAAAACGCTGAAAGCCAGCCGACGATTTTATGTTGTACATCTTCTTATCCAGCCACTACTTCCAAAGCGATTTATCACTGTGATAGGGGTTAGTAAAGGATTTAATGACGGTGTCTGAAGAAAAACCATACGAAAAAAAACCTAACAAATCTTATCTGGAATCGCCACAAAATGCCACAGCAAAAAAAAAGGAAGAAACGGAACATTTTGAAAAAAGTAAAACCAAATGTATCTGCGAATTTGTGTAACTCCGGCTAAAGCCTTTGGGGTATCATCAAATAAAAAAAACTTAACCATAAAATTCAGCTTAACCTCCCCCTTCACACACACACACAGAACATATTCAAACATTCGAAGAAACGCAGAAGAGAGAAAAGTCTGGATATAAAAATCGCCCCACCGAAAACAAAAATTGTATATTCAACCCAATACTCAATACCCAATAAACTGAAAATAAACATTCAATATATATGAGATGTTTATATGGCCTAAAGACGTGCATAAACCACGTTTTGTTAACCGCAACAACACTGGCAGCATCATCGGCAGCAGACACCAGCAACTGGCAACACACAGATACGAACGGCTATCAATAAGAAAATAACAATCATTTTAACATTAAATCCTGTTGTTGAAGGCTTTGTTGAGCTGGCCCTTGCCAGCGTCTTTCGTGAAGGTATTTTAAGTTGGCTTGTTGATTAGTTACCCATAAGAACATCTCAACAATTAGGAAATCTGACAGCAGAGGTAAGGAAATGGACATTTAACAGTGAGTTCTTGATGGGATTAAAATTAAATTTGGTTTGCAGGCAGACTCATGGAAATGTCTGTAATAAGGTCAAATTTTTAAAATAAAAAAATAGATTTTTATCAATTCTCAGATTTTCCTAAATTTTTTTTTTTTTTAAAATGTTTATCGTTTTTTTTAAGGTTTCAGTCAAAAAACATTTTTTTTTTCGTAACGCTTAAGTAGTTTAAAAATTTGGAGTCTCTTCAAGTTATGCTAAGAAAAGTGAAAAAAATATATTTTTTTTTTCAAAAATAATAAAAATTGGGTAAAATCCGAAAATTGATAAAAATTGTTTTTAAAAAATTTGACATGATACAGACATTTCCACGAGTCTGTCTGCAAAAAATCAGCTCGATTGGATCACCGAAAAAGGGTTAAAAATCTGTCCAAAGGCTTTCACACAGGCCACTACGAGCTTCATACTTCAAACTTAAAAAAAAAATTCTGACGTGTATATGAAAATCGCCGATACACGTGTATTTTTATTTTCCCCCCCTTTCCGAATATGTGCATTTGGTTCATAGGACAGAAAAAAATCTATTTTTTGTAACACGGTGTAATAGAACTAACATCATTTATCGGAGTTATACCATTATTATACTCGATATAATTTATATCTGAAAAAATCTGATTACAGTGACTCTAAAATACAGAGCCTGGTGCCGAAACACAGTAATCTCTTACCTCCAGTTCTTTGCAATGTCTTGGAGGCTGATAAATGAGATAACCCTCAAACACATTTGACACGCAACTATGAATACTGTTGTCGGACGTTGCCGTTTGACCATGATATTTCTGAAGATACGCACGCTGTGTTAATCGTGGGTGTCTCATCTCATCGTAGAGAATTGTAACCTAGTACTCATTTGTATGGATGAACTTTCGGCATTTATTATATTGCAGAAATATTGCATGAAACCATGGAGACTTTCTCTATCATTAGGACATGAAGCCATGCTGCTCCGATCATCGTTTCATACATTTCTATAGTTACTCTATATTTATTTTATCTTTGTATTCCAAGTAGTCGTCATTTTTTCTATTCGCTTCGTTCCAATTCAAGAAGCTATAAAAAATACGGCTTGTTAGATTCGTTTCGGCCGTTTATAACGTTCTGCCACGTTCCAACTGACATGATAGACAGCCTACGAAGCAATACCGTATACGGACTGATTTGTATTTTATTTAGTATTTCCTCCCGGTGGCGCCATTTTGTCACCCATAAAAATTATCTTTAATACCCTCCCAATGCCCTGTTGTAACCCGGTGACCTTTTTTCCCCCCCTGAACATGCGGCAGTGTGTCTGTCTTATGGGTAAACAGCGTTTGCGTTTTTTTTTTATAATCCCTTTTTATTTAGTTAACAAATTCCTTTAAAACATTTTGTGGTTTCTGTCTTTACAAAGTACCAAATAAATAATAAATAGTTTCATATACAAATAAGCATTTTAATTTGGCTTCCCCGCGTCACCACAAACCCACACTTTTATCCTTGTGAGACTCACACATACTTGAATTTATGTTATTGTGGGATATTTTACAAAAAAAAAAAAAACGAAGCTCAAGAAAAAGGTAAAACATATACACGTGTGTGTGTGTGTGTTTGTTTGGGCAAGTGATTACTTTGTGTGATGCTCTGTGTTCGTCTGTCTGTCTGTGTGTGTTTTAATAGTTTTGCGGTTGAGATTATTTATTATGGAAAGAACGCTCGTTCGGTCGGCCTGTCCCTCCGTTCGTTTGTCGGTTGGCCTCTTTATGTTATTATGAAAAACATAAGAAGTTAATACCAGTAAAATTTAATATAAATTACACTTAATCGTTTTATGATCTCTCTTAAGTAATGTAATTAAAGATTTAAATGACACAAAAACTAATAACATCTTCGTGCCATGCTGTGGTGCGGTCAAGAAGTCTTGAAAATATGCCGAAACTAAGAACTTTGTGGATTATTATTTCAAGCAACTACGGAACCGGCAACCATTTTACATAAGTGTGGGGCGAATGTTGAACGGCAACCAACCTTTGCCGGCCTAAGCCATTAATCTGATGCATTTTTAAAGACGTTTCATAAAGTTCTATTGATTTAGAGACATATGAACAATTATGAAATCGTTGTGTCGAAACGAATAAGTTATTCATAGCTCCGGCGGGATTTTGAATGAGTTTGGGATTTCGTATGTTGGGGGGGAGCATGTTGGGTTTATAATTGTTTATGGCAGTTAGTAGTGGCAGTAAAATCAAAACACTGGAAATGTTAAAGTCAGACGTTCACTCCCAGTCTTTGACTACACAGACCTGTGCATTTAAAAAATATTTAAAATCTGCCCGATTTTTTGTATTAAATTTTATAATTTTCTGAACTCGCTGCACATTTTTTAAACACTTGTCCGTCCTACTATTAAATCCAAAACATTAATTGTGTGTAATTTTAAAAATTAATTCAACAGAAAATATATTCAATTGTTATAAAAATTTCAATTTCAATTCAATTTCACACATTCATTAATGACACACATTTTTGTAAAGCATTTTCAATTGTTACCTCATCAACGACCATAATGACCAGAACAATGAACATAAATTAACGCTTTATTAACAACATTTTATCGTGCGACATGTATGTCATCATCAAACATTTACTTTATTGATATGACGGAAAAAAAAATCGATTTTTATTCCGTTCAATATGAAAACCATAAAATAAATTTGAAGTTGCCACAACCGCTCTGGCACACCGACCCACTTTCAGCAGAATTCCACTATCGCACATTCAATGAAGCGAAACTATTTAAACGGATAATCCTATACAGTGAATGTGATAAGTGAAGGTAATTTTTCGCCAACAAATGAAAATGAATGAGTATGTTTTTATCATGTGTTCTTCGGGAAATTTCTTAACATTTCTTATTTCAGACGAAATGAATGAAGTATACAAAAAAAAAATATTGCACTTAAAGTCTTTATTTCCAATGACATATATGGTTTGTGTTAAAACGGTTCAGTATGGTCGAATTAGTTTATAACTTCCATGGAATCCTTGACATTTCAGATGCAGGCAATGCATCTCAAAAGGTTTTTTTTATAAAGTTGCGGTTCGAAACATGATTTAGGCTGGTGAACTTTCCGCTTCGTATAGAAAAATGAAAGTATTTATCCAAAGCCTTAATGGAAATGTCAAATGTTACCAACTGAATTGAGAAACTGTACAAACCGTCCCCCTCAATATTTTACGGCTCACATACACAAAGCCGGCTCAATGTGACGCCAGTGCGTATGATGAACGATTCGTGGTAGAAAATTCTGTTTGGAGTAGAAGTGGAAAATATTTCTTTTTTTTCCTTTTTCACTCTTTTTTCATGCCAGCAACAAAATGCATCACGACAAGTTCAATTCATAAAATCACACATAAATGTTCACATGAATTATTTGCGATCATAAAGAAAAGGGGCCAAATGGATGTGAAATGTACAGAGGAAAAGCACATAAAACTAATTTATGTGTTGCAAGTGATTCGGTAAGGTAGACGAAAGGAAGGACGGAAGAGAGCGGTGGCGGTGAGGACGATAAAATCGCAGTCGGTTGCGGCTGACGCCAGAAGCGCTGAGGCTGATAGTGTTGCTAATGTTGATGAACTGACTGGCTGAGTGGTGGCGTGGTTTTACTTTCGCGGCCATAACTTACGGTGATAATGTAGTGGCTATGGAAATTGTGTGGTAGCCACTTCGAATTTTTTCTTTCTTCTAATATTGTTTATGGATTGTTGTGTGTCTTCGTGCATACCTAAGGGCTGACACTTGGGTTCACGACGAATTGGAAAACCAAAAAAAAAAGAGATAGTACATATGTATCATGAAAACCCAGTTTCGGGAGGCATATGATTTATTCAAAAATGATGAGAAATAAATCATTTGACTCTGGGGCCATATAGCGATTTGTTTAGTTTTGATGGCTTAGCCTAACAAGTTTTAATTTTTCGAATCCATCAGTTGCATTTGGTAAATTTGACAATACTTTTAACATTATTTCGGACGCCGTGTTTTTTGATTGGTTATTTATGAGAGGTGCTGCAACAAAGAGCCACTGTTGCTCTAGAATGTGTACGGTGTACATATTTTGTAATTGTCCCCTTTCCGGAATCCCCCATTCAATTTAAGGGAATAACACAATCACCGAACTTGGTGGGCAAAACATAGGCATGGCTGAAATCATACACTAACCACGCCAAAAATTGGCTCAATCAAGTGTTTCTGCCAGTCGATTGACCGAGTAAGGGCTTTTGGTGTGATTGTGCAAATTGATGGTGACATATCAGAAAGAGGTTGATATTTTTATGATTGTACCAGTGACGTATTTTGAAAATTTCTCATTTAGGCAAATGTCAAGCTGTAAACATTGTCCGAATATAAAATCAAAAGAAAAATTTTCAATTGATAAAAAAAAACACAACATAGACTTTGCAGTACCTATAAAAATGTTGCGTAGTTCAAATTTGATTCTTGTTTTGGTTTTTGCCAAAAACTAAAAAAAAATTGAAAAAAACCTGTTGTAAAAGAAATTGTGATTTTCTTTTACCTTTTTTTAAACCCGTGGTGAGAAAATACCTTTCCCACAAAGTACAAATTATCAAAATCTGCGCGGCCAGTCTCGAGTTATGGGAATATATCGCTTCAGACACTTTCTTTTATATAACAGGTGGCGCAAAAGTAATCTTCCCATGTTTTTTGGCTGTAATTAAAAAAAATTAAAAACTTTGATTCTCTTGTGGATTATTTTTATTTGGTCTTTTAATTTTTTTTACATCAAGTCGAGAGTATGATGTCATGTAAATGGCCGCCGCCAGAGTTGCCACTGACATTAGGGGCCAATCGCAAAATGTATAGCATTTTCTGATAGGAGGATTACTTTTGCGCCACCCGTTATATAGATTATTTAAATCATCTTATGCACTGATTGTCAATACCTTCACAAGTTTGTGCCACACAATGATTCATTAAGTTTATCCGGTTAGGACTCGATTTACTTTAGAGAGTCCCACATAAATATTTAAAAGTGCTTATACTCCATCCTATGATGGAGAATATAAACAACATAATTTAAGTAACATTTTTATGTCAAATTAAGGACAACCAATTCTATATTCCCGAACATATTTTGTCCTTAATTGACGAACGAATTCTGTTTGTGTAAATAATAAAGTTTCGCTGTTGCAACTTCTTTTCACATACGATTCTACTTTTAAATAACAAATACATACGTATATATTTCCCATACATGAATACATACACATATATATA
Source organism: Hydrotaea cyrtoneurina (assembly GCA_958296145.1). NCBI lineage: Eukaryota > Metazoa > Arthropoda > Insecta > Diptera > Muscidae > Hydrotaea > Hydrotaea cyrtoneurina. The sequence continues at coordinate 6,558,909 of OY282514.1, read as the reverse complement.
CATATATATGTATGTGTATATACCAACAGTGTTCATTACTCAAGTAAATATATAATTGAAAAAAGCTCCATTTTCATTTAATTGTTAGTGACGACACACAGGACGTTGCATTCCATCCCACCGACCGAAATGTGCTGCATCAACACAAAAACTATTGGAGATCTTCGTTACCGGCACAGATGCCCGAGACAAGTGTGCACACGTGTGCCAGATGATATTCGGTTGCCAGAGCAAACGGACATGTTGCGTTATTTTCATGTTTTAACATTTAACGTTGAAAACCTGGTCGACGTTTGGGGTTGAGTGTAGTGAAAGGGGGTGACCTTACCTCGTCCATAGCAATTTGTAAAGAGCCCGTGTTTGTGGGAGTAGAAAATGGGAAAATGAATGAAGGCTTGTGCTGTGCATTCAGGTCAGCATGTTGGCAACCAATTGTTCAAGTGCGTTTGCTGTTATCTTTTATGATATGCGTTCAACCACACTTTGCAGCGCTACATTAAGTTTGTTATGCGGTTTGCAACGAACACTCAGGTACACAGGGAGCGGCCACTAGGTCCGTATGAACGACGCTAAGTTCAGCTAGAACGCATATGGCCAAAGTGAATTTCCATTTGGCCTATAAACCGACGGTGCTTGTCCACATGTAGCTGTTAGGATCCATTCCATCTTTATTCAAAAAAAAGTGAGATTTTCATGAAATGTTACCTACCATTGTCAATTTTTGTCTCATGTAGAGCAACTTTGTTCTACTCTACTATTTTCAATATCTAATCTAATCAAAAGATAAGAAAAACCCAAAACTACATAATTTCGTATGAAATGCGTACTGCTCTTACTAGACAGATGATTGGTCATTGCGATTTTCGCCGACTAGATTCAAATTTGAAGATGTTGTCAAACCAAGTGTACTCTGCATTATATGCTGAATAGTATGGAATAGTATCTCGTAGGGCCTCATAAACTTTTCAATCAATACAGATGCGTTAGTTCTCAATTACTCGCATTAACTTGTTTAAATTGAAGGGTGTCTCAAACTCGACCTGATCAAACTGACTGGCGTTTTCACAGTTTGTTTCTTTGCTCTTTCACTTATGTACTTTAAATGCCATAACGATGGCGTTTATGAACATCAACGCTTGTTTTTCTTTCATTAGTTGCAATTTCGTTCCTTGTTTTCGCCAGCAATGACTGTGAGTACACGTGACTTGTGCTACCTTTAAAACGCATCACAACACGTATGAATTGGAAACAGGTGAACCAGATGAGTTGAATCGTGGATGCCCTACACCCGATGTAACAGTACATAATGAAGGCACAATTTTAACAATGGAATAGTAATGAAAATATTAGTTTTAATCGATCAACTAGCCAATGAATTTACAAAGTCAAAGATTTTGTTCAAAGTAGAGGGCTAAAAAATTGGTAATTTTAGTTTTTACAAAAAAACCACTTCAAAAAAAAGGATTTTACGTTACGAAGGAAGAATGTTGGTCTGAACATCATTTCCACATTAGAATGCTATTTTGAAAATATCCTTGTCACTGAAAAACAAACAAAATCTTGAATTAATTAATCTGAAACTTATGCACTGAGCAGATATTATTTCTTAAAAGAAATTCACATTCATTATTACTACCAAGAGCAAATACAGGGTTCTCCAATAAGAGGTGTTACTTTGAATCACCCGGTATTTCGGTAGCAGTCACTTTTGAAGCTTTTATTCTTTGACATTTGACAAGTACGTGATTACTAAAAAATTAACGATATACGCTTCAACAACGCATTGAAATTATTAAAATTCACTACAAAAATACCGAAAATCTTGCAGTCACAGTTCGCAAAACTAAAAAGTTTCCGGACCGTGTTATCTCTCGAAGAGGTGATCAAAATTGGCCACCGAGATCTTATGATTTAACATTTTGCGACTTCTTCCCTTGGGGCCACGTGAAAGATAAGGTCTACACAAATAGACTAGCGTCGATTCAAGACCTCAAAATATAATTCGTGAGGCTATCGAGACATGGGACAGCCAAATTGAGATTTGGTTATGGAAAATGTCATGAAATGATATGGCCCTGTAAGCGTGGCGTGGTGGCCATTTGGCAGATGTTGTTTTTCATTATTAACGGTATACCTTCCTTTTTATTAAGAAATGAACATCCGATCATTTATCACAAAAAATATCTTTGAATACCACAATTGAAGAACCCTATACTACTTTAAAGTACATGTTAAAATATAAGCCCACAGTGATCAGATTATAATTCGCATGAATCTTGATCTCTGGTGTACCAGATAGTAAACTCCAATACAAGAGTATATTGCACTTTAATGACTTTAACCCTCTAACCCGCAAGAGTGTCTTTAGGCACTCCTTTAGAGACACATTCTTTTATAAATTTATAAAATTGGGGAGGGTTAATCAAATTTTTGCCACTTTTTTTTTAAATATTTTCAAATTAAATTCTAAATTGATTTTGTCGAATTTTCTGGTTTCAGTGGCACATTCTGGGTCACACTTGTCACATTATATTCAGTAAACTGAGAAAATACACCTTTTGTCTAAAAAAAAAGTCTATTCAAGTCAGCTAATATGACTCTACCGGATATGATATTATTTGTCACTTTAATGTGATCAAATTGACAGATCCTCCGAAAGACTCCGAGTGTAGCCAACACCCCATGCATATAACCGATTATCGTGCGTTTGGAAATGTTGTTCCAAGTACTGGTGGTCGTGATGATGCTTACGGCTGGGAGCGGCACACCATCAAATGTTAGCCCATCATGTTTGTGTCTTTCGTTACGTTGCATTCTTTTGTCACATGTTGCCTCCCTCTGCGGCAGTGTTTTTAAAATGTAAAACAGTTACCATGTGAGACATTTATCCCGGGTAGTTGGTATGCACTTTTGCCGTTCGTATCGCCTCAGTTCGGTTTTTATTTATCCTTCCGTTTATTCGCTGTTCGCTGCGGAAATGCGTAAGTTCAAAGAAAAGGCGAAGGCTTCTCTCTTGTTACGGAATTTCAGTTTGTTTCAGTTGTACACTTTATTTCAGGATATTAAGAGAAATAAAACATGCAAATGCAGGTAATTGGTAACTTAATGTCTTGGAAATTGTTAATGTCATTGATGGGAACATAAACAACGACGACAACAACCGGCGGAGACAATCTCAGATGAAGAAAACAACAGCGATGTTTCTTTGTTTTAAATTGTGCACTAGCAAGCTATAATTTTACGATTTCGTAACAGCGAATTCGGAAATAATTAATTTTTCAACGGAACCTACTGTGAACTATGTACGATTTAATTATTATATTCACTGGCCATTCGAACAAATCACATGTAGACCAAGCCATCACATTTCGCTAAATTTCGGAAAATTCACATAAGATACATATTAAATTGTCATCCTATGATATCCAAGCAAAACTTGTACGTCATTGTAGACGCAAAAATGACCATGCGTCTTTTAGAAATATTTTGCCGTGGCCAATAAAGATTAATGGATCCTACAAGGGGTCGACCCATATCTAATCCTTCTGCTGCTCTGTCGGTCACTGTACCAAGTTACAACTCCACACTGGGCAGGAGCTCTCCTCACAATTTGGATGTAAATTACAGCCACCACGCTCTTTAGTGATAGAAATAATCACCGAGTATGTCTCTTATTGACATATTCTTATGGACAATAACCACCAGAGGTCAAAATTACTGATAAAAGATATTTTCCATCTTATTTTGATGTGGATTAAAATTCCATATATAAGTCTAGCATATACACGATATAAGTTGTACACTCGCTAACAGGGACCTACTGTTTAAAGCCGGAGAAGTTCTACAGATTACTCTCTTACTCGTAAAGTCGCTAGCATTTACGAGGAAGCTGCCACAGCAAAATGTGTAATGGTCTTACCAAATTTCAAAAATGGTTCTGCTGTCGCACACACTACCTACCACTCCACGGCCGTCCAAGATTACATTAAGTAGATGACGGACATTTTGGAATCCTTGTCTTTCACGACGTTGCTGCATATATTCTAATAAATATATATTCAACTCTATACTGCATTGCATAAACTCTATCAGTCACTTAATTAAATAGGTCAGATGTTTAAATTGTTTGTATGTAAATAAGCAATCACTCCTCTCAGTTTCTTTTATGTCTGCCACAAGTCAGCTGCTCGGGGCCGTACTTTAACCTGGGTCTCCATCCACAGCTTCCACAGGCAACGATATTTTAGCTTCACTATTTTTAAGTAGTTCATGCTAAAGCTGAAAATTATTATTTCATTGGTTATTCTTATAGCCCATAACTACGTATGATGCAGTTTAAAGCACATCTTACGCACCAGCTCACATTATTTACTGCAAATATTTTCATTTAATTATTTTAAGTTCTCTTTTGGCATGATGTACATATATTTCCGGATATGGAATAAAAGAACTTATAATGAAGAAAATTACAGAACATTTCATTTGAATTGCAGATTGTTCATACGTCTTGTAGGCAGGACGATGTCGAATAATTGCAGGTGGCTTGCAAAGAAAGCCTTCATTCATATTGAGCAAACAAACATTGTAATAACCCAAATATCTTTCTTTTCTTTTCTTTTTTTTGCATCTATAATATCGTTCTATTTAAGCAATGATATTAAATGAGTTCCAAATTAAGCAAAAATTACCGAAACGATGAAGAATCAAAGTTAATTAACAACTTAAAAAAAAGGCGCACTTCAAAAGGATAGAAATTGTGCTGCTACCATCGGTGGAAATATCCTACGAGTGTTGCCAGAACCTTTTTCCGATGTCTTATGTTTTCTTCTGCACTCTTTCGTTGTTGATTATTTGCTTAATTTGTTATTTGCACTTTTTTTGTCTACCTTTTTAGCGCTAATATTTGTTTAACTGTTGTTTAAACACATTTTGATGATATACCGAAAAATCAACTTTCGCAAGATTTTTTTGTTGCAGCTTAACAAAACAAAAACTCTTCTGACGGGCGCACATGAAACCGACTACAGCTTGTGAAATGTTTTGATACAACTTTGTTTGCATAGAGAGTGGTGGCCGGTGAGGAGGATATGGAATAAGTAGAATGGTGGCAAAAAAAAGAGCAGGTAAATATTCCCTTAACATACTAACAGCTGGATGAAACACCACTCGTTACGGTGCTGGGGTCCTTGTTATTTTCACAGAAAAATTCAAGGGAAATAGGAATGCAAAAGTAATGACCATGAGGATGAGTCGAACATAGAGTACCTTATTACAATGGAGGATACTGGGTTAAGGGGTCAATTTCCTTGGTGGTTCCTAAGCACAAAAAACGACAGTAATTATGGGTAAGCATAGAATACGATTTGGTCTCTATCCCTATATATAGAGGAGTATTTTAAAATTGAGAAAAAATAGCAAATATAGGGCATAATACGGGATCCACTGGCCGAGAACAGTTTTAAGTGTATCCGCTTTTAACACGCCAAATTGTAAGCTCAGAAAATACTAGGATACTGGCTGATACATCTAAAGATATGTGATCGTATAAAAAATATATATATGGGAGGTTCGTGTCCACCATTCTAATCCCGCCACTTTCCTGCTCAACTATACACAATAACCCTTACTGAACTTAAATTTTAAAATGTTCGTCGCCAGAGAACTGAAGATCGGTACAAGTGGATTTTTAATCGGAGGTGCCATTCCAATACTACGTATATTCTAATCAAATTTGCAGATTGTTATAAAAGATATTGGGCCTCTAAATGTTGGAAAAAATAATTCTGTCCATGAACCCACGGTTCTAAAAACTGGTCTCTCATAATCCTGAATATGTGGATATCATAATGGGAGTTGTTCTCCAATATACATATTATCTTATTTGTTTTATGGAGCTGAAAAAACGACCGGCCGGCTGTTTAAAGGATCTCCAAACCATGTTCAATAATTAATTAAATGGAAAATATTTTTAAAAAAAATCTCTGTTATTTATAAACAATTCTTAGCCTGTTGTGCTTTAATTCTAAATGTAAATAGTGTGAAAATAATGCAATTTTTCGATTAATATTTTCAGATGCATTTCATCAGTTGTTGTCCCCATTTAATTATGTATTCCAATAATTTATATCAGCGATGTCTACAACCTCCATGCTCTCAACTCATACATGGGTGATTTAACAAGTCTTGACTCCTACCGCCTGTACATAAATTATCCACAATAACTTTGTTAACAATAACTCACAGAATGATTTCATATTCATTTGATATTGTTGGTCGGGCGTTAAAATATTTATTTAAGTCAATGCTGGCACAAATGAAGTTGCCATTGATTTTTCCGACATTCGCCACACAACTGTTGGTTGCATGTGCTAAGATCAACCTAAACGACCTTCCTTCAATCCCGATTTAATGGGTAGAAAAATGCACTGAATCACAAAAGTTGTTTGCTTGCGAAACAAAACAAAACAGACGAACAAAATCTAGAGCACTGTCGAAAAACTTTATTAATTTTTCAGATTACTGTAGACGAAGGAAAAGACCACAAAGTGATGAAACTCGGGTTGTGGTTGAGAAAATCAACAACGGCACAAACAGCAGCAGCAACAGCAACTGTAACAGCAACTCCTGCCAGTTTTAGATTTTTTTATTTTTTTTTGTTTCGTTGAAGTGGGACTGACGCTTGCATTTTTTATTGCAGTTTGAAGTGAACGAAAAGTAAAGTTTACTTTTACCACATTTTTTTTTTTATTATTCTTTAAAGAACGCCATTGGAGCAACAAGGATTTCGTTTAAAAGGTTGTTAACGTTAATATATTTGATGGATTTATTTTTGAATTCAACAGGGAATTCCTGAATGGTACACAGGGAAAAGTATTATTAATCCGGCTTGCGAAGCAAATTTATAAAAATACATTAATTTTAATAAATTAATAATCATTATGTTGGACAAAAACAACTCTGCCACATTGAGGCAACCCTTGCCTTTGCAATATATTACACTATGCAACAGCAAAACTTGTAATGAATAACAAACAAACAAACACATTCGAATTTTTGTCCATCAATTTTTTGAGACCTAATTTGTCATAAGTCAAAATCTACTTTGTTCCAATACATGAGGTACAGATGTATGATCATTTAAATCGATCGAATTGATCATAAAGCAAATTTATCTGACACTTAAAATGAAAGTTTTTCGCTTTCATTAACAATTTCCTGAAGGCCCATTCTGGTACTTTCCATACATGCTTATGTACATTAGGGCTACTCAGTTTTTCAACTTTTTTCGAATATCGAAGTGTTCTTCATATACCATGTGGGACATAAGAAAATATTCAGAATTGAGCTTTTCCCTTTCCGAAACAGTGACATTTTTAGAGAACAATACCTGCTCTTAAGCTACTTCGGTCTGCTCTTCGCATCAAATTTGCATGTTCTTCTTATTGACATACCGATTGAGCCACAAATGAGCAACGACCTTAAAATGGACGTAACTTTCGACAAACATTTCTTACAGGGAACTAATGGATACGAACAACGCGTGGGCTGGCAAAAATTTGTCACTGATAATTCAAATAATTCAATAGCAAAGAAATCAACCTTTTATAAATCACCCTTAACCAATTCTTCAAAATTTCATTGAATACACAGACCAAAATGGAAATGTGCAGCAATGATTTTAATTGTATTCACGCTAATCTAATATTAATATATTCAATAGCTCAGTAATTCCGTACAGCATGTAGTCAAAAAGGATTACTGAAATAATTCGCATTTATCGTTATATTAACTGTAAAAGGAAGTATATACAATATGGAAATTGTTTACAGACAATACAAGCATTACGCTCATCTACTTTTCCAATTCTCCGTAATTGTTCTGGCACAATATTTATAACCCCATCGTTTGCCTCATTATCATATTGTACTGAATGTAAGTTCCCTTTTAAATACCGTAAAATACAATTTTATTAGTTTTTCTTCCACTCCCTTCGTTCAGCCTTCCTTTCTTCCCTCCTTGAGACCTTCTTTGGCGGTGCGTTGGATTTCGTAAACATTATCCATACAAAATGAAATCTATTACTGGGTTCCTTAAACAAAAAAAAAACCAAGCAGTAGAAACCCCCTACTGCTGGTGAAAAATATCGAATAATTATCGATGCGTTGCACGTATTTGAATAAAAACGTGCGTTGTTTAAAATGCACGCTGTGAGTCGTTCACATTCATATCGCGCTTTTGTTACCAAAGGTCCTTTTTGCTGGTTTTTACATGTTTATTGTTGCTGTTGTTATTGCGTATTTCCACCCTGTTTGGATAGGATTTATATGTGTTTATTTACATTAAAAATTATAGCGAAAAATATTGTTTTTTTTTTATTGGGAGGAGTGGTAGCGTTTGGCGAACTCTACCGCATATTGACGAATCGAAGAAATCAAATCAATTTGTTTATTGTTTGGGTATTTAGGTACAGAAAAATACAGTCCTAAATAAATGTTCGTTATTATTAAATTTGACTGAAACAAGGTAGTATTTTTGTTTAGACAGGAAATCAAAACATGAAATTGTCTTTGATCCGGTGAAATGAACGGCAAGTCAATGAGGAAAGCAAATATCTCGCTGTCGGTAATTTGTAAGATTGGATTTAAAAATGTTCATAAATATGTGTGCTCTGAACTATATTTGTTTCATTGGGGTACAAGGAAATAAATATAATATTTGCAAGATACTAATGACGTTTTAATTAAATTTCAAAGATGCGTAGTTGAAGGGTTCAGCTTAAGTCTGGGAGAGGGCTCAAGGGGAGAGTAGCTATGGGGTGCTGAAGTGGGAGTTCTAGGCATTCCGACTTATTATTATATCCTCGTATTGTTCTTTTTTAATACTAGTAACATGAAAATAAACTTTTCCATACTGAGACGCAAGGTCTTATAAAGCAGAGTCAACTAGTTTCTGCGAATTAACCCTCTAAGCAAGACTTCAATAATTGTGTTCAATTTCATAAAAATAATTCAAAAAAAAATATTATCAGCCTAACCGGACAAACAGAAATACTGGAAAATCCTTGCAACCTGTTTTTTTTGCCAGTTATGCACAAACAATTTTTTTTTACTAAATTAAACACAATTAATGAAGACATACTCAGAGTGGTCTTGCCGGTTCGTGGGTTAAAATTGTCTTTTAAGTTTTGCTATAGATATATTCTTCAAATCAAAGTTTAATAAATAACTTATCAACGGTTGCATAACTTATAACTTATAACGGTTGACGCTGTCAACTACATCCCAGCAAAATAATTCACTTATTAACATATAATAAGAGAAAATAGGGATGGCAAACATTTCAAATGAAAAAACAAACAAAACATATGAAAATCGTAACGATCATGAATGATTGATGTTGTGATTTGTAAGTTATTATTTTTCTCTTAGCAGTCATATTGCTAAAGTCAAAATGTATCCAGTTGTGCTCGGATAATTGTAGATGAATATTTGAATGCATCAATAGAAACAAAATATAATTTTCTGCAACTCTTCAGAATTAAAACGAAGAAAGTTAAAGGGAAACCAAATTAAAGAATGTACAGGGATCTCCAAACGGAGGTGTTGCTTTAAATCACCCGGTATTTCGGTAGCTGTCACCTTTGAAGCTTTTATTCTTTGACAGTTGACAAGTAGAAACTATGCCATTACTAAAATATGTATCGTTCACGCTTTAACAACGCATTGAAATTATAAAAATTCACTACAAAAATGACGAAAATCTTGCAGTCACAGTTCGCAAAACTAAAAAGTTTCCGGACCGTGTTATCTCTCGAAGAGGTTATCACAATTGGCCACTGGGATCTTGTGAATTAACACCTAGCGACTTCTTTCTTTGGGGCCACGTGAAAGATAAGGTCTACGCCAATAGCCCAGCTTCGATTCAAGACCTCAACGATAGAATTCGTGAGGCTATCGAGGACATAGAGCAGCCACTTTGCGATTTGGTTATGGAAAATTTCATGAAAATGGTATGGTCCTGTGAGCGTGGTCGTGGTGGCCATTTGGCTGATGTTGTTTTTCATTATTAACGCCATACCCTCCTCTTTATTATGAAATAAACATCCGATCATTTATCTCAAAAAATCCCATTTTTCTTTGAATACCAAAATAAGATGTTTTGTTGGAGAACCCTGTACCAAAATATCACATTTTTTAGCTTTTTACTTAAAGAAAATACTCTGACTGGATAAGCACATCTTTGTAAACCAGAGTATATAATAGAAAAACGGAACTCCGATACCAATTTTCTTTTGACTTTTAAACAAATTAAAAAATTCAGATTAAAATAAACAAAAACCTGTAGACACACAAATTTCTAGTCGAGTTTGCCACCATCTGCCACAGATTGAAAATACACCTATTAAATTCGCTCAAAACTTCAATATTAACCAACTCTTGTGTACATAATTCTCATATTTGTTTGATATGTTTTTTGTTGTTTTGTTTTTGTTGGGAAAAACTCTATTCGGTGTCATTAAAATTGTAATAATCACGTGCAAATTTATAGATTTGAAATTCGATGTAATGAATTTTCATTTAGTGAAAGAAATATCTTTTGTCGAGCATCAAATGAATGTTGTGTTATAACCAATGATATTGGCGTTTGGGTTGATTTATGCAACACAAGGTTATTTTAGTACAGTCACACGTACACACATAAACATAAGTACAGATACACATACATACATGTATTTGCAAATTAAGCAACACATTTACAAATACGGATATAAAATGAAAACATCCACCTACAATTGCAATTATATGTGTACTGGGATGTCCGGGCAGTACGAAGTTTTGTTGGAACAAAGGCAGTGCAGAGAAAAAAACATGAGACAAAAACAGTGGCTGCATTTAATCTCGAAATATGTGGCCCCTCTAAGATGAGAAATCTTCACACTCAATGTTGTCGCCGATGTCTCATTGGTTATGTCAGGATGTGATGACATGACAGTGTGTGATCGACAGGTTGAGACTTACGACGAAGAGACCAATTTTTCTGCTCTTGAAGTCTTGACCATAGCATGTGTTTAATGATGTTTTATGGGCTTAATTTTCTGATAACAGCGTGGTACGTTAGTGTAGTACAAACTGAGATAGGGGTTAATTGAGGTCAATGACTTCAAAAAGAGAAAAATTGCACTTTGTGTCCAAAACACCGATGTATCGCACTCTAAGATCCGACTGTAAATGCAGAAGATATAAAGAAAAAATGTGAAAGCAAAACCCATTCGTCCGGCAAAACAAATTTATATTCTAAGATGTATTTGTGTTACGGCCTAATGTACATCCAATCGAATAAACAAATACGAACTCCACTCATTTTCTCCATTTCCTTCGAAACACCCTATTGCATGCACACACACAGATATCCGTGGCACTTCAACACATGTACAACATTTTATGTACGTGTTAATGTTGCCGTGATGCCAAATAACACATTTTTTTACTCTTAATACGGGGAATTTATGACAATTTTTACTTTATGTAAACACACACGTGAGTAAAATATGATTATGACATTTCCCGGTTGATGATCGCACAGTTGTCGGTTCGTTCCATGGTTTTATTTTGTCGGTGTGGTAATTGTATTTAATGTTGTTTTTGTTGCGGAATAGGAAATGTTGTAATTTCTAGTTGAACAACATCCACGGAAATCCACACATTCGAGTGGAAAATTCGTATTTGCAATTTTGCTTTTTTCCTCTCTGCTCCTCCTGCCAGCTGCATGGGTTGCCATGAGAATACAAACAAAAAAAAAACATACACACACACACAGCAGATGAGAGGAAGTTATTTTTCGTGGTTTTAAAAGTAGTTAACAGTTTAGTGGTTATATGAACACACACAGTCAGTCTGACAGGCGGTTTGTCGGTGGGTCTCACGCACATATGCAGCCACCACAAATACCTACAAAGTCGACAAATGCCGAATGCTAATACAGTCACAGACGCAAACAAAGTTCTAACAAATTTATATAACGTAGAACAACAAGTTTTTAGTCATATCGTTAGGAAATTATAAAAGTTTTTTTTTTTTTTTTTTTTGGAAAAAAACTACGAGAAATAATTGCATGCAAATTGTTCATTTACGGTAAATCTCAAGACTTTTAAGGGGATTACTTGCCAAGTACTGCAAGGACAAAAGTTGCATCGGTGCTTGTTAATCTTTAGTTTGTACTTTAAAGAATCTTCGAAATATTTTTAAACAATTTAACAATATGATTGGTATTTTGAGATGAGCAATGGAAGCTAAAAGTTACTCCCTAATTAAGAACTAAAGATTATACTGCAACAATTGAATTGAGTTTATAGTTAAAGTGCATGTTCGACTGTGCTTGTTTGTATGTTAGTTCTTAGTAAATTATTATGATGCCAATACTGATGTTTTAGGATGTTTCCGACAGCTATGTGGTTATATCAGAAATATGAAACGTAGCTAGATATTGTTGGAATATGTACGTTTATATGTTTAATTCGTACACATAAATACCTAACCGATACATTTGGAATGCCAGGTGCAGGTGATGAAATACAAATTCGCACGGTTCAAAATTGCTATGTGGCATTTGGATACTTAACCTTCCACTTCACCACAAAAACATCATAGTTGGGAGGCGCCCCGGTAGGCGAGTTGATAGCGTGCTTGCCTATTAATGTGGAGGTTCTGGGTTCGATTCCTACCAGAGTCTTGGTCTGTCGCTGCAAAAATCTAGCAATATGGTCTGTGTTACCCAGTTTAGTTTTAGACCCAAAATTAGAATATAAATTTACTTTTATTGTATAAAATAAAAATAAATAATAAAATAAATCATAGTTGGAGAAGAAATTATTGAAAAAGCAATGATTTTTTTGACGGCCCTTAAAACAACATTTCGAAAAACTGGCTTCGACCCACAGCAGTTCTCTCTAAATTTTAAGAAAAGGAATAACAAAAGAAAAAAAAAATTTTGTGGAAAAAAAAAATTTTGTGAAAAAAAATTTGCAAAAAAATTTTGTAAAAAAAAAAAATTTTGTAAAAAAAAAATTTGGAAAAAAAAAATTTGGGGAAAACACAATTTCTGTACAAAAAAAAAGTATTATTTTTTTTGTTATTATTATTTATCTTTTATCTTAATACTAGTAAGTTGTAATGCGCCTATGGCGCCCGTTAATTTGCTTGAGAAAGTATTTGTTACTTAATTTTCAAAATTTTGTAAAAAATATTTTGAGAAAACTATTTTGTAAAAAAAAATTTCGAAAAAAAATAAAATTGGAAAAAAATAAAATTGGAAAAAAAAATTTGTGGAAAAAACATTTTTGCTGAAAAAAAAAAATGCTGTTGAAAAAAAAATTTCTGTTGAAAAAAAAAAATTTTGTTGAAAAAAAAAATTTTCGTTGAAAAAAAAAAATTTCTTGAAAAAAAAAATTTTGTGGAAAAAAAAATTTGGGGAAAACACAATTTCTGTACAAAAAAAATATATTATTTTTTTTATTATTATTATTTATAGAATTATTATAGAATGCCTATTTAAATTCCTACGTACTGCGTGACAGAGTCACTGAATCAGGAGTCAGTGAATCAATGAATCAGTGTCGAGGGTAAATATATATTAAGAAGATATATTTACCCTCGACACTGATTCACTGATACAATGATTCACTGACTCTGTCACGCAGTACGTCAAGGGTGTCAAACTCGCGGCCCGCTCGGTATAATAGAACAAAAAATAAACGAAAATTTAAATTGCATAGTAACCATAGAATTTTTGCATTGCGTTCTCCATTGCTTGTGATGAGAGTACGGACATTGGGGGCGTTGCCCAGTTAGCTGTTTTTTTTCGAGCGTGCGACACAAATTTCAATATATACGAAGAATTATTGGAATTAGTACCGATGCATGGCACTACTACAGGAGAAGATATATTTAATTGCGTTTATGAACTTTTGCAAAAATACAATTTACCTCTGCCAAAATTGATTTCTGTAGGAACAGATGGAGCTCCTTCAATGACTGGCAAAACCAACGGTTTTGTGGCATTGCTGCAAAAAAAAATAAGTGGAATATATGATGGGACCAAGATTCATCACACCCATTGCATTATTCCTCAGGAAGTATTATGTACGAAAGTAATAAAAATGGAAAATGTGTTGAAGCATATAAAAAAAATGATCAATTTCATAAGATCTCGAGGGTTAAACCAACGACAGTTCTCTAGATTTCTATCTGAATTAGAAAGCGAATATTCAGGTTTATCATACTATACCGAAGTGCGTTGGTTATCATGCTCCAAGGTTCTTAAACAATTTTGGGATTTGAAGGAAGAAATATGCCAGTTTTTATCATCCAAGAATCAAGACATCAGCTTGTTTTCTGATGCAGTGTGGTTGCAAGATTTATCCTTCATGGTTGATATAACGAAACACTTATCCGATTTAAATTTAAATCTGCAGGGAAAGGATTAGATCATTACCAACATGTGTGATCAAGTTAATGCATTAAAATGTAAACTAGTTCTATGGGAAAAGCAGTTGAAAAATTAAAATTTAATGCATTTTCAGACATGCAACATGTATAAATCCAGCTTAGGTGTTACTGCATCCTATGAAAATACGCGGACAAAATTTTAAGTATAAGAACCAGTGATGGCTTTACACCTGGGTATTTACCCAACGCTGGGTATTTACCCATTTATACCCACGTTCATACCCGGGTATTTATCTAATTTCGGGTAAATACTCATTTTAATAACAAATACTCATTTTAACGTAGAGTAAGAAAAATATGAACATTTTCGAATTTATTTTTATTTTTCTTTTGAACATATTTTGTGGAAGTGTATTTTGTTTATCCTTTTCCTGATGCGTTTTGCCAGTTTTGACTGCATCAAACACAACAAGAATTCTTAATAAGAACCACCAATCAGCGAGCATATGGCAATTCAATATAATGAGTGGGAGCGATGCTGAAGCAACTAGAAAAATTAAATTAAATTTAAAAATTATTTCATTTGTTAATAAAAAATCGATTCATAATAAAAAAATAAATTATTTTAATTTATTTAATTTTTTTCTTTATTCTGATTTATACCCACATTTTAGGTAAATACCCAGGTGCTTGGGTAAATACCTGGGTATTTTCGGTTAAATACCCAATTTACCATTTGGGTATTAACCATTGTCCCATCACTAATAAGAACTGAATTTGAAACAAGATTTGCTGATTTCAAATCGTTGGAAGAGAAGTTTTCTTTGTTTTCTTCAATTTTCTCAATAGATATAGAATCAATACCTAACCATATGCAAATGGAGGTTATTGAGATACAGTGTGATTCTAATTTAAAGGCGAAATACATTGAAGTTGGAGTGCCTGAATTTTACAAATATTTGCCTGCCAGATTTGAAACCATTCGAAATTTCGCATGTGAAATTATGTCCATGTTTGGAAGTACTTATCGGTGCGAACAGTTATTTTCTCTTATGAAAGGAAACAAGTCTCCACTCAGATCCAGAATTACTGATAGTCATCTCGGGTCGGTTTTAAAATTAATCACTGCGAACAAGATTGCCCCCGAAATAGAAAAGATGGTTGCAGAGAAAAGGTGCCTAATATCTGGGAAAAAATATTAATTTAAAATTTTTTTTCTACTTTTTAAAATAAATCTATGTATATATAATTTACTATAAAATTTAAAGTATTTTATTTTTTTGTGGCCCAAATAATATTTTACATTTTTTATTTGGCCCTCGTTAGGCTTTGAGTTTGACATGCATGCAGTACGTAGTGAATCAGTGAATCAGTGTCGAGGGTAAATATATATTAAGATATTTGCATTGTGATCTGCAGATGGTCTGCATGATTTCACCGGTGTATATTCAGAAGATCCTGATAAACTTTACGGGTGATACGAACTTCAGTTCACAGTCCCTTCCTAAGGTTTATGTATTCTTTGAGAGTTGTTTGGTTTGCTACATGCAAACAAAATGAACATCAACTTTTCTCCAACCGCATATAAAGTACCATTATGTATGAATACACAATGTACACAGCAAGTTCCTAGAATTTCGAGTGGATTTTCATGTGATACCAGAGACATCCGTCATCGACATCTTAACTTTATTCAGGCACGTTCTGTTTCATTTCCGCCAAATGAAATGCAATTTTCGCGTGCAACTGCATCCTTCCTTGCCAACGCGGTACAGCACTTCACAATTACATTGCCAATTTAGCTTTACACATTGTCAACGAAATGGCCGCCACCGCTTGTTCAAAGTTCAATTATGCGTGCTGCGAAAAGTCAATGATGCATCTAATTAATTAATTAATTGATAAATTTGATTTTATCGGATGACACTCACAGTGTTCATATCCTGACCTAAATTCTCCACATCAACCGAAAGCACATCTTGCGAGCAGAAAATGTCATCCGTTCCCAACAAACACGCAACAGCAAACACACTCGCACTCGGAAAGATAAGGGGAGTAGTGAGTGTATGGAACGTGGCAATGTCGACGCTGTTGACAGCATCAACCCACTTTAATCCTGCAACATTAGGAATAACAACAAGCACACAGCACTTACACATACATACTTGTACATGCAACAATGAGAACCAAAAAATTATGTACTCAGTCCGTTCGTCCGTCCGTCTGTGCTCAACAATTTTGAAGGTATAAATGGAGGAGTAGAAGTAGAAGTAAATGTGGATGTGGATGTGGGTGTGGGTTTTTGAAACATGGCGGCGGTTTATGGTCTGACAGTTAATGTGTGTTCAGATGTTGGTATCAGCGATTATGGTGACGATGATGAGCATGTGGATGATGGCGATGATGCTGTTGGAGCGGCTGCTCGTGCCTTTGTGCGTCTCTCGTGGAATGTAGGGGTGTGTGCGTGTGTGTTGTAATATACAGCACAGCGGAAATAGGTTAGATAATATTTTTGTGTATTTTCGCGCATTTAGTGCGTGTGTGTGTGAAAAAACAACGGTTAACCTGGTTAAAATGTGGCAAGGGCAACTGGAAAGTGGTAACATTTTTCTGACAAATGGTAAACACAGCTGGCGGTTGACTCTGCATTGTATACCGAGCGAGTGTGTTTTTGTGGATGTATTTACTTGTATGCAGCGCGATGAAAAACTGTGATTTGGTTTCCTGTGCTACATTTGACGTATTCCTAGATACAAATTATTACACATCTCAGGCAGTTGTGTGCAAACAAATAGTAGTGAACGTCGTCGACTTCAAGTTTGTTAGACTCGGTTTTCCTAATAAATGGCTTCCATGGCCGACATGGTGTAAAGAAATTGTTCTCTTATCGGAGTATCGAAGAAAAAGAAAAGATAAGCATAGCGATGCATCTTATGGGTGATTTTCAGGATACGCATGCCTCAAAATGTCCAAATGAAATCAGTAAGACAAAAGTAGAGACAGGGAGCGGTAATCCAACTGGCCTGCTCTTTCAAGCCGTTTTCGAACGGCTTATACTTTCGCGGTATGCGTTTTACATAGTACCTATCCTATATAATTGTCAATCCTTCCTTAAGAGAGTGATGGTGCGATACAAATTTTAGGAGGGTCCCCTCGAACAATCTTAAGTTTCAACCCATCCGTTTCTCAACATTATTGACATCAATTGAGGAAATAAAATAAATGAACACTTTCGATAAAAAAAATTAGAATTACATTCTATTTTTTTTTTTTTAATAAAAATGATAAATTTTTCCTAAAATGTTGAATTTTCCTATAAATATACGGAGAAGTTTTTTCTCTTAAAAATGTTAAATTTTCCCTAAAATGTTGAATTTTCCTATATGGAGAAGTTGGCTCTCTAGTGCCGCCCAGGGCGTATTAATGATATTCGGAAGTTTTGAAAGTGATTTTCTTTTCAATTCGCTAATACGAGTGCTATATTATTTTTCACGAATGTAGTTGAAGCCATAATACCGACTTTTGATGCTGGAGTTTCATTTCAACTCATAGCAAGCCATCAAGTTCGTATAAAGCTTTTAATATTTCTGTAACAAACGAAGATATGTCCATGTACATCAACGATACATGTTCAAAATGTGTCTCTGGGTGTGTGTGTGTGTGTATGGGAGTAGAGAGGAAGCATGAGTGTATAAATGTTGGTGATAAATGATCTTTCAGCTTTTCAAGGGAGTGTACGATTTTTCCCTTGCAGAATCTGAATATTTGTGGATGTGTACACAAGTGTATGAGTGAGACTGCCTCCGTGTTTCCACATATGACAACATATAAAATACTTAAAGGCTTCTCTGTGTGCGTGCAAATGAGTGTCTCTACCGGCGTCAGCGTGTGCGAGTATGTGAGGGTCTGCATGAGAGCTACAAAGGAACGCACAAATATGAAACCAAGTGACAAAGCAAAGGAAAGGAAAGGAAGTGATGGGCTATGACGAAAGCAAGGGGGGGCAGAACATGTTTTAGAATTTATTTTACATCTGAGGGTACACATGACGTATACGTAACATAAAAAGGCTGTTACTCATGGTGGCATTAAGATGCGTCGTTCTTCCTTCATATACCGGGTCTGATTTCTGTTTAGCTACCGTGTGATTGTGTGCTTGTGCGAATGAATGACTTTGTGCTTAGCTTGTTGTTATTTGCGTTACTCTTCTCCGTAGGTTTTTATATCGGCGTGTATGTGTGAGTGTGTATGTTTATTACCTTGTTATCATCTGATTTAGTGTGGTGAGAGTTGGAATGGCTTCATAATTATTTACTGAGCTGCGTTTATTGTTTTTTTTTTTACTTTTTTTCTGAGTATTTTTTGTTTTCTCTTTGGTTACATTGGTTGCCGGCATGACGGTACATTCATTGTCTGCTTTGTTGTCTGTTATGCTGAAGTGTTCCTTCTTGGTTGTGTTTAAATATTTTATGGCATTTGTCATACACACTCACACATTCACACACATGATAAAGACTCCCACTCATGGTGTAAATATTTGATAATAACTTGACATGTTCATATTAAAGATGTTCTTATTTACTTCAACAACAACAGACACACAAACACACAAAACCGAAAATGCATGATAAAGTAAATAAGCTTTTTTTATACAGTTTGTCTTATTTTTTAATACACATGTATAAAAAACCAAAGTTAATAATTTCAAGACTGTTTAGTTTGAACACCAAAAGGTTAATTTTAAATCCTAAGCTTTGTAGTTCAGTCGTGTGATAATAATAATAACGAATAGAATAATCCCACCGAGTAAGAAAAACACCCAAAGCAGAAACCAATTTAGAAGCTCCATAGGAACGAAATAACTGCCAAAATTACTAAATTATTAATTATTAAATTTAATCCAATGGAAATGTCCCTGGAATGTTACCCGCGATTAAAAAACTTCCGACTCTTTTGAGTTTTGATTCAATACTAAAATTTATTAATCGAATTCCTCCAGAATTCATTTCAGATCGTATATATCTACACACACATATGTACTTAAATAAGATAACGAAATGTCCTTTAATAGAACATACTCTACGTTGTGTGTGTTCCCCATTTGGTCTGTTCAGCCGTCCACTCATTCTACCATCTCCGCTTACACTGGACTCCGTCCCCCATTCCAAACATTATCAGCATGGGAGAGATGTCGTTAAATCTCGTTTGATTTGGGACTTCGCTTATAATTCTTTTACATCGTGGGCGACCAAATCAGACCGACAACTATTGATCAGTAACGAGAAACACTTAGGCAAAATATATGTTATTCATGTTTCAACAGGCCCAATGGGGTAAACCAAAAAATTCGGCGTGAAATATGGACTAGATGAAAAATTCTTAATGAAATAGGTTCCATGGAAAATTTAATAACAGGAACATCATAAAAAGCAATTGCTTTCAGAAGAAAAACTTAAATTAGTTCTAATAGAATATCGTTTTCCTCTTAGCTCGTCTTACAACAGCGATCTGTCGATAATTTGAGACATTACTCGTAAAATCCTTGGTTTGTAAGAGCGGAATCGACGGCTGAAAAATTGCTCACGCCCTTACCCAGATTTGATCAGTTTTTTTTTTTGGCTGATTGTCGCACGGTCTACTGATTTCTTAAAAATAAGAAATCGAAAACTGAAATAACTTTTAATGAAATAAGTCTGAAGAAAAAATGTTCATGGTTTCAGCTTATATTATTTCATCCTCATCACAGCGGCAATCTTTTGACAATACTGGAATGCACCTTGTACAAATGACTTTTAAAAGTCTCTTTTATTTGTAAAAGTCTCATCTGTTATCATTATTTGTAGAAAGCGCACATGCAATTATCAAATTAATTAATTAATTAATTAATTTCATATTTGCAATTTTCTGGACATAATGAAATGTAAAACATTTCCAGAACAAGCATTAGCCGATCCCACGATAATGCCAGTCCCAAGATAATTATGGAGGATACTAACAAATTAAAAAATGTTATGAAGTTTTGTTTGGTTTTTGTTATGTTATAATTATTGCGTATGTTGATACTCGAATGCAAGCCAAATGACCAGAGTTTATGTTGTACACACTTATTGTATTACTTGTGGCTTTACTATGAGAAGATGCCATTGTCAATTGTATAAGAAGTGGACTTAGTATTTATAATATATTTATATTGGTCCCTGCTTAGGCGGTACTAAAGGGTGATCTTTAAGCATTTGGTTTTTGAAACATAAAGAAAAAACAGACATTTATTATTAAATAAAATATTTCTTTGGATCGATGAATCAATGCATGCCATTTACTATTTATAGATTATAGACCAAAATGGGTCTCGTGTTACAACAACTTTTTGTGTGAAACCGGGGGAAAAAGCTTATATGCTCTTTAAACATGAGATATCCGATAGCAACTCTAGAATTTCTTTTTGCGTTTTTTGACTTATTTTGTAAAAGAACTGAAGTTGCTAAAAATTTACTAATACATATTTATTTGGTTTAAAATTCTAATATGTGAACATTGTCAACTAGTAAGTTGTAATGCGCCTATGGCGCCCGTTAATTTGCTTGAGAAAGTATTTGTTACTTAATTTTAAAAATTTTGTAAAAAATATTTTGAGAAAACTATTTTGTAAAAAAAAATTTCGAAAAAAAATTAAAATGGGAAAAAAACATTTGTAGAAAAAAATTTTGTTGGAAAAAAAAATTTTTGTGGAAAAAAAAAAAAATTTGTTGTAAAAAAAATTTTTGTGGAAAAAAAAAAAAATTTGTTGTAAAAAAAAAGTTTGCTTAAAAAAAAAAATTTTTGTGGAAAAAAAAAATTTTGTTAAAAAAAAAAATTTGTGGAAAAAAAAAATTTTGTGGAAAAAAAAATTTTTGTAAAAAAAAAAAATTAGTAAAAAAAAAAATTTTGGAAAAAAAAAATTTGGTAAAAAAAAAATTTGGGGAAAACACAATTTCTGTACAAAAAAAAATATTATTTTTTTAATTATTATTATTTATAGAATTATTATAGAATGCCTATTTAAATTCCTACGTACTGCGTGACAGAGTCAGTGAATCAGGGAATCAGTGTATCAGTGAATCAGTGAATCAGTGTCGAGGGTAAATATATATTAAGATATATTCTATAACGCTCAACGACTAATAACATGCTGTAGAGGTTCCTGCCTCCACATCACTATGCGAACAAAGTTTACATTACTGCCAACACGATGCAGAGAACCGCTAAATAAAAAGAAATCCATACCCGGATTTACTACTGAATTTAATTTAGATTCATAGACTTATTGTTAGGATCCTGAGGAGCAGGTCCAATAATACCAATAAACTACACATAAAAAAAAATATTTATTAATTGTTTTTTCTTAAAAAATACTTTTTCTTCTAAAAGCACACAAAGTTGGCTCTTATTTGCCAGTTCATTTACTAATTTATCGTTTTTCTTTCCAAAGTTACAGCGAAATAAGACAATTTTTTCCAAAATATAAAAAATCCCATAAAATGGTTAACATTTTCTTTTAAATTAAAAAAAGAATGCTGTATTTATGAATATCCATGAAATACGACTTCCCTAAATAAATCGACACTTTGCTTACCATTCAATCTACGGTGAGGCGTTACGCCCGTTCTTTTCCAGTATCATCAGGCGAAGATTTTATTAATTTTAAATTTTAAATTTGTTGTCAACGCAACCCATTTGAAATTACTTGTACAAGATTATTTTACATTCCTGTCAGTATCTACTTTCAATATATTATGTTCATTGTGTAACAATTTCCTCGACTACATCATTAATTATATCCTGACTTTTTATTACATAATGTAACTAAATCCACAATAACGAAGAGGAAGACGAACAAATAAATATTTCCATTATCCAAATACATTAAAATGCTATCACATAATATGACAATTAATCATAATTCGGCTGGGAATATTTATGTCGGTTTATTTTATGTCGGTGGCTTTTTCGAATCTCCATTAAATCAATTAAATTAATACTATTTGAAAGATTGTTGCCAAAAGATAATGGCACCGTCACATCTCCGGCAATGGCAAGACATTCGAATGATTTACAATGGAAAACATACGAAAAATAACATTTCAAATGAGGACATTTGGAATTGATGGCAACGTATGAAATTGTTTTAAATAGGAGAGTGACGAGATGCGACATAGAGTTGCCACCATTTGTATATTACAAATATATTGGCGAAATTGAGAATTATATTATATTGGAACATTACTCTAGCCTATCCGCTAAACTAGGTCGTTTTTTGTGTCCAATGGAAGATAATTGTAAATACTGATCAAGTTGTCCTGGCAACACTGGTGCGGCTGCATGTGACTGATGTTCGACATGTGTGCGTGTGCATGTGGTCGTGTCTGAATTTATGAGACATTTTACAATAAATTTAAAATTTAATCACAGCAACAATATCTGGAAAATAACTGTCAACACCTGGTGACAATGTTTGCTGTCGTTGTAGTTGTCATGCTTTTTTTTTCTGTGTGTATATGTGTCCTGCTGGTACTCCGGCTTCAGATCTGGTGAATGTGGCTGGTGGCTGGATGTTCATATTGGGCATGTGTTCATTGTGGGCACATTCGATGGTGGTTGGTATGGGCTGAAAGGAGGAGATGTTTGGGTTCGGTCTGTGTGTGTTATAACGTCTTTTCGATCAATAACACAAAATAAAACCACTTAAACCACAAAAACCATCACCCAAAATTTTAGGCACCAAACCACCACACAAACATTCATGCAACATGACAACAATGTTTGCATGTGTGTGTGTGTGTGCGTGTGTTCGGTGGCAATGTATGTGTTTGCATGTGTTTATGAATGATACTAAATAAATACACATACTATAGTATTTACACAAACACACAATGATTATGTATGTGTGGACATGGCCCTGTGTATGCGCGTATGTGTAAGTGTGCGTTTGTCAATAGGTTTGCCGCAATAACCCAGCGAATGATATATTTCTGTCATTGATTATAACTTTAGATATTTAGGGAGACCTAAATGGTTCTCTGGAGGTAAACAATGCCCGCTACAATTGTAATGATTTTACACTGTTTTCTATATTATTACTTAACTGTAAAGACGAAGAGTCCGTCACTTAATTGGAAATAATTGATGGAAATAATTCTGTACATTTATGAAGCACATTTCTCACTCTGTGGGTATGTTAATAAACAAAATTGTCGTATTTGGGGTGCTGAGAATTCTCAAGTAATGGAAGAGAGGCTATTGCATCAACAAAAAGTCACTGTTTGGTGCGCTATTTGGTCCGAAGAAGTGATTGGATCTTACTGCTTCGAAAATGACCAGGGAACGACTATCACCGTCAAATGGGAGCGTTATGGTCGTACGATAACCGACCTTTTTTGCCTGCTATTGAAGAATACGACTTGGAGAACATGTGGTTTCAACAAGATGGTGCCACATGCCACACAACACGAGCAAATATGACTATATTGCAAGAGACATTTACTGGCAGCGTAATTTCTCGTCGTGGCGACATCAACTGGCCACCAAGATCATGCGATTTGACACCATTAGCCTTTTTTGTGGGGCTACGCGAAAGATCGTGTTTCTGCAGATAAACCTTCAACTCTTGAGCACTTAAGAACCAATATTCGTGAAGTTATGGCTGAGATACCGCCCAGTATGTGCCAAAAAGTGGTCCAAAATTACCTCAAAAGAATCAATGCTTGCAACAATTCGCGACGGGGTCATTTAAATGGTGTAGTGTTCCACATATAATGTCAACGTTCAAACTTTATAATAAAATAGAAAAATCATGAAAAAAAAAATTTTATATGTGTTTTATTTATTTATTTACACTTTTAAAAAACAAAATTTATATCCCTTAACAGAATTGACAGAAATATGTTCCGGTCAAATCTTATAATAGACGGTTTAGATAAAAAAAGCGGTAATTGAAAAAAAATCTTTTTAACCAAAAAAAAGGCACTTAAACAAAAATGTATTTAAATTATAAGATTTCTTGAAACCGTAAAGGAACTACTATTATTTGTCCATGAAAATATCATCTGCATTCAATATCAAGTTTTCTCATGCCAGTATTTTAAATTAAATTATCATACATGGTTATATTATGAACTTATTCGTATTCAACAGCAACACATTGCATAAAAATATTCATATTCAAATTTAATATTTCCCTAATACTGCATACCACAGCGGAAATATTGTTTCAAATTTATTGATAAATTTGTTTTCCCCAAAAAAAAAATAACAAATGTGACCTTGACCGAATTGTTGAGTAGATTTGTTAAAACCTGAACGCATTTTTTCAGCTATACAATGGAAGGCTTTCCGGAAAGCTTTTCTGGGTTAAGCCACAATGAAATAGGAAACCAATGTTGTTATTATTGTCACTGTTTTCTATGACTCTCTGTGTGATTGCAGGAGGAGATGTGTCTGTGTGGAAGTTTCGTTGTGTGTGTGTGTGTGTAATGTTGATGGGGTTGTTTTCTGGGTGCTACTGTCATTTATCATGTCATTCATTTGTAAATTATTACACATACAATTTTGTAATTGCAATTTCGTATATACATACATATACATATATAGATATATATAAGTATTTCGATTCTATATATGAATGCTTGGATGTCCTACCGAGGAATATGTCATGCCCATGGACGTTGTTGTATACGAACATATACTTCAAGTGCATACACGAGTACATATGTAAATACACTCGGAAAACAAAGTGGAATAAAAATATACACTTTGACTCTGTATTTTTGCTCTATGACGCCTGGGAGTTGCAATTGGCTCGAGGCATACCTAGAAGTTCGAGTTCGGGTAAAATTTGTTGAACTCTCGCTAGCTGGATTGGAGTAGACTCCGAAACATTCTTGATTGTTCTACATCAACATTTGTTAAATATTACCACATTGATTTTTCTGCGTGTATGAACATATTTACGGATGCCCCCAAACATGAATGAAGAATTTACCCGAACAATTGTATGAATTTAATATATCTACGAATGGCATTACCCAAAAACACACACACACACTTGTATTCGCAGTACCTCGTGCAATATACTGTGGCAATTTTAGGGATATCAGTCGATTTTTTTGTGTTGTTATTTGTTTGTATGCAGCAAAACGTTGCAAACATGTTTGCAAATCCATTTGGTGGGACAACTAACAAAACTTGAAAAGTGCTTACATAAAAAGGGTTAATGAAACTTTTACATACGAATTAGAGGGATAACAACAAATTCACATTCAAATTGTCTACAGCAGCACAATGGTTCGATCTGTCAGCCTTCCGATCCAAAGTTGTTTGTGGTACACAGAAAGAAAGTGTTGTGGATATAAGGAAAAGTATTGAATAGAAAAGAGCTGCTGTCTGCGTTTCAAATTCCAAACACAGACATTCGACTTTGTAGGCTGACGTAACATTTTAATGGGATAAGAAAACAATATCGGACTATAATTTTCGCCTGGAGTAATGGAGAAATTTAAAGTCACCTGGTGGAATAACATCACTCTGAATCATCCCTCAGCATCACCAGATTTGCCAGAAATGTTATACAAAAATCAAACTCATCTCAGGGCTACAGCCGACAACCGATATAAATTGGATCAACGGTGTAATACTACAGATATGGCTCGATATCTGTGTCAAATCACAGATATGGAGCCAGATATGAAATACAATGACATATAGATGGTCGAAAATCGTGGTATTATCCAATGCTCGATCACTAATGCTGGTCACTAATGCTCGATTTTTCAAAATGATGGACTTAAACAAAACTTTTAAAAAATATTTTAAACTGATTGTCATCTAGTGCTTGATTTTTAAAAATGATGGACTTAAAAAAACTTTTAAAAAATATTTTAAAATATTTAAACCACGATATTGGTGTCCTCTTTAGCA
The DNA here is from genome assembly GCA_958296145.1 of Hydrotaea cyrtoneurina. Lineage (NCBI taxonomy): Eukaryota > Metazoa > Arthropoda > Insecta > Diptera > Muscidae > Hydrotaea > Hydrotaea cyrtoneurina. The sequence goes on along the minus strand of OY282514.1, from coordinate 6,532,513 downwards.
TAATTTGCCATACTTGGTTTTAATCATTAAGAAGTCTTTGGTTCTGTGTCAGCGTTCATAAATATAAAGGGCGTCTCTGTAAGAGATCACTTTTTTTAAATTTACTTTTTTTTTGGGCAAGTGGCAACTCTGAAATTTGGCAACTACCGCATATGGTCGGTGTACTACCGACAAATGGACTAAATGATGCAAATCGTCCCCAAAGTAATAGTCTATGACCTGTAAAAAATCCCATGTCTACTGAAAGTAGTTTTGTAGTTACAGCATCAAAAACATTCAATTTATGTGCAAAATTCTCCCACCCATTCATTTTAAATCTTCAATAACTTGAGATGTTTTTGCTGCATACCGACGATATGTTTATTCCGATTATTACAAATGTTGCGATTTACGAAAGAACAACGCTTTATAATTGTGAAAACTTATTTTTATGCCGGAACCTCTCCCACACATCTCTTGGAAAAATTCATGGAAAATTTGATCAAAATAGTAATGCCCTGGCATCAAAGGCTTGTGGTCATTTGACGATTATTTTATTTCATACATAATCGGAATATGAATTCTTTAAAATCCAATAAATAAAAAATCATAACTATCTCATAAAATACGTGTTTTTATTTTAAAATGGAAAAGTGTATTCTTTCTCAGACACTCTTTAGTTCATACTACCCATTGACTAGGTTGTCCTGTATAAAATCGACCTTCCTATTATCATCAACCAAATCCATTTCATAATGCACATATCCCAACTGTTGCCGAGGTGCAAACAAAGTCTATCCATATTGACACGATTAATACTGCCAGAGTACTTATCTTCCAGACAATTAAATTAGCAATATTGTCTCGTTTTTGTTGGCATACAGAATAAAACATTTCTTCTCTGTGTATTTGCTCACAAATCGTGTTTAGTTTATTTCAATATCAAAAACATTTCGCAGTCTGCGTTTTTTTTCTTCTGTTGTATTGTCGAAAAAAAGTAAATGTTGCATAAAGTGCCCGAGCGTATCCTTAAATCCTATCAACGCCGTTGTTGCTGCTGTCATTTTCATTGTTTCAGTTGCTGATATTGTGTCTCTGCCTGTGTATGTGTGTCCTGTTAAATACTTAACTACTTGCTGTTGTATTTATCCATGGTTATGTGTTTGTGCTGCCATTGCTACTCTCCTCCATTCATTCATTATTAAAACTGTCACATGCTGTTGCCTTTTTTTCGTGCCGTTTTGTTCTTTATGCAATTCACGCTGAAGTCGTCGAAAGACCCGACCCGTAGGCTGACAGTATTTGCTGTTGTTTGGCGTTGGTATTGCTTCCTGCAGCCTGCTTCAAGTGCAGTTTTGTTGTGTAGCATGAAAACTAATTAAAATAATAATTATTTTTTTTTGTTTTTTTCCCTCTTCGTTTTTTGTTAGATATGTATTTTATTCTTGCTGTGCCTCCTCGTTCTCCCCCTCCCTCTCTCTCTCACACACTGTATATGTGTCTGTACATTCACATTCTTTCTGGATGTTAGAGGAAGAGGAATTTAAAAGAAAAAATCATTTAAGTTTCAAACTGATTTTATTTGGGCTTATTCGAAACGTGGGGATCTACTGATAATTTGAACATTACTTGTACAGATAACGTTGACCCCACAACAGTTTAAATAATTGAAACAATTTGAAATTGACGATACGATGGAAGTTATAAGAAATTGCTATAATTTCCAAGTCCTTGGAGTATCACATAATATATCCATATCATATCTAGTAAATATCAATTACAATTTAAATACAACCAAACTGAATTTTACAATTATCGCACGAGAGGTATTTAATTTGATTCGTAAAGGTAAACATTCTCTAGAAATGAATATAAATTAAAGAAAAGTCTAAGAAAATGTGTAAGGAGAAGCTGCTAAAAGCTAATGTCACGCTTTATTCCTTGATGGTCATTTTGATCAACCTGCGGCCGGTGGTCCAAACAGCTTTTTTTTTAATTCAACAAATAAACAAAAAATACTGACCTCGCAGTAGTGCATCCAGTCATTCCTATTTACCCCACCAACAAACTTCTAAGGACGTCGAATCGCGGCTCTGATGTGGCCAATTGATATCGTTAATTGACTTCGCCGTATGCAATAGATCGATTTTGAGTTGGCTGTGAGGCATGGTCAATAATCTCATTGTCCATGTCTTCACTCTCCGGTCACAAAAAATTCTTAATCTATCTTTGCAACGCTTACTTTTAACCAGAATGCTGTTTCCAGCAGCATTTCCCAAGAAAAATTGGCCAATGAAGCTATCGGGATAAATTAGTACCAAACTGTCACTCTATGAGGATGTATTGGCTTCACGACATTCTGCATTTTGAGCTGCTCGAAGTTCTAAACTGAGAAGCGATGGGTAGACGGAAGGTCGTTTACTGAGTCAGTTGGACCCTGCAATCGAATAATCCGAGGTATTTGTACAAAATTTACGTTAGGCTGGTCCAGAAAATGTTAAGTAGTTGATATTGGTGGCAAGTCGATTTTCCAGGATTAATAGTACTTTTACCATACAACCATGTGGACCGGAAGTGCTTCAACCTTGAGTGTCGTATTAAATTTCGTTGACTCCTGCGATGCATATTTATTGTAGTCACTATCTTCAGCATTCTTCATTATCATTTTAGTCACTATCTTCAACATTCGGGGTAGTTTCCACATTTTTTATTCATTACAAAAGTTCTAATAACAAAATTAGATAATTGTAATTCCGTCGACACTGTGAAATATACTAGGTGGGCGTGGTGCTCTATTGTTTACACCGAATTGAAATCATTTGAGTTTAAGCTAGACAATCATCATATCCATTTAAAATCTTTCTTTAGTTTTTATTTTTTGTAACCGTCTCACATTCAGATTTCCCTTCGCACACACATGCATACTCATTTAATAGAACGAACAAGTATGTCCTTTTAAAAACAATATTCTTCTCCCAATAAGAGAATGAATAGACAATTCTTTGCAAAAACTTAGACCATAATTGTCTGCGCACATCCGATTTGACATTTTGTGCTCCTCTTTCATGATTTCCTATCCAAACGGAAATAATTTTCTTATTTATGTTCGTTTGTTACACAATCTCACAATACAATTATCAGCGTTTTCAGTTGGGGTTTCCCCCCACTCAACATCTTCCCTCGTCCACTTCCCCCTCAACGTAATATTATCCGTAATCTAATGGTAAATGACTTAATACCAACTCGGTATACTTCAAATGAGTTATCACACTCGCAGAGCACTGGACAAAAAACGAATGTCAACCAGTAAAAAAAAACCAAAGAAAAAGGAAAATTGACATTTTCAATACCACAGCTGTGGTGGTGTCTGCTGCAGAAGCTCTGAAAATGACGAAGAAGAAAACTTGGCAACGATTTTGACCAAAGATAGGACGGAAAAAAAAGAATAAATTCTAATGAATAAACGAGTGAATGAATAGATGATATGACAAAGTGCTATTCCGCTTTTTTCCGCTGACTCGATGTGAAATTAAACTCCAAAAAAAAGTTCAAGATTACGAATGAAAGACACATGGCTACTACTCAGTGGCCACAAAGAAAGATAAATTTAACGAAATTTAAAATGAAATTGTGTCGTGGTTATGAGTTTTATAATGAATTATTTCATAAGCTATTCCATGGTGGGTAGTTTATCCGTGGTCTTTTTAGATATAGAGCGACAACAGTTAAAAAGCGACCGCATAGCAAACCGCTCATCTATAATTATTATTTGACAAGTTGTATTTCATGTCTTCTAAGACGTCAGTTAAAATAACTACAGCTTGAAAATTGTAGGAGCAAGGCGCCTGTACGAGTATGTATAACATAAATTAGTTCACAGAAAACTGTATGACATTTTTAGAAAAATCAAAACGTTTATTGACAACATCAACATGTTTGAACATTAAAAACTGTGCCGGTTTTTGATCACCGAATTCAACAAACGCCTCAATTACTACTTTTCAACTTTATGGAAAATATGTTTCGGGCGCGCTTGCTGTACGCAAGTTTCCGACTTAGTCCTGGAACATCGACTAGCCGTCCAACTGAAAATGTGAAAGACCTCACAATATACGCTTACACGGTCCAATAGTCTTTGTTATCGCTTCTCAGTTGGAACCTTAGACCTTGCAGCTTGAAAAAATCATCAACTCTCGTAATACCACACTATACTACAGGGTTCTCCAACAAAAGGTGTTATTTTGAATGACCCGGTATTTCGGTAGCTGTCACTTTTGAAGAAAACGTATATCAACTCATTTCCATATGTTTGTAGTTCACATGTAGAAATGATGCCAAAAGTGGTTCTGAACTACATAAAACTGACCAGTTTACCAATAACCTGTCCGAAATTCCCAAAATCGTATTTTGGGACTCATTCAGCACCAGAGTTAAACAAATTGAGTTGCACGTCTACAAATCGAATGCAATATCATCGATAAGAATTTCGAGACCAATTAAACGTTTGCGGATTGGTTACAACAAACCCGAGTTTTCTAACCTTTATTTGGGTGCATCACAATGTAACCATAAGTTTCATTCTGCCACCGCAGAGAACTCAAAGAATATGAAGGGACGTGACCGCCTTTCATGTTCTGCAACCAGGAATGGCATTTGTGGCGACAACAAAGTCATGTGCAACACAAACACATTTTTCGCGAATGCATGCAGCAACAATTCAGGCAATGACTTTGTGAAGGTATTTTCGAGCATACACACATACATCCACTAACACATCCGTAGAAATACATTCATACACACACACTGTTACACCTTGTTCTTAAAACACGCACCGCGGAGCAGCCAGAGACTTTGATACTTTAAACATATGCAACGTGAAGGCATAACTTTGGTTTTGGCAACATTTGCATTTTATGTTATGCGAATTTGCCATGATGCCACAGAGTGTAATTGCCAATGTTGGCTTTGTTGTTGCTAGTGGCGACGACATTGCCACGGCTGAAGTTGAAGTTGACGACGTTGTTGTTGGTCTTACTACTACTTCTATTTGGGTTTAGGGTAATGTTGTTGCCGTCGCTGGTTCGCACCGGTTTGGTTGCAAACCAACAGCTGTGTATTCCACGACTATTCCCGCCGAGCTGTAAAAATAATCAAACCAAAATTTCTCCACCCGCTTGTGTGTGCAATTATCCTGGTGTTCAAAGTTGTGCAAAAGGATTCTTTGTTACTTTTTGGCATTTGAAGAAAGAAAGGGAAACCAGGACTAAATGGAAATTTGTGAATTTCTTTTTACTTCTTGTGAATTTGTGTGGTGATTTTCGGTTTGCCTCGTATGGGACGATTGTCCCTTACTACGACTTTTGGTATTTGTTATTGTAAATATGTCAAACAGTGATTCCAAGCAAATCAAAAACTAGTGATTTCTCTTATTGAAAATTCCGATTATTTTCTAAGTCAATGCAATGGTTCAAGAAGAAAGACATTAATGGACAAAATACCATACACAGCTCTCTGTGTGGTTCTTAATGCTCTTTTGGGAAAAACACATAATTAAGACATGTTATTATATTAACGCCCGAGAATATCACAACCCACGAATCATGGATTTCCAGGTTTTGTGAAGTCTTTATATTTTCAATTAATTACCTATCCAGAAACGCCAAATACGGTAAAGTGGTATATCCACGAATCCTCCCACCTTTTCATATTAATAACCAATTTTTGGGCGTGGCTGTAGAATCATTGTATAGCTTCGCGTTGTGGTCTGATATTCGCAAGGTTGAGGAAAATATATTTTTTTTCAATATCTTTTAAAGTCTCTATTACCGCTGTCATTTGGGCCGTTAGTTTTTCAATCACATTAATTGGGATAAAATTCTAATTCAAAGATATGCTGTTAATCAATCTCTCCATACAAATCACATACAAGAACCACTAATGCCGAAATCAAATACACACATACATATATCATTAGAGAAATGAAATGAAATGAATACCACCTGCATAATATCAAATTCACAGCCAGATGTGATCAATGAGCGTTTTAGAAAACAAAATAAATCTAATAACAGAAAAAGTAACCTGTCATTGTAATAAATGAAAAACGAAGTTTATTCTATTAATGTTAAAAATAAATAAAGCAAAACAAAAACAAGCTTACCTTTGTTTGGGAGTCCTTTTGAACGGTAAATCTCTTGTATAAATCACATATTACTTCCACCGATTAGTTAAACAAACTCTTAACCTCACTCTCTCTTGGGATTTGAGTTAAGAGTAAATGATTGCAACATTGAGTACATGATTTTATTAACACTCTCTCCTAAGAAATCAATTGATGAAATCATAGAGGAGAGAAGACATATTCACACTCTTTCGCATTCTTATTGGCAAATGACTTTACGAGTTCTTCTTATATTTTCTGTATACTCACATACAACACACTTACACTCACTGACAATCAGATCGTGTGCACAATTCCAATTGCTTTGCCGGCAAAGGTTTCGATGCAGTTGCGATGCATCTTCAAACAAATTAATGTTTTTTTATTAAAACCACTCATTCACGATATCAAAACTTACGAAACAAAACAGTTCTAAACAAAACACGATATTGTTTCTTTTATTTATTACGATTTCATCAGATTTCCACTGTCCACGCACCGACGTCTTCAGCATAACTGAACATTTTGACTACTCATGGTTGGTAATTAAGGAATGGGAGAGAAAAATAGAGTTGATAAATGGCGGGAAATAAATATCGTTGTTGTTAAAAAGAGTGTGATGCGCTCTTTAATTTGGCATGTGGTTATTTTTCATAAAAACACACACAAATTGATATTTATTGTTGCTGCAGCAATGACAAAGGTTAAAATACCGACAGATCTTTATTACAGTAACCGGTATTTAAACAATGGATATTTCCAATTTGACTGAGGAATATCTTTGTTTATAAACTATTTAATACTAGTAAGTTGTAATGCGCCTATGGCGCCCGTTGAAATATGGAAAAAAAATTTTGTTGAAAAAAAAAAAAAATTTTTTTTGAAAAAAAATTTTTTTCTTGAAAATCAAAAAATTTTGTAAAAAAAAAAATTTGGTAAAAAAAAATTTGGGGAAAACACAATTTCTGTACAAAAAAAAAAATATTATTTTTTTATTATTATTATATTTATAGAATTATAGAATGCCTATTTAAATTCCTACGTACTGCGTGACAGAGTCAGTGAATCAGTGAATCTGTGAATCAGTGTCGAGGGTAAATATATATTAAGAAAATTGTTGATGTTGCACTTCCTAGGCGACGTTTACTCAAACACAACAGACATTTGCTAGTATTTACATTTCTGAAGAGAGTGAGGAATACAAATCTGTGTGCGGTCAGAGAGTAAGTACGGACATTAAGGCACTGAGAATTTTATCCGCTTATGAGAGGTGTCCGCTTATGAGAGAAGTACGCAAGAGGTCTGAAGCGGATTGGTACTGAAATAAGTGTCCGTTTTTGAGATATGTCCGCTTAAGAGAGATGTCCACAAGGAAAGAGTAAACTGTACATAGTATTTTATTGCACTTTCTCATATCCAGTTAATAAAATAGTTATTATGCAATTTTTGTATCCTAAGGCTTTTAATTTCCCGAATCCCGAAAACATTCCAAAAAAAATCTCAAAATTTTATTGTTTTTTTAAACAAAACAAACGCAAATAATTCAGCATAATAATATGTAATGATTCATAAAACTTTAATGAAAAATCATACGAAATTATTCATTAAAAAATATCCTGTACAATTTAAATGCATGTAATAAGATCAACCAGTACTGGAAAGTTTCAGCAAGTAAATAGTAAAAAGGCCGTAAAATCCTACATTGTTTTATAATTTTTTTTGTTAGCATTTTATTCCCGAGAATCCCGACCAAAAATCGCGGGAATCGGGAAGTAAAAAATCAGCAGATTTCTCCAGAATTCCCGTGTTAAAAATCCTAATCCTACACCATAAAATGTATACAACAAATATTCACTGAATCGATGTCAACTATTGACTTGCTTGCTTAAATTAGGTTGGCTCTACAACCTGTTGTTGGTCTTTATATGCTTAATAAATTACTTCCTCCAGACCGATGTCTTGTAGGTGCCTTATTCAGTTCGCGCTACCAAGGATCTTCTTTCACCTGGTCTTTTCAACGGAATCTTGGTCTTCCGTATCTGCAGCTTACGTGGTAGTTGTTGTCTCGACGTTTGCCTACCATTTGCCGGCATAAGCATCATCTTATCCTCGTTCACCACCAGACCATCTTCGCCGATTCCTTTTTGGATTCTGGAAAAACCGTCAATTCAATCCCGCCCTATTCGTCCGACGATGTCCATGTCGTCAGCATATAGGAGAAGAATGTGGGCCTTAGTTGTGGCAGAGCCTGTTTTATTAACTTCTGCATTTTCCAATATATGCTCCACCAGGATCAAAGAAACTGCTCGATAAGCTGTCGCCATGTCTGAGACCTCTCGAAGAACTACATTGTCATAGAACTCAATCTCCTCATGTTGTCGTCTTTGAAAATGGCGATTTAGAGAAATAAAATACTTTACTAAGAAATTCAAATATGTTTGGGCGAAACTGAAATTGATTACTTTTCCCCAGAACGAAAAATATGAATTATTATATTCTTCGTATGAATACAGGTAATGTTTACTCATTTTAAAGATTCGTATACTCAAAACGTATACATTTTTGTCAAATACTTTACTAGCAATTCTGCATATGTTCTGAACCACGGTTCTAGTTTTCGCTGTCTTTAAATCAAAACGTTTCATTTAGGCAAATGTTACCCAAACAACATATGTAAATATGATTGTTCGGCTGCGACTGAATGTACTGAGAAGTGGTTCGTTGGTTTACTTTGGTTGTCCGGAAAAACTTATTAACATATTCTGTTATTCATTCGTGAAGAATTTTGTTTTGCAAATTTCATTTTTGATTATATGGATTTTTCGGTGATTGTGCGTGTAGGTCATGGAATAGTTTAAAGATTTGTGTAAGTTTAAAAAAGTGTAATTAAGATTCCAAATAATTTCATTGGCATCGTTCAACAAATTCATACTAAGTCAAAATATCAAATTTGTCCAGTGTTGGTGTTTGCAATAGTTAGTATTTATAAAACTTGTATCGAAAAATGTCCATGAGAAGACAACAGTTTATGGATATTTGCTTTAATCATAACCATTTCCAGCCGTCCTATTCTCACCATAGGATGTGAAGTCCATTAAAATATTAATTAATTTCCTAAATGTTTGGAATCATTTGCAAATATTAACACTAGAATATAAATGATATTTAAAAGATTATATTAACACCAACAAGACAAGACAAAAAATAAAAAAATAAGTCATAAAAACAAAAAGGGACCAACGCTAAACTGCTGTCTTGTAAAACATTTCTGCAAGCAAAATAATTGAATATTGATTATTAAACTAAAAGCCAAGGCGATGCCATCGTAATAGACAGCAGCATAAACCGATTCGAATCTGGGGATACACCAGAGCAACCGAAAAGAAGCACTTTTTAATAATAAACGATCTAAAATTTTTGTGCAATTCACATAAATTTTCAATTTTAAATGTGTTTTCTTTTTCTCATTCCTGTGTATTTGTCTTCAGAAGAGTATTAAATGTAATGCTCATTTAGAGTTCAATACCGTTACATGGACGAAAAAGAATGAAAATAAAAAGAACAGAGAAATAGCGAAGAAAAATTATGAAAATATTAATGAAATTATATTTTGTTGGGTGGCCAATAAGGGATTTGAAGTACGCTATCCTACAAACAATTGAGATGGACATATCGAATTCATAAGATACAAATTAATTCTGCGATCGAAGTAAAGAGATTTGGAAAAGTAGTGTAATTTGCCCACAGAAGATATGCACATCTTTAAAATCCATCAGATGGGAATAGCATTATATTACCGCCGAAAAGTGCTTAGAGCAATTGCAGTTAGTTTACGCAATTCTGTCATATTAAACAATATGAGACGTCTGTATGATCTTTGATTGTACCATTGTGATAGTCATAGGAAAAATATTGGTAAAAAGACCCCCAGCTAAAAGGTCATCACCAGACAAATGATTTGCACCCCCATAATGACAGTTCTACTACAATATGTGTACGTCTGTGTGTACATTAGTGTCCAGGACCTCTTACGTGACCCCATTGAAGTGTTTTGTTTTCCATGGGTTTCAAGTGCATGGTGGCATATCCTTGTCACCCGTAGGGTATCAGGTAAGGACCCATAAACTGTGTGTGCGCGTTGAGAAAAGTGTTTTGGATTCTCTGTTATTTTTTTGCGTGTTCTTTTTGTTTTCTTCAGACAATTTTGTTCTCCAAAGTACATTTTATCCAGTTGAGGGTCTTCTGTTTTGTGCGTTGAGTCGCTGTGTTGTTGTTACAGTTGCCCATTGTGGCGTTGTTTTGCTGTATGACATTGTACGTATGGGTTCACTTCATGTCCTCTGCCCTTTGCCGGTGATATCATTTAAAGCCCTCCTAAGTACATACACTCACTTTGTTCTTCTATTTCATTTCTTTTTTTCTTCCAGTTTTATTTAATTTTGTTCGTGTGCCTGTGTGTGTGTGTTCGTTTTCTTTTCCCTGTTAAGCTTTCTTTCCTATTTGAATATAATATTATTGTTCGGAAATGTATTTTGTGTGTCTGCGTGTCTGCGTGTATTCTGCAGAAATTTGTTTTGGTCCTTAATAAAAAAACAACATTTACTTTAAGCTCTCCTTAGGTTTTTCGTTTTTTGCTTCTTCTTCTTATTTTTTTTTTAAAAAAAATTCTGAAGAGCATATCACTTTCATTTGAGAAATAGAATGGCAGAATATTAAGGAATAGTACCGGATTACACTTCAAAATTGAAATAAAGTTCCTTCCTATTCAAATATCTGAATAGTCTGCCCGTGCGTGTGTGGGGGCATTGCGATTTCTTCGCACCCAGAAACAAGTCACTCCTACCCTCCACAAAATTGTACATCTTCTTCACAGGTTTATTATTCTATAATATTTGAATGGTTTTTCTTTCAAATATATTTTTGTATGGCATGTTCACTTGATGTCGTTTTGGCAGGGGGATGTCCTTTCCTTTCCTTTTTGTTCGTTTATAATGTTGTCCTTCTTGTCATTTGAGTGTGGGAAAATATTGTATAATCGTTTTAATTCAGTAACAGAAATAATGTAGTTTTCTTTATGGTTAAGGACTTTTAGATTGCTTTTTTGTTTGATGAAATTGTTAAGAACAGGGTGGGCCATTTAAAATAGTAAATCTTAATCGGCTATAAAAAAGTATAGATATTTTTTTAAAATTTCTGGAAAGGTTGTCAGTTAATAATGGAACATATTACTGATATTTTTTTTAAAATTTCTGGTTTTATTGGAAAGGTTGTCAGTTAATATTGGAACATATTATCGTTCGTATGACTACTACGACGGGCTCGACATCATCTGATCAACTCAATTTCTTAGTACATTTTCGATTGTTTCGGGTGGAATATCTTCAATGGCAACTGTGATGTTATGTTTCAACTCTTCAATTGTCTCTGGGTGTTTTGCGTAACATTTATCTTTAATGGGTCCACAGCTCCACGTCCAATTGACCTTAAAATTTCGGCTGATTAGTCTATTTTCAAACACAGTGCGTAAAATATCGCTGTTTGACATGTGGCCCCGTTTTGTTGAAACCAAATGTCGTCCATTTCTTAGTCTTGAATTGTTGGAAACAAAAATTCGTTGAGCATGGCGCGGTAACGCTCACCGTCGATAATTTTCGAAGAAAATTGACCCAATAATGCTGCCACCCCGAAAGCAACACCAAACAGTGACTCGTTGGGGTTGCATTGGCTCAACAATGGGTTCTCTGAACGGCGTAAATTTTGCTTAATCACTTAGCCACGGAGATGAAATTCAAAATGACCAACAAATGATCAATGTGTCGATATAGTTTCCATGGAAAAGCACCTCGAGATATGTAGTCCAAACGAGTTCAGAAAATTCAGATGAAATTCAGTTTTTTCATATCATGTTATTTACCTGAAAAGGAAGGATGGAAGGTTACGTATGCGAATTGCTGTCCCCTTTGAGATTTTAATGTGGGCTATTTTTAATGGCGCTCCTCTTTCCGGGCTTGCTTATCAAGTTCTGGTACTTGCAATTGTATCGGTAAAAATTTACGAAATTCTAAATGTATTCGATTACATACGCCGACACACAATCTATATCATCAGAAACCAGCAAGATTTGTTCAAACTGTTCGTTATTTTTCCATCTCCTAAGTGTTCATGTGAAGCCTGAGGGATTCTACCGCACAGTGTTTCGTTTATTACGAAGCTACTTCATGTATCCCAAACACTTTTCGCTATATCTTTAGTAACTTCCACTGGAAATTGTTATCAAATTAGGATTATCTTTCAATGCATTGCACGCTTCAAAAAGCTTCTCCACACAATGTTGCCTCAACTTCTTCTATCATAAAGATTATAATAACAATTTGCAGCAGCATCATTGCCAAAAGCCAATAAAAAGTCTTAAAAGTTTGTTTAGCACCCTTTAACCAAACGTGTTGGGTGTTTTCCCTATTTCCCTCTCACAAGTGGCAGCCAACAAATGCATATCAACACATATTGTTCGGAAAATTTACCATACGGCCATAACACTCAAACGGGGAAAACAAAACAAAAAAAACTAAGTAGCTCCTGGTACAGGAGAAAAACAAAATATTTTCTCGCTTACAACACTACTCTGATTTAACCCTCAGTTTTTATGATTATGTCGGGTTTTCCAACACTTTTTTCAATTAAAATAAATAAAACGGAAAGGAGTAACTCTGGAACGAGTGTTGCATGTGGTGAGTGCAGCACAACAAAATATTCCACATAATGCTGCACATATGTGCCGATTCTCGTCTGGGTTGATGAGGTGTGGTGTGGTGAGGTGAGGTGAGGAGAGACGAGTGTGAATATGAATATTTATCCTGGCGTGCTAAAAGGTGTCGAGTGCAAAGTATTAACAACACATTCCATGTGTTTTCCCATTCACACGAATGCGATGTACTGGGGCTTAAGGATGTTTCCACTGAAACTTGCTCTACATTTTAGAGTGTGGCAGGTTGGAATTCTCCAGGAATACAGAGAAGTTTGGTTTTTCTTTATCTTTTTGCTCGCGACGATACGTTTGTGTTTTTGGTTTTGAGCCGGTAAGCGGTAAACATGGTGTTGCCTTTAACGCCCGTGCGACCAGTAGGTGTCTAAGTAAAAGAATAATATTTGTGGTTGAAGCAAGGTCGATGATATTGTCGTCACGGTTAAGTAGAACATGAATTGTACAAGGTCAAGGCGGTTACAGATGTCGCAACTAAGACAAATGGGGAACGAAAATTAACATAATTATGAATGTGTATACATTTTGAGTGGTGATAAAGGCCGCTCTGTATTTCAAAAGTTCCATTTTGTTTACCTTACAGCTCTACCTCCTAAAATTATCGACATTTAATTTATGAAATTCCTCCATCCCCGCCCCAGATATTTTTCTCCATTGTAAAGGATTATTTTCCATGATGCTCAATCGATGAGGGGGATGGGAGACCATGGCACTGTGGATCCACATGGACGGTATATGACTTTCGACCCAACCGAAGTTAACGGCATTTTTATACGTTTAAACTAAAACGTGTACAACATGTTTACGTTGTCGTAAAACCGTTTGTTATTGACTTTTTGTTTACCTTTTATTATTTGATTCAAACCGAAATCCTCAAATGTCCTGAATCAATTTCCTAAAACATTAAATCCTCATTAAATGTGACCCTTGAGCCCGCGATGGGCCTTAGCCTTTATTTGAAATAAAAACATAACTCCGTAAAAGAGGTAAACCTCAGTACACAAACTATGGCCGTGCAGACAGCTACACACTGATATTATTTATGTATGACTGTAATATAAAAGTGTGTGCGTTCTCGTTGTTGTTAATATCGACTACACGTCCAATTTGGATAATGTTCTGATGGGACTCACCGTCGTTTGCCGTCGTCTGTGTGGTATTTTAACCAACTCACGTTTTCGACTCACAGTTTGCGCTTTCCAGGGGTTTCGTTCTTTATTTTCTTTTGTAAATTATGGCCAAAAAAGTAGACGCAGACAAATTATTACATTTTATTGTTGTTGCTAGCGAGGATGTTGCGTGCTTGTTGTTGTGTTTGTTGCCTAGTACCGGTGGGTGGGACCTCTGTCCCGTCCAATGAATCCGGCCCCAGCCACACAACATCTGTCTTAACAAATATTGTGTTTGGTCATGTGTGCCATACGTGTATGTTGTGTGTGTGTGTGTGTGTGTGATAGCCTCTGGAATTATTGTGGGTATCAGTGGATTTACAAAAACATTCTGGATGTTCACGTTGCTGTGATTGCCCCACCCCTTTGATATTGTTGATCAAATCAGAGAAAAACATTTTATAAAAATCGCGGTCACGTGGGTTTTGCGAGAAAAATTGCATGTCAGTGCAAAGTAACAATTTCATTGGACATGACGATGTAAGAATTCGCGCGAACTCACATAAACTTGTGCCACGGGTAGTGCCGAAATTGTTATGACTAATATTGTTCGGGCTGCCGTCTGGAGTTCGTTTCATTAATTTAATTGATGGATTAACAAACAATTGGCAGATATTTTTCACTGTGGAAATACAATGAGAATGTGCAGACAATGGATTCCCAAAAACAGTAACGGGAGTGAGTACAGAATGTATAGATTTCTGATTGGGTGGGGGGGGGGGAATATTTAATTTTCGAAAATTATACCACTAAATTAATGAGAGCTGCACTTGCTTAATTTGTTAATTCGTTCGGGCCAAGGATAAGAGTACGTTTTCAAATGTACACGTCGAAGTGTTTTATTTGCCAAGCTAGACGTTTCCTTAATGACGAAGTTTTAGGAAAATGTTGTTACACTGGGAGAAGGTTAAATGAAACATGAAAGCTCTAAATATATGAGTGCTAGGCGCCCCGGTAGGCGAGTTGGTAGCGTGCTTGTCTACCAGCGTGGGGATTGTGGGTTCGATTCCCACCAGAGGCTTTGGTCTGTCGCTGCAAAATTTTAGCCAAATGGTCTGTGTCACCCGGTTTACCCTTGGACCCAAAATTAGAATATAAATTTACTTTGTATTGTAATTAATAAATAAAAAAAAAATAAATAAAATATAATATATGAGTGCTCTGGCACGGATTAGGCGACGATTTGATCCAGCATCGTCGTCGTCAATCTCTCGACTCGTTTCGACAACATTATCCAGGCGTTGAAAATTACCCGCTACCAGGTTATGATGCCATCAGCATTTCAATGTCTGTCACTCTGAAACTCTGAAATACATAATCGTTTAAACATGAAAGACAATAGACAACACCGCAAAGCAAGAAGAGTATCACTCTTCTTTTATAACACCGCATACCACCAGGGTGCAATGCAACTCTGTGGCAAGAAAATCAACTGCATAACATCCTGTCAGTCTGAGTATAGCCAGTATGTTGATGTCATGTCATACAGAATTAAAATGTTTCCCAAAATTAGAAAGCTTTAATTGTTAACAGGTTTCTTAAACAAACCCCAAACATTTAACTTTGGTATGTTCAAGCGTCGGTAATCAGATAATCATCTTCAAAAAGTTTTGTTAATGTAAAATTTCATTAATGGCCTTTGTAGCCGTAAGCTCCGACAATACCTCGTTAGACTGCGGCACCACTAACGCATTTGCAGCACCACCCAAAAGGCCATAGGTGAGAAGGCAAAAAGCAGTCAAAAGAGCTTCTGCGTAGGAAGAAACCGAAGAAGGGCCTTTGTTCAAAGAAACAATGTGTACAAACAAAAGAAACGAGTGAAAACCCTCCCAAAAAGGACCAACCACACTACAACCTTGGCATAGATAGCATGGGGTGGGGCTAGGAGCGAGCGAGCTGTGTCGAATAGCACGGAAATGTCTTTGATGCTGACGATGGCTTAGTTTAGGCATTTCCAGCAATGGCTACGTGTGATGCATCATCAGACGGGGACATTTGCTGCAAACTGTAAGAATGTCCTTAGAATCCACAAGCACACATACGCTCACACACATGACAAATACAAAAGGATACTTTATTATGGCAACATGTATCGTCGAGTACACTTAATTGCACACGGTCAATGTGTTTATGGTCCTGTCTCTCTCACTCTATCTCTGTGTAAGGAAGAGACTTTGTGGCATAAGCAACCTGTTCCATCGTTTACCTCGATAAACACACGCACTCACACTGACACAGTCAAACAATGATCCACAGAGCCTAAATGTTTTAGTGTTAGGGCAAAGCGACAGAGAGAAATAAGGCTTTGTCATCGTGTAATGTCTTTAAACAAAAGCATTCTTGATAACCGACTTTGTGTGTGTGTGTGTGTGCGTGTGCCAGCGTGTCATTGTGCCCAGTTTAAGTTGCAACAGAATGTTGCAGTATCATTCGGGTCTTGCTGCTATTGTTGTGTTGAGTATTTGATAAATTTGCCACTTGACTGCAATACCCCACCACAGAAATTTAATAAATGATGTTGACCAAAGCAGGAACGAACGCAATACTGTACTGCATGTTGCAGCAACAAGCTTACTGGCATCCTTGCATTTCTTCGTTTTCGTTTTTTTTTTTTTTTGGCAACTGTCCTTAATTTATTGTTATTGTTGCTGCTACTTTTTCCCGTCTCCGAACAGGACACTCAGTTGTTGGCAACACAATGAAGCAACATTTATTTCCGTGTGACTGTTAAAATATTCCTTTTGTTCGGGCGTTGCTGTCCCTTTGCGTTGGTCGTTTCATTGCAAAATAGTAAAAAAAAAATGGATTGGTATAACTTTACGGAAACAATGCCGAACATGTGAACATTTGGAAAATTGTTAACCCTGAGATTTAAGACGTGGACACTAGAGGTTTTGCACGTAAAAAAAAATCACGTTACGGGTCACGCTGACGGTGGTGAATGAATAGCAGCAACCTTGACTTTTTTTTTATTTGTGGTACATGGATTTTGGTTCTGCATATTTTTATATATAACATTTACATAAATATGAAGCCGAAAAAAAGTAGTTTTTATTGAGTTTTCAATGTTAACGATTTTTTAAGGACACCCACTATTCAGTGAGATTAATTATGAGTTTTCTTCGATTCTGTCATATTTGGACATTAATTGAATTCCCATGATAAGAGTGATTGTAGGGCGGTACTGAGCGGCTATGGTCAGGACTGAATAATAAATGTAATTATTGGGAAATGTAAGTAGTAATCGAACTGGCGTGTTCTTGTGAATTGTGGCCCCATTGATTTGCCAGAAATTAAATGGAAAATTAAAAATGTTTATGGGGGGAACCAATCGTTCGGCCAAATTATCTGCATTGATAATAGTTTTACTTGCTTTAAAGTCTTTTCGATGCGATGTCTCTCTCCATAGTAAAATGGCTGTAACTTCCTAATTTGGTTTCCCGCACGCCTTTGTCGTACGCATAAATACTCGTCACAGCACAATTGTTTTGCCTCGCATTCATTCTAGGTTTTCCATATTTCCAGGTGCCCTTTGCTAAAGTAATCTATATGTTATAACCACTGCCATTACCACTTCTTTGTTGTGTGCAACGATTACATAGAAATTCCAATACTTAATACCAATCAATTTTAAATTGCATGCAATGCAATCAATTAAAAATGTGTAAGCCCTTCAGGCCATCTTACATCCATCGGTAATAGCAAACTGAATAACAACCGGCTGCCGATAACCAACAACTGTAACAAAACACTGTTGTGTTCATTGCATATAAAATGTATTGTTTATACTGAAAACTTTGCATTAAATGTATGCACGTATGCCTGCACATGTGTGAGTGTATGCAAACTATATGTAAACTTTTGATATGAATGGCAAATGGTAATTTTATTGGAACTCGTTAGATTGCACATTGAATGTCTGGTCATACTGGTATGGAAATAAGATATGTACCGATCACTGGAAATCACTGCCGGCTGTCGGTGTCGGTGCTAATCAAGGGCAATGGAGTGTGCAACGAAGGTCGGATGAATGTAGGCCAGTCAATATTGATTAGCAGATATGTCGATGTTATTTAAAATTAGAATAGAGATCAAAAAAGTGCAAGTAATGAACGTTAGAAATGATAAAGCAGACTTCATGAAATTTTCACATTATTCGGGATAATTGTATAAATGAGATCATATATCATTAGGGTGTCCAGTATTTCAGATTTTTTGGAAAAGGTTTAGGTTTTATGCAAAAAAATCAGGTTTTCGGAGGTTTTTCATATTTCAAGCAAAAGTTGATCAATAAAAAGCATTCTAGTCATTATTTCTAAAGAAAAATGTTGGAGCTTTAATTTTATGTAAATAAATCGGAAGTTTTGAATTTTTTTCGTCGTTTGGCTGTAATATATTAAATTTTTAGGAAAATTTTACGTAAACTGTCAAAAAAAACGTTTTATAACTTTTTAAATTTCCATGAAAGTGTAAAAAAGTAATAATGCAGTTCGAAAGACGATATAGTTCTAAGTAATATTGATTTTACTCGTTTTAAAGTTATGGCCGTTATACCATTGTAACATCTAATTCATTGGTTTGTTTATTGTGTATTTCGTTGCTTTGTGTGCCGATTACGAAGTAGCAGAAATGCGTTATCATGATACATGGCCCATAACATCAACTACCTCTCAGGAGATGTTCTCTATAAATGCAATATACGGTGTTAGTGATAGGAAATAAGAGTATAGGAGGGTGGAAAGAGGGAGTAGTGTGATGTTTGTCTTAAATTTGAGAATGTAAGAGCCAGCTGGAAAGAAAATTGCTTGACGTTTATTTCATATACGATCCGTTCGACTGAAGAACGAATTTTCCGACCAACCGGTCAATTGGAAATGAGCGAATGAAAGTCCCTGGTAAGCTGGGTTTGCTGGCTGAAAGAGCTAACATCAGGGACTAGGACAGCAACAGATATCAGAAAAGCAGATGCCTTTCAAATTTCTACAGAACAACGATATACAAACCACTTTTCGGCAATGCTGAAGGGAGCCAACATCAAGATAAGGACTAGTAGGGTATTCACTTACATATGGTAGTTATTTTCCATTTCTATTCGCTCCGGTAGGCGAGTTGGTAGCGTGTTGGCCTGTCAGCGTTTAGCCAAATTTAGCCAAATGGTCTGTGTCACCCGGTTTACCCTTGGACCAAAAATTAGAATATAAATTCACTTTATATTGTAATTAATAAATATAATAAACTAGTAAGTTGTAATGCGCCTATGGCGCCCGTTGAAATATGGAAAAAACATTTTGTTGAAAAAAAAAAAAAAAGTTGAAAAAAAAAAATTTTCTTGAAAAAAAAAATGTTTCTCGAAATGTTTGTTGAAAAAAAAAAATTTTGTAAAAAATAAAATTTTTTGTAAAAAAAAAAATTTTTGTTGAAAAAAAAATTTTGTAGAAAAAAAAATTGTAAAAAAAATTTATTGGAAAAAAAAATTTTGGGGAAAACACAATTTCTGTACAAAAAAAAATATTATTTTTTTATTATTATTATTTATAGAAAATTATAGAATGCCTATTCAAATTCCTACGTACTGCGTGACAGAGTCAGTGAATCAGTGTCGAGGGTAAATAAATATTAAGATAAAAATTCCATTTTTGGCTCCGCTTCAAAAAGCCAAAACATTTATACGCTACTTTCGACACTTCGAACCCAACTAACATCACCCTGTATCTTCATGGCCAGATCACCAAGACTTTTGAGAAAGTCATGAAAAGCCGGACATTTTCCGTACACTGTCCAAAGTTATTTTCGGGACGACCGAACATTTCTACTTGTTTTTCTTTTTCGAATGCCATATTTGATGGCTTTTTACTGACCCCTCGTGTGTTTCTTCTTCCTCTGTACAGAAAGTTTCCAGACAATGTAAATTAAAAACAACATAAACATATGTTTTTATAGTATCTGTCATGAATACAGTCGTAGATTTGATTGAATGTAACTATTATGCACCTGGACATACGAACATTTATTGATTGAATCGTTTCACAAATGGGTATGGTCCGGTGGATGTAGAGGAAGTTGTTTCGAAAATATTTCATATTTATGGAGACTGGAGAAAATATACAATATAAATTAGGGTGTCACGGGTTTGGGTAGGAATAAAAATGTACTTACAGTATAGAAATGGTTTGAAATCAGTAAAAATACTGAAATTTCAGTACATACGTATAACAAAATCACGTGATAACAATTTAATAAAAATTAAAAATGATCGTTAGTTTTCTATTTTCCATTTGAACAGTCGCCTATTTCTGTATCGGAACAACCCAAGGCACATAGTGTATATTTGAATGAACGGTATCATTATTGTTTAGTCGAGGCAAACAAACAGGGCAGCAACAATGACGATCAACAGTTTATTTTCCTTTATGCAAAATAAAAACTTTGCTTAGCAACTTTCAGCAATACAAACAAACAAAAACTATTGCATGGAGGATTCAATAGCTTGCATGCAGTGTTCCAATATTTATATGTCAGTTTTTTATGTGGCAGCAACATGTCAGACTCATGAAAAACTGAACGTTTTATGCTTCGAATGTTGTTTTAACAGTAAACTAAACAAGCCAAGAGGGAAATTTATTTGCCAGGATAACTGAAAAACCAAAAAAAGGAAAACAAACGAAATGAATGACATTTCACCTTGAGTTGACAATGCAACAAAGCAAAATATAACTCCAAATTTGATATTAAAGAGATATTGCAACAGCACGGCCACCTCGACAGTTTGGATATAGAAATATGATTAATTCTTGGAAATTAACATGAGATAATAACAATCGAATTGAGCAGATCTCAACAACAATTCCAAGGAACCAAGAGAAAGAGATGGAGAGAGAGATAAGCAGCTGCTGTTGTTCGGGCAACCAACAGCAACAATTCTAATAGTCCGTATCTTGTGCTGTTATTGTCATCGCCAGCATGCTTGTGTTGATTCGTGTACTGTTGGCAATGTTAAAGATATAAAACCCCCTAAATCGGACACTTCTAAGCATAACAATGCTGAATGTATGAGTATTAGAAGAGAATCATCGCATTACAATAATAAGCGCGATTATCATCAAACAACAAAAAAAAAAAATAATAATAATGTACCATACCGTCTGTTATTGTTGTGGCAACAACAGCTTTAGTTGCAATAGCAACAAGACCTACACACGAACATTTGAACGAGGGCAGTTCAACAAGCATGTTATTAAGTCGTATTGCCTCCAGACACGTACTTGTAGTACGAAATATCATATCACATTCAATTTCAAGAGATGAGCTAAATACGTCTCTATTTGTTTATTTTCTTTATATATAGATACTCGTTGATAAACACACCTTGAGCATCGCAACAAAAGCGAAAAGACCAACAAATGCAAAAATACCTTTCCAATAGGTGCACTTTGATTTTTGTTTTATTTTAGACTTAAAAATATATTTGGACTACCATCACCAAACATTGATTTGACATAACTTCAGTGTTTCGATTTTTTTATGGAAGGTCAACAAATGTGTTATCGATTTTCATATGCAACTGTTCACGCAACATGTAATTGGAATTGCCTGTTAAGATGTTTCGAATGTCAAATTATCACTTACATTCGCTTGATTCGAATATTTCGAAGGTTAAATCTGATTGTTTAATTCTTCAAATCAAGAAATAAGAATTCTTCTCGATAAAATTCGCATAAGCATAAGCCTGTTTTCTTTGTGCCTTTAGAGTGCAAAAGTTCTAAGTCCGTTTTTTAACAACATATTTTTCTTCATTCAAAACGAAAGAGAAGATGATAGTGCATAGAATCTTCTTAATATATATTTACCCTCGACACTGATTCACTGACTCTGTCACTCAGTACGTAGGAATTTAAATAGGCATTCTATAATTTTCTATAAATAATAATAATAAAAAAAATAATATTTTTTTTTGTACAGAAATTGTGTTTTCCCCAATTTTTTTTTTTACCAAAATTTTTTTTCTCCAAAATTTTTTTTTACAATTTTTTTTTTTTACAAAATTTTTTTTTTTTTACAAAATTTTTTGTTCAACAAAAATTTTTTTTTCCAAATTTTTTTGTTTTTCAACAATTTTTTTTTTTGAACAAAATTTTTTTTTTCCACAAAATTTTTTTTTTCAACAAGATTTTTTTTTTCAACAAGATTTTTTTTTCCACAAAAATTTTTTTTTTCATCAAAATTTTTTTGAACAAAATTTTTTTTTTTCCCATATTTCTACGGGCGCCATAGGCGCATTACAACCAAAGCCTCGGGTGGGAATCGTATGCACAACCCCCACGCTGTTAAGCAAACACTCTACAAGTATAGAGTTATCCATTTCGTGGTTTCAAAAGTATATGGCTGGATTTCAACATCTGTCAAACTATGTTGTTAAACCAATTTTTCTTCTTTTCAGTTGGAAGTCTGACATTGACGAAAGTGGATCGCTTAAATATCACACAACGCTTAAAAATTATTAAAACCAACTACAAAAATGGTGATTCTGGCACAGCCACATATCGTGCTTTAAGAGGAGATAATGGTGTATGGTTATGAAGCACATTTCTTAATCGGTGGGTATGTTAATAAACAAAATTGTCGTATTTGGGGTTCTGAGAATCCTCAAGTAATTGAAGAGAGGCCATTACATCCACCAAAAGTCACTGTTTGGTGCGCTCTTTGGTCCGAAGGTGTGATTGGACCTTACTTCTTCGAAAACGACGAGGGAACGACTGTCACCGTCAATTCGGAGCGTTATGGTCGTATGATAACCGATTTTTTTTGCCTGCTATTGAAGAATACGACTTGGAGAATATGTGGTTTGAACAAGATGGTGCCACATGCCACACAACTCGAGCGAATATGGCTTTATTGCAAGAGACATTTCCTGGCCGCGTAATTTCTCGTTGTGGCGGCATCAACTGGCAACCAAGATCATGCGATTTGACACCATTAGACTTTCTTTTAACTCTTGAGCACTTACGAACCAACGTTCGTCAAGTTATGGCTGAAATACCGCCCACTATGTGACAAAACGTGGTCCAAAATCACCTCAAAAGAATCAATGCTTGCAACACTTCGCGTGGTGGTCATTTAAATGATGTAGTGTTTCACACATAATGTCAACGTTCAAACTTCATAATATAAAATAAATATCATGAAAAAAAATATTTTATTTACGTTTACTTTTAAAAACCAAAATGGATAACCCTTTTTTATAGAAATATATATTTCCTTTATTTAAAAAAAATTACTTAATAATTACTGAACAGTCCTCGTAAACATCCATGCACTGTAGGAAAATATACATGAATTGGTTAACATTTGTTGTGCACGTACTGTGTATTTCGTTATTTTGGATTACAACCTTCATTATTTGAAGTTATAACCTATTAGACTTACAACATAAGAAGACTTACTAAATTATCTTCAAGAGAAAATGTCTGTTGAAGTCCTCAAGCTCATAGTATCAGTTGCTGATATAAATGTTTGTCATGATTGCGTAGCTGCTAATCGAATTGTATCCGGTCATGACATGACATTAATAAACAATTACTCAGGTCTTGGCGATGATGGCAGTATGTTATGATGTATAACATACAGGATAGGTCATGTCTTTAAAATTAAATGCATTTTCTGACTAAGGGCGATTACTTTTTTCTGTTTAGGCTCTCGCCTACAGAAGGAGTTTGACACAGTGTGCGATGAATTAAATTTTCCTTTCAAACTCGGGCTTTAAGCCAGAAATTCAGCCTTCTGTCCGGTGGTACATTAAGATATTTTGCGGCAATTAGAGTGGTATACATTCTGGTTAACCGTTCATTTCCTTTCCTGTTTGGATTTAATCGAATACTCTTTTAAGGATGCCAACAACCTCAATTTTCATCTATATGTTGTGGAATTGAAAATCTCTCAGCAATGTGAAGTGAAAAATATGGTAAATTCTTGCAGAACATTGTTGATCGTAGTGCTCCAAACTGTTTTTAGTTTGTCAATTTATTGGGATCTTCTTTATGTTAAGCAAATCTGAAATGGGGACGCCTATACGATTTTAACCTTTGCCTTTCCTTTCCTTGACACGTATTCATTGGGATATTATTCAAAATTTTGCAAATAATTTATTTGCCGTGTATAAACTAATAATGTCAGCAATGCATGTGTGCATGTGTAGTTGTACTAATACACATTTCCATAATACAACGACTTGCAATAGGTTTATCTTATTCTTCTTAGGTAATTACGATGTAGACGACGACGATAATGATGCTGATGACGGCTGTAGCAATCACGATGATGATGGTGGTGGCGATAGTGGCAGCAGTTGCTGCTTTGCTATTTAAATGTGTTTGTGAGCATGTTGTTGCTTTTTTCATACTGCTCGACGCTCTTAATGATGTTAGAGATTGTTATACAGATAGTTTTGTGATAGCAACAGCAACAGCAACAAATAATTATAATTTTAAATATACACTAATTATGTATGCAACTGTACTCGTAGGTACCGAAAGTAAAACATATGTTGTGCCAAAACTGTGAGGCCAACACTGTGGTCATGACAACAGTAGACTGAAATGCGGATAAACGTCAGTCGGAACTTGCAGCTGACATCTTAATATATATTTACCCTCGACACTGATTCACTGACTCTGTCACGCAGTACGTAGGAATTTAAATAGGCATTCTATAATTTTCTATAAATAATAATAATAAAAAAAAAAAAAAAATATTTTTTTTTTGTACATAAATTGTGTTTTCCCCAAATTTTTTTTTTCCATTTTTTTTTTACAAAATTTTTTTTTTTACAAAAATTTTTTTTTTCAACAAAAATTTTTTTCAAGAAATTTTTTTTTTTTTCAAGAATTTTTTTTTTTCAAACTAAATTTTTTTAGAACAAAAATTGTTTTTTTCAACAAAAATTTTTTTCAACAAAATTTTTTTTTTCCACCAAAATTTTTTTTTTCAACAAAATTTGTTTTCCATATTTCAACGGGCGCCATAGGCGCATTACAACTTGCTAGTTTCTAAGAGTTAACATGAGGATTTGCAAAAATAACCATTTTATTGGTGGTTTTCAGGGACTATCCTTCTCTGGCGGCATATCCTGATAGTTTGAGATAACACATCACGCATTTACTTCAATAGTGGCACAACTCAAATTTCAATTGTGTCTTATTTAGCAAATACAGGTTTCCCGAATAAACTAGACTCCTGACATGTGTGTGTATAATGCATAGAGAACATTATCAACGCAAAGAAGAGATTTAAAGCACTTTCTTGAGCAAAAATATAGAGAGTGAAATTTGAATTGTGACACTATTGAAGTAAATGAGCGACTTGTACTATTTCTGGACTCGTAGTTATGGTAAATTGTGACAAATTAGCTAAAAAAAAGAGAAAAAACGAAACATGCATCGACATTGTCTACATTGTCACAAATTGATTCACAATTATTGTGAGACGATGCATTATTGTGGTGGAAAACCTGTAGATTGTCCCTCCACAAACCTAAAGTTTTTCCCAATCTACTATGGAAAGGGGCGGATGAATTTTGTGATTGAAGGTCGAAAGTAGTTGAAATTGCAGAAAATCTCTTTGGAATCCACGTTACTGATTTCATGATCTGTTGTTATATGATACTAGTAAGTTGTAATGCGCATATGGCGCCCGTTGAAATATGGAAAAAAAATTTTGTTGAAAAAAAAAAAATTTTGTGGAAAAAAAAATTTTGTTGAAAAAAAAAATTTTTCTTAAAAAAAAAAATTTTTGTTGAAAAAAAAAATTTTGTTCAAAAAAAAAAATTTTCTTGAAAAAAAAAAATTTCTTGAAAAAAAAAATTTTTGTGGAAAAAAAAAAAAATTTGTTGAAAAAAAAAATATTGTGGAAAAAAAAAATTTTGTTGAAAAAAAAAAAAATTGGAAAAAAAAATTTGTAAAAAAAAAAATTTTGAAAAAAAAAATTTTGGAAAAAAAAATATTGGTAAAAAAAAATTTCGGGAAAACAGAATTTCTGTACAAAAAAAAAATATTATTTTTTTTATTATTTATTATAGAATTATAGAATGCCTATTTAAATTCCTACGTACTGCGTGACAGAGTCAGTGAATCAGTGAATCAGGGAATCAGTGAATCAGGGAATCAGTGAATCAGTGTCGAGGGTAAATATATATTAAGATCAGATAGTTCATAAACTTTCTCGTTAATAAACTTTCTTTGCCATCTAAAACAACAGATAATGAAATCAGTACAGGGAAATCTGAGCAAATTTTCTTAAATTTTAACTACATCCGTCAGTCAATCACAAAATACATCCGTCCTTTTGGGAGTAAATTGGGAAGGACAATTCATGGACTCTCCCCCACCATAATCATTGTGTACCAGTTTCTGACCACGAAGTCAACATTTTGAAAATGGGTTTTTAGTGGTCTGAATCTTTACCAGTTCATTCCTCACATTGGTTTTGGATATCTCTTCTATTATTTTTCTAGAGCAAATATCAAAGATCTTCTTATTCCAATCCTGTTGTAACATTTAATATCCTTCCTATAAAGTACATGTCACAATTAGCCCACCCCTTCTTCATACAATTTAGCATAATTTCGAGTCCAGAAAAAGAACAAGAAAAAGTACATGCGTACGCACAAAATGTCAGGATATGCCGCCAGACAAATTAGACAAGAAAAGAGAATGAACAAAAACTAAATGCACTCAGCATGAAGGCAACAGCCATGACAAAAACAATTGTAGACATAATACTCTGAAGTATGCCAACTATAAAATGGAAGAGCAAATAGAAGAAAAAGCGGCAAAATATTTACTGACACACACACACATACACACGCAGGCAGAGGAAGTCTAACTGCTCGGGAAGATGGGGCTACAAAGGAACGCAGTAGAACGACAGGCAGACAATTGAAAGGATCCTGAAAAGATGAAGGAGAGCCGTGTAGGCATCATTGCAGCCCAATTTCAATTCCCAGCGCAGATACAACAACAGCAAAACTGCCACTGAAGAGCCTTTTGGTATTTGGGGACAAAAACCGACAGAAAAAAATGAAAGAAATACGTTTAAATCCCCAAAAGGATGTGATGCATAAAATTTGCATTCTATTCTTTTGACAATTCTATTTTTTTTTTTTGCTTTAGTCTCCATTCGGTGTAGACAACATTTTTTTTTTTGTTCGTGTCTACCTATTCTTTTGGGTAAGACATGAGAGATATGTCAGATTTATTATAACGTTTGTAACACCGTACATTCGCACAGAGTAGGAGGAGGAATATATTTTCTAGATCAGAAAAGTCAGAAAAGACGATAAATACCATTGCAGATTTCCTTTGAGATGAATGAGAACAATTAAGAAACAACTTTCTAATAAATTGTGTTTGAATATGGTGGAAAATCCTCCTTCAACATCGACCATATGACGTGTCAAGCAATTCGCCACAAAACGTTCCCCCTCCTCAAATACTTACAAATGTCTCTAACAGCATTAGACAGTCTATCAGTAACGTCCTTTGGAATCTTGTATGCGCCTAAGCTATTTGCAGTCGTTGTAAATTTAGGAATTGATACTAGACAACAATTTACTGTTTTAGAGGATGTCTCGTTTTTGACGATTAGTAATAACAAGTAAAGTGTCGTCTAGTTTTATCTCGCCTGAGTTATTTTGTAGGGTGTTTTGATCTCGTATGTCCATGTCACCAAGCTAAATACTCTGTGAAATCTCAAAGAGAGCAGGAATGCGAGAACATGTGGAAAAACATCAAAATCATGTTCAAACCTTAATGGAGTGAAAAAAGACCTAAAAGCCCAAACATTTTGGATTTTTGAATTTATCACAAAAACAGTTGGTGTGCGATATATTCAAAATGTTTGGGCTTTTAGGTTTTTTTTTTCACCACGTTAAGTTTTGAACATGATTTTGATGTTTTTCCACATGTTCTAGCATTCTTTCTCTGAAGTTCTATCGTTTACAAAATATAGGGAAATTTAGTCATCTATGTTTTGATGGGACAACATAAAAATATTGACGACTTGTTTTTAATAGAGTTGAACTTAATTCCGGTGGAATAACTGGACCGTCAAAAATATAAAAAGTTTATTTCTTCATAGCAAAAATTCTATATTCTTTCCATTATCCATGTTCTGAGGAAATGTTGGCGACTTTACGAGTAAGAGAGCAATCTCTAAGCCATGTAAAACTTCTCTGAAAAGCATTAGCCGGAGCCGGCTTTAAAACAGTCGATCCCGGTCAGTGAGTATACAAATTATATCGTGCACAGCTCACTGATTCGAGAGAAGTTCCTCGTCTTTTCCTTCAGGGAATGTTAAGGGAAATAAGTAAGTAAGAAAATATTTTTTAATATTATCGTTACATCCCTAATAAAAGCTACCTACGACAAAAACGGTGGGTCACAGAATATAAATATATTTAATACAATTTCATTGCAATACAATCTTCGTAATATAATCGCTGACATAATGGTAATCGTAGGGCTGTTTAGCAATCGACCTAGTCACACGAAGCTTTTGTTCTAGTTGCCGTTTAAGATGGCGCATTGAGCATAAATTCTATAACGCGTCATAAAGAATGTGCAAATATTCTTTTGTTTACGATTTCTATAAAGATGAAACATTTAAGAAATGCGGCGAAAATGGCAAGCAAAAAAAATAACAAAGAAGAGAAAATAATTTGAACAATAAATGTTAAGACAACATAAGTAAATTAAAATATTTCAATTATGTGCATGTCATCGAATTGTCTCAAAGAAGAACGGAGAGAGAGAGAGAAAAACACAGTTGAACAAAGGACAGTGGTGGCTATCAGAGAAATACTTACCAAACAGTTGCTAGTGGGATTACACAATGTAGCTCGTGCAATGGTTAGAAATAATGATTTAATTATATTTGCAATTTACATATTTGAATGAATTCTGGGCAACACGGCGTATGAGTAATATCCAGTAATGAATATTGCGTATACGCCCATTAATTTGCTAAAACAGAAGTGGATTTTTAGTTTATCCATTAAATTTCTTCAAAAAAATTACACTTAAATCTTAAAGTTCAATAAGACAGATTTCGTTAGCTACTGCTGAAGCTTCTGTTAACATTCCAAATCCACAAAAAGCTTCGTCAAATCAAAGAAGGAGTTTCACAATTTGTTGGGAAGGACAATGATGTCATTATTGTCCTACCGACAAAATGTAAAACTCCACATTTTTCTGGTTCTGTGGGTATCCTCACATGTCTGTGGCATATCCCAACAATAGCCACAACACATTTCCTTTTACCAGCAGCTTATTAATTAGTACTTCATTGGTTTACAATAACTCTCTCTCTCTCTCTCTCTCTCTCTTTCCCTGATATCTGAACAAATATTTTGAACCACCAACGGTGTGGTCCTCATTGAATTGCACCATCTTCTCATCGACAGTAGGACACTGCAAGCTTACTTTCATCACAGGATTTCTGGTGTCTTCTCGGAAAATGCTTCCTTGCGTAAAGAGCACAACAGAAGAACAAAAAAAAAGCGGCAGGAAAGGAATGAAAAGTCAAA
Organism: Hydrotaea cyrtoneurina; assembly: GCA_958296145.1. Lineage (NCBI taxonomy): Eukaryota > Metazoa > Arthropoda > Insecta > Diptera > Muscidae > Hydrotaea > Hydrotaea cyrtoneurina. Next base: position 6,502,868 of record OY282514.1, on the reverse strand, counting down.
AAGTCATGCTAGCCAGCCAGCCAGCAAAGGCAAACATACAAATAGTTTCGTTTCTCTGCAGTAATGAATGTGAGGCAACAGAATGAGGACAATAAAGAGAACAAATTACACACGAGACATGTGACTGGTAGACAAGCAGGAAGTGGATGTGGACAGTAAACGCATGATAAGTTTGGACGACAGGCTGCGTGTGGTGCTAACTAGAAATTCGAAGATGAATCTTCGGTAGTTGCATACATTTATAGTTACATATCCCTTTGCACAAGTGCATCAACTCGTGGCCTGGACTCGGCCAGTACCGGAATAACCGTTCTACGGGCAAAGGCTAAAACTTAGTTGGGGCTAAGTTTTTGGATTGTTTGAACCCGACACTCGATGGCCGTCCATAATTCCATGTTTCATTGGCTCAATTTATGTATTTGAGTCTTTGGAAAAATAACAGTATTGATGATATTAAAATTCTAAATTCAGAGTTTTTAAATTATTTCTAAATACATGACGAGGAAAATCCACATCTATTTTCACAAATTGATTTATAATGAATAAATCATGATTGGAATTGGCATTGGATTGGAAATCTCAAAATTTTCAAATCTGAGTTGTCCTTTCATCGAATGTTCTATCTCAAAGGTGAGTCCCATGAGTGAGGCAATACCACCGTAGTGATCAACATCAACTTCTCAATCGTTCTAAATACAGTGTGGCGCAAAAGTAATCCTCCTATCAGAAAATGCTATACATTTTGCGATTGGCCCCTAATGTCAGTGGCAACTCTGTCGGCGGCCATTTACATGACATCATATTATCTCGACTTGATGTAAAAAAAAATTAAAAGACCAAATAAAAATAATCCACAAGAGGAATCAAAGTTTTTCATTTTTTTTTAATTACAGCCAAAAAACATCGGAAGTTTACTTTTGCGCCACCTGTTATATTTCTTTAAGCCCTCTTTTAATAAAGGCCCATTACTCCCTGGTCTATAATGCGGTCATGTAGTCGATATGAAATACTCGTATGCATAAAAGTGGTCACGACAAGTGATTCCAGGATTTTATTAAAACGGTTGGCATGCCTTTGGTGTCCTCTTGGTATGCATTGCTCCTTTGACCAAAAGTCTTTGAGTCTCGTGTCGAATACACGATGAATATTTGCGATTTTCATTCATTATTTTCGTTGGACATTCTGTACACTTCAAGCAACTGTTAGTGAATGTTCAAAAAGTACAATTTTGAATGAAAACATTAAGGACATACTGAAAAGCGAACTTTATCGGTTTTATACTGCTATTGTTTGTTCAGAAAGTGTTGGGCATCTTGGCGGTGGACTTACGATCCCTTAAGGTTTTTAACTGTACATGACAGTTGGTCACTAATTAGCAATAGCATTTGTTCTACCAACAAAAAAGGTCAATGACTTCCATTTTCAAATGTGTTTCAAGCGGCTCCAAATAAAATAAATAAGTAGAAAATTATTATCATTTAATTTGAATTTCATAAATAAGGCTAGCAACAGCGATATCGCCAACAGTTATTTATTTTTATCGATAATTAAAAATCGCCTTCACATATCAAATACTAATTTTACGGTTTTTAATTGATTTATGCCCGTATGCTCGCATGCATATGCAATTTTTAATTAATCCCAATGTCAATTCCTATGTTGAATTTCAAATCACTTCGTCTGTGCCGTGGCTTATAATCCGAATGCTGAATAAACATAAGCCAACAAAGCGTATGCACACTTTTGCGGAATAATCATTTCGAAAAAATAAATGCCGATAACAAATGGTTCTTTGGTCGTATGTCTGAATATCGTGCGTATAAAATATTGTGCGGCCATACGTCCGTGCAAATCAATTTAGACCATTTGTCTGTACTTCATATCAAGCCAAATGCCAACGGATCAAGTGGAATATGATGGCAATCTAATAAGCGTCGGAAAATGTATTTTCAACCGTATACGGTTGATGGTAAATGGGAATATGAGGATATGGTACGACCAGACACCAGTAACACCATTCTGACCTATGTGGGTACAATACCCTTTGCTACACCTCAAGGAAAATGCTCTGAAATGGGCAAACAATTGCGTGGGATCACAACTGGTCTGTGGATGTTAAAAAAAATAGAGTCTGATGTGATTTTTTTTTTTTTTTATTTTATTTATTTTGTCTCTGATCAACTCGCCTAAATAGTGACACGGTACATTGAAAAAAAGTTATTCACTTGTGGCATTCGGTCCGTGTGTATATTATCGAAAATATCATGATCAACGAGGACAGTCGTAAATCATTATTCATCGATAGTCAATGCGATGTTCCAATGCACTGGCAGAGACGCTAAGGGAGAGTGTTGTAAGTGGATGCAATTGATGGACAATTTTTAATGTTCAGCTGATCTCAAAGAGAGTTCGTTCAGCGCTTCGGAGAGAATGGTGAACCATCATCTGGTACAGAATCTAGAGTCTAAGCACATTTTGAATGATTGACTGTATGGCTTCCATAGAAACCCATCTACTGAAGAACTGTTGGAGATCCTTTCCAAATGGTGGAGTTGGTGAAAGGAATGTCATTGCTCTGCATTTTTTCCAGGCGTTTGATAGGATCTTCTCCTCCTCAAAACGTATTTAATTTGGTGTCAAACGGCAGAAAGACACTGAACATCCGCAAGTTTGGACAAAGTTGATCAACAATGCTCATGTTCTCCTTCGATTACAAATATATTCTTAACCATAAATGGCCTCCTTTTCAAGCTCAATTCCCAAAAATTCTAATACCAGCCCTCGGTCTATGTACCAACTGTTTGTGCCCATAAATCACGTACAAACAAGAACTGCACAAATGCCAGCAAAAAAATATTTAACGCGGAAAATATTGCAACAAAACCCCAGACAAACATGAAACCCTATGTCCCTTGCCACATTCAAACCAACATTTCCGTGCGTTTGTGTGTATTCCCATTAAAGCTGCCTGTGCGCCTGAACGTACGAAAATCTATGTACATATTTTTTGAATGTGTATGTATGTAAACCATATGTTAATATTGTTTGAGCCCATTGCCAAAAAAAAAGACAAAAAAAAGGAAGGAACGCAAAGGCGGCACACAACGAAATCCCAATTTTCTGGGCATAGTTGGGGGGATTATTTTTGATCTTGTGGCGCATAATGTTGCCAATGTAGACAACCGACAGTTTTAAATTGTAGTACATGAATGTTTCGGAGTATGTGTGTGCGTGTGTGTCTGTTTGCCAAATGGATATGGGTGAAAGTTTAATCGTGTATATATGAGCGCAAGCCTGTGTGAGTGTGGTAAATCATTTTTCCCAGTGTGTATGTGAAATGGCGCACGGATGTGTTTGCATCTGTACAACATTAAAATGAATTCATTTAAATCATGTCGTTTTGGAAAACCGAGACTCCTACATTCCCACTGCTGTTTCGTATATGGTGGCATGCAGTAGATTACAGTTGTTCATTTGTGTGTGTACGTGTGAGTGTGTGTGTGTGTTTGTACATACATTCACTCTTTGTAACTCTATTTGCCAAAGTAATGCATGTCCCTGCATGCAGTCATTCATTTATATCCCTCTAATTCTTTTTCTGGCATTCTCTCTGCTGATGAAGTGTCATAGACAATCACATTTTAAACTGAGATTAAAAATTCTTAATATGATTTATTTCACATTTCAGTATAAATGTATGTATGTGTGTGTGTGCGTGTGTGTATGCATTTTGGATTTCCAAAATTGCTCACAAGCATGGTTCTGAATTAATTATAGCAATTTCATATAACCCATGGACTATAACAAACAACTAAACCGAAGCGTATTCCCCCTGTCCCACCCAGCATAGTTTCGAAATTGTTATGTGATCTCGGATAAAAGGTGCTAAAAATATGTGTGATGACACACATACCTCAAATCTTACAGCAGGTCATCCAACAAGTCAACCTGTCCAAAATGTCGACACAATTTTGTGTAGTTGTGAGAGTTTGGACACAATATCCGATAAAGTTCCGACCAAGAGAGGATCAAAATGGTGACAACTCGAAATTTTCCAAAACACACATTTTCCCATAAATTAATTCAGGGTACACATCTCTAACTACTGCAACAATTTCTTTCACATCAACATCTTCTTTAACTGGAAAAATACACGATGAACTAAAAAGAATTGTTTTTAGTTGCGTTAATGCGTTGGAATTTTGAGTTGTGACCGTTTTGTATTTACGGTGCGATATATATAAAAATAGGGAGTTCAGATGATTCATTTAAAAAAGTCTCTATAACATGGTTATTAGTTTCCGACGATCAGAAATGCAGAGAAATACGAGAAAAGTGATTTCCCCGTTTACATATTTTTTGGCGAATCTTGCGTCTACCAGGGAAGAGAAAAAACAACAGAAAACCCGAATTAAAATAGAAAATAAATACTCTTTCATAAATCATGCTACTTAAATGATACTGTATGAGTATCAAAATAAACACGGTATAATGTGAATATTGACGGCATTTTTTTTATCAATGATATTCGATAGGTACAGTGAATGATAACGGCCTGGACAGAAAATCTCATTTACACTTCTGAACAATAACAATTATTAAATATCTGCAACTATTTAAAATATTAAGCACATGTATTTTTGAAACATTCAAAAGTATATAAACATTCAGGAATTAATTATTTTAAATTCCAATTCATTTTGTTGAAACATGAATAGGATTTCTTTCCTCTGTGTTGCTTGCTGTTTGGGATTCCTGACGAAGTCATGTGTGCCACATGTGGTAAACGAAGATGCTTATTTGGGTTGATGGCTGGACAAAACCAGACAGTGTGGACACACACATTGATATACAATACTCACACATATAAATAATCTATTTTTAGTTACACATATACAATCAAATTATAAGTGAAATCTGTAACAATTATCGCTGTTATCGGTTATTTAATTACAATACAAAGTAAATTTATATTCTAATTTTGGGACCAAGGGTAAACCGGGTGGCATAGATCAGATGGCTAGATTTTTGCAGCGACATACCAAAGCCTCTGGTGGGAATCGAACCCACAACCCCCACGCTGATAGGCAAGCATGCTACCAACTCGCCTACCGGGCGCTTCCGTGATTAATATTATCTCCTTCATTTATAAGTGAACTTTTAAGCTCCCTTTCTTTCTGACTATAGTTTAGTGTGGTCGTTCACTCGACATCGGGCTATAATTTTTGGAACACAGCTGATGTTAAGCTTTGCCTGGACACTTTGTTTTCAGAACATAAAGCTTACATACGAAAGAACAAGAGAAATAAAACGAACGACAACTGATAACAGTACGTTGACTTGATGAGTATTACAGATAAATTCATAGAAGCCATATGCAAAGAAAATCTTTTAGAATAACTCTGCTTACAATGGCCTTAAATATGTTGCTCAGCTTAAGAAATTAATCTATTGCGGTGAGATCATGTTAAGTTTGAATTAATTCAGTACAAATATTTTGGAGTTCACTTAAGAGGTACGCACGAAGTCATCGTTTATAAAATAATATCTTAAAGGCCTAGCAAATTCTTAATCTAAAGTTCAAGCACGATAAGGAAAATGTTGTCGACTTTGCGAGTTTGTCTTCCATTTCTAATTTTATGTAAATCATATCTAGAAAAGTATCGGCAGGTCTGAATATGTCTCTCCGGCAAAGGTTTACGTTCTTCTCTTCTTAGAAAATGTTTACGTTTCCTCTACATTGTCACACAATTCCCAATCTCAGCACTTATCCACGTATTCAAAAAAAAAAATTACAAAAAAATTTGTATAAAAAAAATTTAAAAAAAAAAAATTTTAAAAAAAAATTATAAAAAAAATGTATAAAAAAAATTTAAAAAAAAAAATTATAAAAAAAAAATTATAAAAAAAAATTATAAAAAAAAATTTTAAGAAAAATTTATGAAAATACAAAACCAATTTTCACAAATTTCTTAACAAAGGTTTTTTAAAAATGTTATGAATATGGGGGTTAGATTATAAAGTGTACTTTTTCAATGAAACAAGCAAACAGAGTTTTTCGTGACACATTCTTTTAAAAGCCCTCCTTAAAGTCATGATCATTTAGACGACGACTTTTTAAAAAGAATCTTACGAGCCTGTTTTTGTATTCTTCTTTTGCATAAACAATAAAAAATCGACAACAATATAAAATGCCAAAAAAAAAATATTTTTTTTTAAAAAATTTAAATTTTTATTTTGTGAATATTTTTCTACTCCTCTTGCTTCTCTATCCCCTTCACCACTAATCATCGAAAATCGTGCGTATATACAATATTATATTCCATCAAAGGTAGTGTAACGTTTAATAGTTTCGCCATATTCTCAAATATTTAAAAGAAAAAAGGAATATATACAAATAGGAAAAATTCTATCAATCCTTATTAGAATTTTCGCCACTGTCCCTTATATTTTTCTAACCTGCTACACTATTATTTCAGAAGTATTTGGATCGCACTCTAATATGAACGCTGTTAGCCAACGGCTGAGTGGCTGTGTGTGAATAACAAATAAGAATATACGATGTTTCTAACGTCCGTTATGTATACGCTCTAGGGCATCACAAACAGAACTGAAAAAACATGTTAAGCATGCAGGCAAGACTCTTCAATCGGTTATAATCGTGAGTGTAACAGAATGTAACATTAATGGCATACCATAGCTTAAGGACCACTGCTAACATTTTTAAGTCGACTACTCGTTGTATGTTAAGCAAAACCTTAGGAGTATTTCAATTTGTATAATCAAAGAGAAACATTTAACATTGTTGAGGTAAAATGTAAAAGAGTAAAACTATGCAACATCCTTAAGAGACAACTAACATTGTACATTGAATACTGTTAATATTAAAATTGAAAGAGTAAAACTTTTTCAACATATCGAAGAGAATACCAACAACAGGCAATTCAAGCTGTTATTTGTTATAACTGTAAAGATGATATATTAAGAGATCTAACATGTCCAAAATAAAAGAGAAAGTTAACAGCACCGGTCTTGGAATGGACTTTTTATAAACTTTTAGCAACATACCCTTAACATCAGTAGAACAAGCTAAAGAGATTTTCACTTCACTAACATTCCTGTATTCTTCAGCGCCTTAACATGAAAGGATTTTTAACAGACTCTTATAGAGTTATTTAAGAAAAGTTTAACAGAATTGCTCTCTTCCAGCCGGTTCTGTCATGGTTATTTTGGGGCAATATTTTTTAACGTTAACCTAGTTTTTACTTGGGCCAGCAAAAAAAAAAAACGAATTCTCGACAGTGACAAAACTCGCATTGTACGTACACAGGAAATCTCTTAAACTTTGTTAGTGAAATTCAAAATATTTTATGCACAACAACTTGACATAATTTGACTGGAAATATGCTACAAGGTTTAGGTTGGGATATGTACAAAGTGACTGCGAATTAGGAGAAGTGGGATAAGAACTAATCTCAAAACCCAAGTATAGTAAGGGGGAAAAACCTGTATTCAAAGTAATAACTTTTTTTATTAACAAGTCATCTCCCGAATTTTATAACCGACAACGCGGGCTATGACTTGTTAAAGGTTCAATCGACAAATTTCCCTCATTGTCCAAACATCACAAATTATAGTGTCCGAACCACAGGGCTGAACCAACGAATATGTTTCTAAAATAGATTTTATGTACTCTTGAACTGTGGTTCCGCTTCGATTCAGTGGTTCAAAATTAGTTAATGAATCCCAGGAAGAAAACAAGTTTTTGATGTAATTTACTTTAGTAAAAACAAAAAATTAAATTTAAACTAAGGTATGCTCCTTTATCACATCCTTAGTTCATAGTGGACTCAATATAACAGCCACCGCTTACTAACCGAACGAAGGTGTGCTCGTTCAACAGCAATTTGTATCGAAGGAACAGACAACACAACTCCAGCAAATTTATTTTACGACATCATTGGGATATTTTTCCAAAAACTCAAACACATTTTGTAAAATTTTTGCGGTTTTGGTTTGTTTCGACTTTTTTTTCTAACAGTGGTTTGGCTCACGGTTCGGTGCGCAGACAAAAATGGTATGGTTCAGTTTGAAACCGTTTCGGATTGCATCCGTTGTCAGAATCTAGGAGATGTGAAATATACACCAGAGTAATATAAAATTCTACATTGACGGAAACCTCTTTATTTGGGATAATATTTCTATCGTATCACTTAGGAGATGCGCTCTATGGATGCACTGTGATAGGAAGTAAGGTATTGGAGGGAGGAAAGGGTGATAAAAGAGGGAGAAGTCTTGAATTTGATCATTGCAGGCAAGAAAAATATTTTTTTTATTTAATTACAATCAAAAAATTATATTCTTATGTTGACACTGACCATGTGGCTAGATTTTTGCAGCGACAGACTAAAGCCGAACCCACAATCTCCACGCTGATAGGCCAGCAGCACGCTACCAACTCGCCTATCGGTGCTGAAGAGCGAATGTTCTCTAGAGTTTGTCGACCGGTCAGCTGGTCATTTGACAATGAATGGGTGAAAGACCCTGGATATCCGCGTATTCCTACTTAATCTTCCAACGTCAGGGCGCAGACATTAATCTGTAGTTGTCGATCATTTCGTCTATTCTTTGGAATAGAAACCGTGTCCGAAAACTAGACACTTATTTCATTGAGGATTCGAACCATGATTTCGTAATTTGACTCAGCGTTAGAAATGAAGTCTGAATGGACATTTAGACTCCAAACATAGTCGGTTTAAGATTGAGACACCAGCTAGGAAACTGGAGACAAATACGTCGAGCGATCAGTGGATTTAGAAGCAGAAATATATTAATGGTGTTACATGCCGGACACTAACCGGAATGACGTGATAACAGCAATAGCCCGACTTATGAATGACTTATGATGTATTTCCTGTTTTTGAATGTAATCAGCAACGTAATCCAAAACAGAAGTGATTGGCAATATTGCTGACTCCTTTGTCTCGTCAAAACAAACTGATTAAAGTGCTCTCGGACAAATCAAACGTTATCTATTTAAAGGAATATGCGACTGTATCTTCTTGGAATGTACGAATTCACTGTTCAAACAAGGCACAATGTATGGTTGCCACAAGGGATACCGGCAAACACACACACAGATCAGACAAACACAGACGAACACTCGCAAATGTAAATAGAGGAACAAGATGACCACCATGATAACCATGTCTCATTTTCCGCAAATAAATTGACACACAAGTGTTTTAAGTGGTTTCGGACCACACACTGACTTACCCGCCACCCCTCCACCGACACCGACACACAAGCACAACCAACACACATGATGTATGTATGTGTGAGAGTGTGAGAGAGCGATTGTGGGAAAATGACTGTATTTGAATGTTTCCGAACAAGTGAGTATCGGCGAGTGTGTGTGTTTCTGTGTTTGTATGTGCACAAGAATGACAAAAATTACAAATAACACAATTACCCCTATAAATGCTCAAAATGACCAAACAACAATGAACAATTTCAGCCGCAATTGTTTGAATGTGTGAGAGACAGACACGCACACACATACATACTTACATACCATCCCCCTGCCCTTGTGAACGAAAAGCTAACACACGTTGTGTGAAACCACACACACACACAAAAAAAAGGACCTAAAGTTGTAAAAGAAGTTTTTTGGCCAATGATTTTTGGCCAACATCCTATCCAGTTTCATTTCCTTTTGTGTCGATTCTGGTCGGGTGCATGGAGTTCAGTGCAACTGCTGACCACCGAGTGGATCTGCGTGCATTTATTTTCTTCTGCAGGGAAAGTACAATGTTCAACAGAAATTTCCATATCGGGGTTAAGGAAATGCTCAAGGAAATGCCAAAGTGGTCATCATGCAAACAATACAATGCATCATACAGTGGATTGGGACTTGGAGTTCTTGTTGTTGCTGCTGCTGCATGTTCAGTGATAACTGTGACAAGGAAAAAAAAGGAATTGTTAACCATTTTGTGATTTACAGAAAAAAAGACAACACTCAAATGGCTGACAACAAAGCTTCACAACAAATGGTGGTTAAGAGAAATGTGAGAGGGTCCAGCATAAAGTAACTTTGAGGGGCCTTTTCTGAGAACATGTATTTGGATGAATAGAAAAAAATCAAGAATGTAGATTGATGTGCTGTGCTTCTTAAGCTTTTTAATATTGTTATTTTCACCTTATCCTTTTGACTGTGTGGAGATTTCACACACCTACCGAACTATGACACATTCTTAACATCAGTGATAGCTTCACACCTCCTCGTAGTACAATTTATTGCTGCCTTGCCGATTTTGGTTATCAATTTCTCCTTTAGTCGATGAATTCTGTATGTGTTGCCACTGAGCACAGGGGGCAGATAGTTGATTAAGGTAGATTCAATTGGGCCGTCTAAGGTTGTTTTGTCTTTTTCTGAGGTGGTTAGGTGAATGTTTTTCGGCCATCAGTCGAGTGCTACCGGGTAGAGGTCCGAGTCGTTTATGTCAAATAGGGATGGTCTGTAATTATGGGATTCGAATATTTAATCCGTGACACAACTTGGTGTTAGAATCATACTTTTTGGTTTTTCTCGTTTAAAGAATAAGGTTCATTCAATTTACCTACATTACAAAACCCAAACAATAAATTTAATTAAAATATACAAGTTTCTTTGTTTTTTCCATTTCCTTTTGTTGGCTTATCGAATATACAATCAAAATGCAATGGAGCACACGTCTGCTGGGCCCTTTTACCGTTCATATGTCGATCGGCCCTCCAAAGCGAAGTTATCAAATGCCGGAAACATTCTTTGGTTCAACATATCCGGTTAATTCGTTGTGGTGTCCACAGCGCACTCGCTCCCACAGAGTAATGACAAATCTGCAATTCCATGAACATTTCTTTCTTCTCGCTCGTCCACTCGGAGCCATCTATGTGTAAGGCAATCTCCATGTAAAAGCACTTTACAGTTTTGTGGCGTTTGCTAAGCCGAAATGGTAACACTAGTTCAATGCACTTTTACTGATGTTGTTGTTGTTGCTGTTGCTGCTGTTTGTACTTTTTACCAACTGCCAAATGCATACTTTCCGATTCAACAAGGACAGTTTAATAAGTATAGGATGACATCTCCATGTACCCAGGAGGTCCAATAAATGCTCTGTACAAAGTTGTATTCGCATGAATTGGGGAAAATGCTGTTAGAGCTCCTTTAGCAGGTCGTCTAGAGAATATTTTCCTTTGGATTTAAAAGCAAATGTTCCCTTCTTTTATTCGTTAAGGAGGACAAAAGGAGGACATCTCACAAACCATTGCCTTAGTTATGTATTTAATACCACAGTAAAGATTATAAATACATTTCCCAAGGGTTTTTAAACAACTGCAACAGAAACATTCGGGCAATTCCATTTAAAAAAAAATAATTCAATTCATGTGATGTCACCGATTTTATGAAGCAATCTGTGTCTTAAGTATTACTAATTTGAGATTTTGCTAAATTTCATATATTTAAATTTGGAAATGATCAAAACAAAGCTTTTGATCTCCGTCTAATCTTCTCTCAGTGAGCTGTGCCCGATATAATTTATATACTCACTGACCAGAACCAAGTGTTGAGAGGGCTTTGAATGTCTAATAGCTTCCCTAGAAAATTTTCGCATGGCTTACAGATTACTCTGGTATTCGTAAACTCGCCGACAAGTATGGGGTGGAAAGGGCAGCTTAAAACATTTTGATAATCTTTCTAGAATATGATCCTAGGATTGCTGTGTGACAGCAGTACCTGCCACAACAATGTCCTCTATTTTTCTTTTTAAAGGTATCGCGTGAGAAATGAATATCTTCCTAAATTTGCTTGGGGGAAAATCGGTTTCTGTCTTTTCCGGTCATAGTTTATCTTGTTTTCTATAGTAGCTAAAATATTCGACAAAAAAATGGCGGCTTTTCTAATGAAAGCTTGTTTTTCCCAGTATTTCAAAACAAAATTTCCCTAGCGTTATTATTAGAATCAAACGTATAACCAGTTTATGGGTTTTTCTTGTAACACCCAAGAGAACCAACATACACAGTTTCAACAAATTCCCAGAATAGAAGAGACATTCGTATTGTTTTGCTCCCCCTCCAGTTGTGATGCACCTGACGGCCATGTGTGACGCTATTCATTTCGATTGCAGTGCAGACAAACAGTTCTGCGGGTGTTTGTTGTATCTCTTCTGCTATATCCGGTGATGATTCGAAAAAGATTTGTTAGACATGGTTGTGAGTGTCCCCATTATTGTTGTTGCCGTTGCTATATGTCTGTCGCCGTGCGTCGGTATCTCTGGTATCTTGTATCGAATATCCAGGAGTCGTTTGTTGTTCCTGTTCGGCAATTCTTTTGTGTGGAACCTTTGCATTGATGCGTTATCGCCACCATCATTATCATCATCTAAGCCCCAACAACGTCATCATCAGCTGAGGCAGCAACACCAATGTCACCACCATCGTCATCGTTATATGCATGAATAATTCATTTCACATCGGCACCGTCATAATTTCCCATCATCGCAATTCCATAGGTTTCCCTCATGATTCTTTCACTAGCACTTCATGTCGCCCCGACTCCCTCGCAAACGCTTGCTGGCAAGCAATGTGATGAGATGAGATGTTGTCTTTGAGTTTTCACTTGATACCCTTCCTTTGCCATTTTTGCTTTCGCGTTATCATTGTTCTTGCAACGATGGCACCGCAACGCTTAAGAGTCAGATGCGGAAGTTTCATGAATGTTTATTTTGTGGTTTCTCTGGCATTTGTCGATGTTGTGAGGTGGGAGGGGGGCAGAATCAGGGCGTGGATGTAACTAAGGATAGAAATGTTAACAAATTTTATTAAATAAAGGACAAGAATGAACTTTAGTCCACTGGTGCGTATGCGTGTTATTAAATATGAATAGTGTGCGCTTGCAATCTGCGGTAGTGCATTGATTGCATTGATTTGCATGCATATGTGTGAAAATGTCAATATATACATGTGTTTGTAAAACTAAAGCAAAAGTCCATTAATATTTCACATATAATAAGAGAAGCTGACAAGTAATCTCGTGAGTTATTGTGTGGACCGAGAAGTTGTGCCTGTAATAATGATCACACATAGGAATAATAATAATACATCTAAAACTTCTCTAGTTGGGCGATCGTGTTATGCCACACGCCAAATATCACATAGGTTTGTATCCTGGTAACGACATCAAACATTTTGCAGCAGTCGTTTTCAGCTCGTAAATGCAGGCGACTTCACAAGTAGGCGAGTAATCTCTAAGCAATGTGAATTTTCTCTAGCAAAAGCAACGGCGAAGACCCTAGCAGCCTTAAAGCTCAGAATTTCTTTCGTGGTAATTTAAATGACTATTCAATACCTTTCGACATTCTACATTCGGGTCCGGTGATTTTAAAGAACCACATATATTAGAAACATATTGTGGTTTTTATTATTCGATTAATGACTTCATTTCGAAGTTCTAACGAAGGCGGCTTCGATATCGATGTACTCGCTTTCCATCACTTTTGCGTAGATTATGTGTCAATTAGGTCACAAATTGGTCTCAAATAGCATTGATCGTATCGAAATGGATATTTTTATACACTCCATCATAGGATGGAGTATATACTAAGTTTGTCATTCCTTTTGCAACACCTCGAAAGAGTGATCTGCGACCCTATAAAGTATATATATTATCGGTCAGTGTAACATTCTAAGACATTCTAGCGATGTCCGTCTGTCCGTCTGTTGTCTGTTGAAATCACGATAGAGTGCGAACGACCAACGCTAAAACGCTGAAATTTTGTAGGAAGATGTTTTTTGCCCATAAGTTCGAGAATGGGCCATATCGGACCAAAGGGGAAAAAGTTCCCCTTTACGGGACTAAATATATTCCGGCCATAATCAAATTTTTCAAATATTTTTTTTCACTACATCTAAGTTCTAAGTTTATATAATTAATAGATGGGGAAAAAATCCCAAAAATGGGCGTGCTCATGGGTTCCGTGGACCCTTGGGGCCCAAAAAAGGGCCCATGATAAACATGCGCATATGGGTATCGAAGTGCAACGAAATTTACTCACGAACCCAAATATGCCTTTATTTTTACGATTTTCCTAAATTTTTTGATCCGGTTTCTGGGACTATCGGGTCACCAGCGGCCCAAAAACCGTCTCTTGACAAACATGGACATATGGGTATCGAAATGCAACGAAATTTTCTCGCGAACCCAAATATGCATTTATTTTCATGATTTGGATAAAATTTGTGATCGGGTTCCTGGGACTATCGGGTCACGAGCGGCCCAAAAACTCAGTTAGTTTTCTTATTTATTGACTTTTTAAGGATCCATGATGGAGGGTATATAAGATTCGGCCCGGCCGAACTTACTATTTGTCCACTTGTTTAATATACGAAGAGGAGATATGTATCAATTTCCATTTTGTGAGTCTTCTGTAGGGGTGGTGTGTCTCATTGATGTCTCAATCTCCATCTTAGTTTTTGCCGGTATAGCTCGCCTTTTTTTTCTTACCCACAGGGTCAACATATTTAATATCCACCTAAGACATGTTTTTTATGATCGAAATGTTTCTAAATGGTCGTATTAATGATCCTGAAAAGTATTTAGTTTTTTGTTCTTTTTTTTTGGGCGTTTATTAAAATATTCACTGGAATGTCCTAAAAATCATAACCAGATAGGTAATTTGTTTTATATGCATTTTTAAAAAAAAATAATCATTTTTTAAAATAATTTCTTTAAAAATTACAATTTCAAATAATTTTTTTTTCATTCGATTAAAAACAAAAACAGTAATTGTCTTTTAAGGATCTCAATAATTGAGTTATGGACGAAACACTGAAGCTGATCCGTGCACTCGCACATATGCCAAACAAAAGAGTGATAGGAAAAAAGAATGTAGGCGAAATATCTGGGAAATAATACCATTTTTCTGGTAGGTCTTGTCGAGTACAACAAGAATCTGTTTCTGATATTTCTAAAAAAAAACCTCATGGTTCGATGACAGGATTTGTGTACCTTTTCGCATTTATAAGCCTGTAACAAAATCTTATTAACTTCCGATTTTTACTTTCATATCGGATTAAAAAAGAAGAAATTAGAAATTCACTCTATTTAATTAAAGCGTTGTGTATTATTTAATAATCAAAAACGTACTGTTAACTACAACAGGATCAGTCAGCATCATTCCAGTGTCCAATGTGTTTTCGTAGAGGCTGGTTTTCCGACAGAAGCTTCAAGTGCGTTTTCCCTATCAATGTACACTATCTACATAGTTATATCATCTAAAACCTATGGCGTTAATTAGACTTGAATGTTATCTGTGCCCGGGTCACTGTGCATCACATTCAACATTCACACAGCATTAATCAAACATATTGCACTGAGCCATTAATCAATTCAAGATTCGAATTTACAAACAAATAACTTTCAGGATCCATCGCCTGACATCTCAACATTTTCCCATGTAAAGCTGAATCATTAAAATGCTGTCGGAATTTCATAGAAAGTCTTTTGAAATCGCTTAAAATGACAGCATTTTTATCGCATGCGTCACACGCAAAATGTCATCAGTACGAGACACACGAACTTACGTGAAAATATGTCTGGCTGAGGCCGACAGAGGGGGTCGAGAGTGTGTGAGAGAGAGAGAGGGAAAGACTGCGTTTAAATGTAGACAAGTTTCATAAATTTCACATTAAAATACGCTTTTGGCGTTTTGTACCTAATTTCCTTTTAAAAATTAATGCCACCATTACAATTCTGTTTGAAAATGTATGAGCATGTGTGTGTTGGTGTTTTTCGTTTTCACCCCTACCACTAGCATGTACTCATCAAAGGGTGGTGTCGTGAAGGAAATCAGATTTGCACCAACAATTGAGGACACACATTTGCACATACACGAAATTTGCAGCGGAAAAATGAGGGGAGAATTTCGTTGTTGGCTTTTCATACATTTCACGTTTTATGTACGCGTCATATCCTTTGGAATAAAATGAAGCCCACACACATTTGGACCTACACCTATATATATATATATAAATGTATATATGTGAGTGTGTGTGTGACTTTACAAACATCGGATGATCATATATCCACCACAATTACAACATATATTCTCGGTAATATACGAAGTGTTCTACTCCCAGTAATTGTAACTGCGATAGTGTTTGTCATCATGTGGATGGGTGTGTGTGTTTGTATTAGTGTTTGTACCGGATATCTATGACACTATGTGTGTACGTTTAATAACACACACACACACACAGTTTTTCATTCTACAGTGTAAGCGCAAAACCAACAAAAAACAAAAGTTTGTGGGTTTCATTTGTTGTGGGTTTCCATTTGTTGTTCGCAAAACAATTCATTCAAACAATAAATTGCTCCTAATGTTATTGTTTTTTATTATGCCAGCATTGTAATTATTGTTGTTATTGCCAGTCCTTTTATATTTTGTTTTATTTAAATATATGAATAACATAGAACCCCAACAACAAACAACTTTTCATATTCAATGCTGTTGCGAATTTCAACAGCAGTATGATAATTGGAGTAAACGAACGATTTTTTGTCAAATATACACTTTTTGCTGTGAACATGAAACATTGATTGAGTCATTCGAGATCGGATGCTGGTACATCGCATGGATATAGAACTCAGGCTATTGGCCGAAGAGCATACTGCTCAAATGAGTCCGAATTTTCAATGATAAGCCAATGATAAGCCAATTGTGGAACATAATGAACTTTTTTTTTTTCAAAAAGTCCTATAAAACTTGTTATTTAAAAAAAAAACAGTAGGTAACTCGTGGATAACTAAAAGGGGTGACGTTTAAAGCCCCACTCTCTATTTCGCACATAATTTAGAAGAATTGGCATAGGAGATCCTTGTCAACAATATGATTCTTTTGCCGAAAAAGGTAAAAGAAACCGGCTGTATGAAAAATGTCACAAAAACAAAAAATGTTTCCTAAAAATTATGAAAAACTCCCCAATTTTTTCTGGGACTTTTTCATTATGAATTCCTCAAAAACAAAAAATGAAATGTGTCCTAAAAATTATGAAAAACTCACAAATTTTTTCTGGGAATTATTCATTACGAATTTTGTACGAGATTTTTTGGGGAATTCTTCATTTTTTTGTTGGGGCAATTTTTATAGACCCTAAAAAAAATCACCCCTAAGACGGGGGTTAAAATATTCAGCATAAAAGTCTACTATATGTCTCTGAATACATCAAAGCTCAAAGCTTAACTTGAATGCCAAAGTTCAAAAGAGAAAATGACGTTTATGGATTAAATTCTTACTTATTCCGAATGGAGTTAATTTTAGGGTAATCGTGTGTACGGAAAAAATGTTCTAAGTAAAATTTCAATAAAAGCCAACGAACTGTAGATAAAAAAAATTTAAAAATATTAATTTCCTGGTCAAACATATTAATTTGTCCAACTACTGCATATTCGCAATAGATCGCTTTATCCTTACCACGGTCACGACTTTGTGGCCAACTTTGGTCTTTTTTGGTGAGGGTTCATCAGAAGTACATTGCTTTGACTGCTCCATGTTCCGTCCCAGGTTACGAAACTACCGATTGTGCAGATTTTCCTGTTAAAGTATTCATCAAAAATTTGTATCTTTTCAGTTGAGATGCCTTCAGCATCAGCCACCTCAAGCATTTGTATTCTCCGGTCTTTTGCTTGATTTTCACGATGATTTCTGGCGTTCGATTCGGGTTTTTTCAAAAAGGTATTTCATAACTATCCACAGCACTGTAGATACCATCCTCGTCACGAATCGATGATGACAACAAGGACTTTTCCTACATGCTTGCATTTGTAACTGATTGTGCCCGCACGTAAGTACCAGTGTCACTGTGTGTATCTCTCCGAGTACGTGTGTACTCGAGTGTCCTCCTGCATCTGTTACGGGGGGTCTAAGTATTGGTGATGCCATCACCACATTAGTTGGTCCGTGTTTAGTTTTTGTAGTTGCTGCTTTTGCTTCTGTTGCATCATAAATGGTATAATTGTAATTTTTGTGGTTTGTGTGGTTTTTCCACTGTGTTCACACTGCACGAGTGTGTTTTGGTTAAATGGCAGATCACCAACAACACTGTCAAAACAACAGATAGATTTTTCTATTTATATTAACTTTTTTGTTGTTTTGTTTCTCTTTTTTTCTCACATTTAATTTAGCAATTTTGCATGCAATTGTGTGCATATGAGCTGGCTTTGCTCATTTCATTTCATTTTATATTAAAAATTTTATTTTTTATCGAATGTTTCTTTGTAAATAATTACAAAACTGGCAACAGAGCAACACACTTGTGGAGAAGTAAAATCTAAACAATCCTTTTGGAAATGTTTTTTTTTTTTCTGTTGGTTTTTGCACAAATTATGCAAAAATGATATTTTGACATGAATTCATGCATGCAAATCGTTTGTGTACAAACACAAATTTTCAATTTAACTCACACGAACGTATTTGGAACGAATTTAATACCAACGAACGATGGGGTACAATTGATAAACTTTTGGTTTAACTTTTTCCCTGGCAAAATGCAGATAATGAAGTGGTCAAAATGTATCCCTTATGAACTCCACGAGTAAAATCACCTCATAAAATATCTTAATTAGCTAAAGCTTTTCGATGAACACAGTTTAATGTTCAAAACCATTTCTGACCTCTTTTTGGAATCAATTATTGCCCGGTAAATGTGCTTTTCATTTATTGATTTTATGCGTATGATTTTGTTTTCCAGAAAGAAAAAAATCAATTTCTCATCGAACTATTTCCAAGTCATTTCACTAAAACGAGTCGTGAACTAGCGTTTAATTGCACATCTGAGGCACATTTTGTCATCGTGAACAACTACTCAATTCATTAGACAGAACTATTTTCGACATCCTCATTCGACGTAAATTGAATGTTATTTGCACACATTCTGTTGACACACGTATATCACGGCGACACGAATGGGCCAGGCAACACACGGCATACACATCGGGCAAATGTGAATCACATTTGTCATTAACATGTGCGTGTGTGTATGTATCCGTGAGTGCGAGTGTGTCTCTGTCACGATGATGTGGGTGCGTGCCAGTGTTGACTTACAATTGTGTAGAACGCACCTGTTATTTGCAGGTGTATGTCTCAATCACTACCCCGCCCCTTCGTCACAGTTTTATGGACATTAACATTGATTTTCCTCACCCCTCGTTCTTCATAAACATAATGCCCTCCTCCCCATAGAAGTATTCCGAGAATGGATGGCTTGCGATTATTGTTGCCGACTTTTCAAATGTAAAATAATGCCAGAAATCTGTGAAATAGGCACACACACCCACACATGATTTTACCAGAGCAAACAACATCAGCGGCGGCCAGACCGTGCAAAGGAACAGTCGACATGAGCAGCAATTTTCTATTTTAAGCCTACTCAACACATGTAGTGTGAGAAAAGCCTACAGGTTGTGTGGTGCTTGGCGACGCAACGCTTTTTCTAGCTGTTTATCGAACAATTATGAGGGCATTATGGAGTTAAGCACCGAGCGGACATACGACCGGTGTCCCGGTCATGCCATCCAAATAGTTACTGGGAATTTAAATGGCAAAGTGGTTTGGGAGAACACCTTCGGTCCATGGGGTCAGTCTCGCTGACGAATCATCCGATTATTCAATGCTGAATACAACACCATATTTTAATATTGCGAAGTACATAAATAGTGTTGAAACACTACATTGTAGAAGCAAAGGTTAAGTGACACATATTGTGTATGCAAATATTAAATAAAATAAGTTTACATGACATCTCACCTTCTCTAGCGAACCCGTCACTGTTTGTAAGAATGTGACATACATGGGTGGGTATAAAGACGAAAATGTCAGGAGATCAAAGACTTTGGAAACAGACAGATCCATCAACGCGACAAATACCAACTTCCTCGACTACGGACACAACTTCCAGTAGTGATGAAAATCGAAGTCTATTAACAGAAACGTCGAGCATGCTAAAGATTGGAAAACATGATTTTCCACGTTATTAGTAACCGAAGGCTATGACTATTCATCTCTCCTCAGATGAGGTTAACCATCCTTAATAAAGCCGCTGGTGGCTAGAAAACATCGGCAGGTGACGAGGAGATAAGAGCACAATCTTTAAGATCTGCCGGGCGTTTGGGATGTAATGTAATATGTCCGATTCACACAAATGTACACAAACACGCCAGTCAAAAATAGTGGAATTAATCTATTATCGACAGCATGTGACCGGGGGAGACGAGTTCCCAAAATAGATTGATTAATTTGCATAATTTTGAAGAATTTCTGTCTACTGATAGGAACATCCCTAGGTCCGATTACCCCCAACCCCCCTGTTGGTCTTACATATAAAAGTTGTTGGCATTAAACTAGAATGTCACAGCAAATAAGACGGTCATTCGGTAATGAATGGATAAGAATTCCTGGACAGCCGCCTCCAGTTTGTACCTATAGATATTGATCTACTCCAATAGATATTGAACTACTCTCATAGATCTACAACAGTCATATATCGGGGACAAAAGGCCATCGCTGAATAACTCACTTATTATTCATCGATGGCCTTTTGTGCGCGACCTGCAGAGGACTTGACTGATGGTCAAATGACTATAACTGACAGCTGTTGCTGTCAACCGCCAAAAGTTGGTTGGATTCCCGGACTGACCCAACAGTTCATGGATGAAAATAAAAAATACAGAAGGAGTGAATAAATGAAGGAGGGAGAACAGAACCTTTTGACACTTTGGCCGAGAACATATCGATGGCTTAATTTAGAAAGGGCATAACTCGCATTGTCGTAACTTTACAGGGTAAGGTAAAAACTTTATAACATTTGAAAAACTTCAGACATAAACAAATTTTAAAGGCTTTTTTAAATAAAAATGTACTGCCTGTTTCCATAAAACGAATTTGTTGGTTCGTTACAAAATGTCAAAAATGAAGGCCCAACAAAGTGGATTTTTATCGGTAATGAACGCTATTTATTTTGGAACTAGTAAGTTGTAATGCGCCTATGGCTCCCGTTGAAATATGAAAAAAAAATTTGTTAAAAAAAAAAATTTTTGTTCAAAAAACAATTTTTGTTGAAAAAAAAAATGGTGTTGAAAAAAAAATTTTTTCTTAAAAAAAAATTTTTTTCTTGAAAAAAAAATTTTTTTTGAAAAAAAAAATTTGTAAAAAAAAGTTTTGTAAAAAAAAAATTTTGTAAAAAAAAATTTTTGTTGAAAAAAAAATGTTTGTGAAAATAAAAATTTGTAAAAAAAAATTTTGGAAAAAAAAAATTTGGTGAAAACACAATTTCTGTACAAAAAAAAAAATATTATTTTTTTTATTATTATTATTTATAGAATTTATATAGAATTATAGAATATAGAATGCCTATTTAAATTCCTACGTACTGCGTGACAGAGTCAGTGTATCAGTGAATCAGTGTCGAGGGTAAATATATATAAAGATTGTGTTCCATATGTCGGTATCTTACATATATTTGAAAATCAGAATTAAATAACGCTTCCAGTATTGACGATTTGTAACGAACGAACAAATTTCTTTTATGGAAACCGGCAGATAATTCTGAAACTATTTTTTTTTTTTGGATTTTGGTTACGCCCTTTTGCAAAAGGGCAATAAATCCGATATTTTTGTGGGATGTGTGTTTGACAATGGTCTACCAAAATATGTAAAAAACGCGATTTTGAAAAAAATCGAGTTACGCCCTTTCTAAATTAAGCTATCATTATGCTCATTAGATGAAGCATGTGATAACGTGGGCGACAATTACATAAGTTTTAATCCCAGATATAAGCAGCTGCCATGTTTAAACTCTGTCTCATCTCAGAAGTACCAGTGACTTCGTGAGTAAGCGGATCCGGCTTTGGATTGCTGGATTTCTGTGAGGTCAATATTTTCAAAGAATTATTAAAGAAGAAGTATGTACATGGACTGATTAGTCAATAAAAAAAATATATCAAGTTTTATTGAAGTTACGAGGGCAGATAAAAAATTTGCAAAAAAAAAATTGTTTAAAAATTAAACTCAACAATATATTCTTAAACATAAATGAAATCTATGTATTGAGAAAATAAAAAAACGGTTACGTCTTTTACACACACATTCTCATGTTCTCCGAGGATTTTACCATCATGTACTCTGTATCGCATCGCAGTAACCGTTTGCAAAAACCAATGGCCGCTTTTAGTTGTTACCATTTGTGGGAGCAGAGCCCCGAGCATAATGCGAAAATAAATTTAAATTAAAATTTCATTAATCACATTAATTATTGACTTGGAAAGAATTTGAAATTGGGAAATTCGATAACCTCGTCGTAGACGACCTTAAAGAAAATTAAAGTTCACAACCCAATTAAGAAAAATATCCAGAGAGAGATCAAGAACCTAAAAACGCTTTCAAACGAAAAGAAGTTTGTTAAGGAAATAACAAAAAATCTCTCAAAACAAAGGACACATTTCTGATATTTTCTTTGAACTTCGTTTGTTGGTATTCGTTGCTTCGTTTTCACTACGCGCGTTTATTCAAGGGAATGTAATGATACCCTACAAGGATGACGGCTGAATTAATGATGAACGTAAGATGTTTGTGTTCAATTTCCTTCATGGGAAGAATACAAATTGAGTTTGTACCGTTGTTCAAGTAAAATAAAATAAAGAAATAAAATCATGTGTATGGCTGTTGCCAATGAAGCATATCCATATTCGTTTTTCTTTTCTTTTTTTGTCAGTTCTTGGAACAGGACATCAGATCTCTACTTTTTTCGATATAATTTGTATGGCAAATGAATGAGTTCTGATAAGCTGACCTATGACTTCATCTCAGAAATCAATTCTGTGTGCTATTAGCTACCTCTCATTTAATATCGCTCCTGTAAGCAAGGACATTTCCTCGAAGAATTGATCCTAGTCTTATTCTAATACGTACTTCATACATTCTTATCGAAGGAGTTGTACAAATCTACCAGAGAATTGGCACCATTTGATGTATGACATTCAAACGACACGATTAAGCCTGTCTTATTAATCTATTTCACTTATTTTGAATTTGGCTGATGTGTCAATCGATTCCAAAACAACATGTGATGGTTCTAATAATGACTGTCACCATCTGTTTATTATAATGTAAATACATTTCCCATTAAAATTGTGGGAATTTGTGCAACAAAAAAATTAACCAAATTAAATTTATGAATTTTGAAAAACTTCTTAAAATCTATCTGCATTTATTTTCCAGGTTATCACTAGTACGTGGCTAATTGTCTCACATTTCCATAACTGTCTGCTAATTATAAAGAAGAAGAAGAAAAAACTGTCTTCAGACATTTCTTGATGTGGATTGAATGAACAAACAAATGCCTTAAGGCAATAATCCATATCATCCAGCACATCATTGGCACCATCATCGTCAATAGCAATGGCAACATTTCATTGTTGCTGCTGCTGCTGCTATCGTTTGTTCAACCACAGTAGCAACAACATTTGATAGCCCCAATCGGGTGTCAGTCGGTCGTTGGCATTATTCTGCCACAGTTATTGGCGTGTATATGTGTATGTTTTACAACAAATGGCTTCGAGTATTTATTATCTTTTGTTCTCATATAGAAATGCACACACACACATGCATAAGACACTTTGTAAAGTTATGTGAGTGTGTGTGTTCCGATTCCTTAGACATCCGTTTCTTTTTAGTTTCCCTTTCTAACACCAAAGGCAGTCTTTCGTATAACAAGGGAAAAAAAACTAAAAACTAAAAAAAAACTGCGTTCTGTTGCCACTAACTATTAAAGCATGCATGTGTGCGTGTGATAGCAGATGATGAAACACTTATACGTCTTAGTATCACCATGCGCATCCTTGTGCATTAACGGATGTGTATGTGTGTGTACGAGTGTGCTTTTGCGTGATCTCGTAAAGAAGTAATAGATTATGTTATTAGATATTTGTGTCACCACTTGTGGCATGCAGCGTTACCTCTTTCTGCGTGCCTGTGCTTAGGTTGAGTTCATAAATATCTTCATGCTCTTGTTACTTGTGATGGTGGATGCATGGACGGGGGCTCCCTCCAAGGGAATGTTACTGCACGCCTTTTGTTGCACTCGCGATAAGTGTTACTGTGTGTGCCAATTTGATAGCTGGTTGACACTGATGCATGCTGCCATTTTCGTGCTGAAGTGTATGTGGGTAATTATCGCAAGTGTTCCATTGACACCAACACAAAGTAAAAGTTGTAATGGCAACAATAATGTCAGCAAATTACTTGAAGTTAACTGGGAATAAGTTGCTCATCGGAAGATATTTCAACTGGGTTTCCATGAAGATATTAAATTTAGTTAATTGGGGCAATTCATGGGGCACATAGAATAGTATTCAAAAATTGCTTTACTAAACCGGGTTCCAATTTTAATTTATAGAGGTAATTTCAAATTGTTTAATGATCATGGATTGGCGAATTACCTTTGGGCTTAAGATTTATATGTCTGCTGCTGAAAACTTTTGAGATTCTTGAACCTGGGATGGCTGTGTAATAGTCGCACGCACTTTCTGTCACATCATGCCGATTTGAGAGACAGAAAATGATTTTTTTTTTCTAAATTCTGCTGATAGAGATCGGTTGGTTTCCCACAGGGGAAATAGATCCCTTCTACGGGACGAATATCAAATCAAATATATTCAAATTTCATATATTTTTGTCACCCAACAAATTTTAATTTTTTTTGTAATAAAAAAGAAAAAAACCTTACCATAGACAAAGTTGTGCATATGTCGAGCAAATTTTTGAAATTCATACCTTTACTCAATTGCGAATAAAAGCGAAACGCGTGCATCGATTTTCATGATCTTTATCTCATTTTGCTCATAGGTTATGTGACTTTACGTAAAAGTAATAAGATTTGACATTTTTTTCATTTTGGATTTTTTATGGATTTTTTAAAAAAAAAAATTTAAATCTTTAGGCAAAAAATAAGTTTTTTCCTTTATATATTCATTTTTAACTTGGAAACTGTTGCTTGTATAGGAAAACAATATATGAACAGATTAAGGGAATTGTAATTTTAAAATTTAATTCAATTAAATCGGGCTAGTGGTTCCCGAGTTATGCCGGACGAAACAAACTAACCAAAAAAAAATTTTTAAATTTAAAAAAAAAAAAAATAAAACAAAAACCAAACGAAAAAAAAAATGTTTATTGTGTTTTTCGAGCTCATGTCAAGGTTATCTACACAGAAAAAATTATCGCATCCGGAGTACATGAAATTTTTTTCATTTTGTTGAGTAGTGTTATTGTTGACTTTGGTTGGAATTCGAGAGCATGCCATGGCACTGAAAACCGAATAGACACGACTTGTCGAAAACAAATATTTGACTATTACCAATTAAGCTTGGGCTCAATCTCATGCAAGAGTCGAGTCCGTTTCAGATGCCCTGATCTGGAACCTTATGGCAATTTGAAGACTACTCGGTATGCAGCCTTTGATCTCGTAATGGAAACACAGATTTCTACATTGCTTGGTACGTGACTTGAGTCGGTTGCCGGTTTCGATGCCTGGCGGCCTTAGTCAAAACCGTTCAACTGTCGTTAATTCTTTCAGAGAAAATTTACATTATTATTAACCTTTCAAAACATATAAAATGGTTTTCTTTTAATATACTCATGGACATAAAATAATGTTTCTTATTCATTTCAAAATTTACATTATAAACCTTTTTTTTCATGGAAATACAATACTGTTTTCTTATTCATTTGTCTTCTATTCTTCTATTTAATAATTCAATCAAATACATTTTATCACTAAATCAAAAATTCAACAATTGAGATTAGAAAGCCGAATGAAATTCGTATACCAAACACGATTTCATTGCAAAGTATTGTACGAGTTTGTAATTTGTTTTTTAATGTACACACAAATAATTTTATTTATTAGGTGCGAATAAATCGTTCGGATGTAAATAAATATCGACACACACACGCACACACCTAAAATGAAGCTATAAACAATAAAGTCATATTTACGAACACATAACGCACGTTCATGACTCACTCACACACGCAAACAAAAGTCGTTAATGCGAGTATGTGAATAAAGTAAGGTTCGAGTGTAAATATACAGCTGTGTGTTTTCAAATAGCATATAACAATATCAGGGAGTGAACAGCAAGGGAAGAGTGAGTAGTAATTAAGGCCAAGACCAACAACAGGTTGTTGAGCCAACCTATCTAAGTAAGTAGTAATTAATATCACTCATACGTCAGTTTGGACAATTTAAAGGAATTCTAGAGAAGAAAGGAAATCCAAATACGAATCACTCAATTTGAATTCTACAATTCTGAAAAAATTTGCTTAAAAATTGTAGAAACTCATAACTGGTACAAACATAAAATCGATTTTTTGTTTTACAGAATTATGGCTCTCTCTCTACGATTTGGGTATTAACTAAAACCACCAGGAGGAGCTTGCCACAAACCACAATACGAGATACCCACAATTTAGGCAAAGGTATAACAACAACGGATAACCTCATCGACCCTCTTCGCTGGAAAGGAATACCTGCAGAGTTCAATTTTTTGAAAGGCTGCCTCCTTCAACTTAGCAAGCACAATGCTACCTCCCTTGAAGTCGAAACGCCTTTCAAATAGGATTGAGTTTCCAGATACTTTTAGAAATCTCTCCACATCTACAATCGGAGACATGTGGGATCGATGTCATGGCACCCTCTGATCAAGAAGAAAACAATCATTAATGCACTGACATAGTTAGAGTAGAAATAAGGTCACTTTAACATCCAATACATGTAGAATCCTACCATTCCTATACCATTAGTATAGCTTACTCCAAGGTATAGATCCACAAGAACTATCTTTGTTTTGGAAATCCTCTTCTTGACACTTCTATAGAAAATGCCGATAGACGTCCATTTAGCTGGACGAGAGTTTCAGCTTCAGTCACGACTTCCAGAGACGTCAAACATTATGAGGGAGCGCTCCTCCATTGTAATCTCTTATTTACGAATTTCTATTGTATCCCCATTCATAACAGTGCTATTTTATGCAAACACTGCTGTACTCAGCTGCCGGTGAATGCAAAAACCCAGACAAATAAACGCTAATCAGGAACATACGCGTTTGTCCATAAAACTGAAAATCGAAGAAACAAAATAATCCCCCACATCCACAAACAGTGAGCACGCCGTACAGCCGTGGTATTGACGTGACTCTCTCTCAATATGGTAATAAATGTTCAAAATGGAACAAATAAAATGGAAATTATTCACAGGGAATGCAATTCTACATAAACCTGAGCGAACATAAACGTGATATTGAAAACAAATGCACACACACACACTGACATTGACAATACAAAATATTAAATTCAATGGGCACTCGAACGAGTGTGGTGTGTTAACAGACAACATTGCAAATCACATTTGAATTATGGGTAATTGTTAACGAGCGACTGTTGGGGGGACAAAAAAGTACAGAAAAATAAATGACAAAAAAAAATATTGTATGTGGTGCGTAAAGCTTTTCTAAGCAAATAAATTGAAATATTTTATTTGTACAAACATGAACGGGTTGTTAAGAACACAACCACATATCTACATACGCTCACAAATGTACATACATGTAGAGAACAAAAACAACCTCTCTCATGCATAAGTACCCGTGCATACAAATATTCCGGGTAACCACATTCGTGCCGGATTTGCAAACAAGCCACCAACACACAGTGTTTTTTGCGATACAAAACAAATGTTTGATAAACATTTTTTCTAATTTAAACTTTCACAAACTTGTAAAGCCGGATTCTGTAAACCATCGAGACCTTTCAAATGACGAAATTAAATCTCAAATCTTCGAGTGGTTGAAGCCTCCTTTCGTGACCGTTTAATGTATGGAGTTCATACCAAATTATTTGGAATTTTATATAATTTTGGAATGGAATGGAACAATGGAATGTTACCAGGCATAAGTCCCACTTTGGACTACTTGCAGTGATCTACAGCGGCTGCTCCGTTTGTTTTGCGTCTAAATTTAATGCAAGGGGATGTTTCCAGGTGTAAATCCCATTTGGGACTACTTGCAGTCATCTACAGCCTCTGCTCCGTCCTGACTAGAAATCGGGAATAACATGGAGGATGTGGTTTATAATAAAGACTTAAACCTGGTACCACGGGTGAGCAGGAGCCTAATTAAATTATTCTAAATTAAATTATTTGTTGACTTTTTTTTAAACTCAAATCGCGGAGAAGAGCTGCGAGGTCTTGCATCGCAAGCTGACGCTCGACCTCTACCAAACCAGGAAAATTATAGCCCACCAATATCATGCTCCGAATTGGAACCGTCGAGTTGAAATGAATTGTTCAGCCTAAAGGGTCGACGCATTTTAAGGTATTCGTGTATGGCAGGGTACCACGGTTTAGGTTCTCACAATTATAATCATTTACACCTCAACAGACATCTGTTCAGAAGATGTGGTCGTTGAATATGGGAAGTTGTCGGTGGTCACACACTTTTTTTCTGAGCATGACCTAAATAATGTCGGAAAGTTTTCTGAACATTAGACAATTCCGATGTAATCTGATCTTCTGAAACGGCAAATATTTTTTTTTATGAAAATATATTTTTTATTTACAAAGTGTTTCGTGCTGTCAAACTAAGTTGTTAAACATTTTTTTTTCTTTTCAGTTGGAAGTCTGACATTGACGAAAATGGATCGCTTAACTAACACACAACGCGTAAAAATTATTAAAACCTACTACAAAAATGTTGATTCTGGCACAGCCACATATCGTGCTTTAAGAGGAGATTATGGTTTATGGTTATAAGGCACATTTCTCACTCGGTGGGCATGTTAATAAACAAAATTGTTGTATTTGGAGTTCTGAGAATCCTCAAGTAATTGAAGAGATGCCATTACATCCACAAATAGTCACTGTTTGGTGCGCTCTTTGGTCCGAAGGTGTGATTGGACCTCACTTGTTCGAAAACGATGAGGGAACAACTGTCACCGTCAATTCGGAGCGTTATGGTCGTATGATAACCGCCTTTTTTTTTGCCTGCTATTGAAGAATAAGACTTGGAGAGTATGTGGTTTCAACAAGCCGGTGCCACAATCGACACAACTCGAGCGAACATGGCTTTATTGCAAGAGACATTTTCTGGCCGCGTAATTTCTCGTCGTGGCGACATCAACTGGCCACCAAGATCATGCGATTTGACACCATTAGCATTTTTTTGTGGGGCTATGCGAAAGACCGTGTTTATGCAGATAATCCTCTTGAGCACTTAAGAACCAACATTCGTCAAGTTATGGCTGAGATACCGCCCAATATGTGACAAAAAGTGGTCCAAAATCACCTCAATGGAATCAATGCTTGCAACACTTCGCGTGGTGGTCATTTAAATGATGCCTGTGTTTCACACATAATGTCAACGTTCAAACTTTATAATAAAAAAAAAATATCATGAAAAGAAATATTTTATATGTGTTTTATTTATGTTTACTTTTAAAAAGCAAAATGGATAACCCTTTACTTTGTTGTTTAACAATTTCATTGCATGAGTCGTTTGGCAATTTATTTCATTTGAAAACAAATTGTTCGATGTCTTTGGAATAAATTTTAACAAATGTATCACTAGATTTTAAATCTTTGTTTTAATTGCATTTGAATCCGAAGAATAGTCTTGACAAAGTTAAGTCGAAAAAATGTGTGATTTATTTATTGAAAAAAAATAGTAATTTTTTTGTTGAAAAAAAATTCGTAAAAACAATAAAACTGTCAGAAATAGTCCCCTCTTTCAGTGCTTTATCATAAAGCCACATACCTTACAATTAAAATGACGCAAAGATCATTTAAGTCGATTTAGAGAAGACACCTTCTCCAGAATGGACACTCCATGAAAATAATTCATCTATTTTAATGACTAATGTTTTTTTTTTAAACACCAAAAACTAAGTAACAAATTTGTTCGACTTAACTTTGTTAAAAACTTTGAAACTGTTATTCGGGGAAATGACATTTTCAACTTAAACGAAATTTGCAATTTCAATCGTTTAGAAACCACTGTATTCCTTCAGTCAACACATTTGTTTTGGAACTCCACTGAAACCGCATAAACTCTTACAGCAGACACAGTCCCTCGTTCGCTCGAGCATACAGGCAATCAGTTTTTGATATCATAAAAAGAAATCTTTAGAAAATAAAAATGTTATCCTGATTTGATTTTCTAACAAAAAAAAAACCTACAACACCATTGACGATGGAGTGCATTCATGAACAATTTAAGAAGAGAAAAAAAACATATTTATTTAATAACCACCATCGAAAGCTCTCGTGCAGACTATTTACAAATACTGGTTGGCGAAACGTAAGACGCATGTACAACACAACTTAAATAGAACACTCACAAGTAAGTGTCAGATATTGTCAATGTTGTGTGTGCCTTGTCATGTTAAGAAGTAACATTAATAGCCTGAGCCACGATGTGGAATGACAATGATTTCTAAGAAACAAAGAGCTGATTAGTAGCTGCGAAATTAGGAAAGAAAAATTAATTTAAAAAGCTCTGCAAAATCTATTTTCTTTTATAATTTTCACAGTTCAAGTTCAAAAAGTTCAATATGTATAAAAATAAGGATCTGCAATAAATTGAAGAATTCAGAGGATTCTATTGTGAATGGTAGAGGAATGGTATTATTAAAGGACGCAAACTCTCTTTAAACGGGACGTTTCTAAGACCCAATCAATACAATGAATTTATTAGTTACTTTGTGAGAGAAAGTAATGAATTTGTATCATCATATTAATTTAATTGAGTGATAACTCGAAATAAAAACAAATCAATTCTCATTCGTCAGTTGCACACAGCAATTATGTTGGACTTTTTTTTGTCCGGAAAATATTTTCATCAGGAGTTGTGATTAAGTAGTGGTTAAAATTGAGTTTTCTATAAAGCTGAAGTATTGTTATAAATGTACAGAACTTAGAGACAATTTAATGAATATTACAAAATACAATTAATGACAATGTTTGCGAAAATTCTTCCTGGCAAGTAAGACTTCCCCAAGTTGTTGTATAAAAGGGACTGTATATGAACGACTTATTCCCCAGTCCCTTTCATTACTTTTAATTATTAGTTTATCGACTTATTTACGATAATTATTGTCAAGACGATACTACCACTTGCTCCGAAAATATACTCAAGATATTGTGCTGCGGTGGTATGTGTGGATGATCAGGAGAACACTTATTTGCATACACAGTGTCGCACTTTATATTTCATAAATATGTAAAAAGAAGATTTTATTAAGAAATTAAAAAAAAAAACGCTCACACTCGAAATAAAAAGGTAAAACCTGAAAAGATTGCCAGACACTTCACACACTGACTGGTGGTATGTCATGTGCTGGAAGTTGCACAAAGGGTTTCATTGCGATAAATAATAAAGGAAATATTACGAAATGATGAGAAGACTTGAAGGTATTTAAGCTGCGTACTCGTGTGGTATTGAAACCTCGGCCTCACCTAAAATCCAAAATGACCAAACATCAGAAAATCCAAAATCTTGTTTTTGATGGATTCTGGTGAAATGGCCTAAAATACAGGTCTCTGCAAAATTTCACACTTCACTGCACACAATTTACAATTCTATAGGCGAATAATCAAGAAACGTATTTCGATTTGACAACGTTTTTTTTGTTTCTCCTGTAAAGTTATGAAAATGCTGGTTAAGTCATTTTGGATTTCTGGTGGCGATATACTTATATACTCGTACACTGGAAAAAGAAAACAACTGTATGAATGGAATGAACATTACAATGTGGGTATAGGCCTGTGCAACAGCAAACGCGGATTCGTATTCTGGTAAGAACATCGGGACGTTAGCGATGAGAGAGAGAGTTCTAGAAACGCCATTTATCGTTCGGAGCCAGCTTTGTACACTTGGTTCCTGTCAGTCAATATAAAAATTATATGGTTAACAGCTCACCGATTTGAAGAGAATGTTATGGGAAATACATACGTTGTAATGAGTTTTATTTTCCTGATTTAAAGTAGGGTGGGTGTTTTCTTTTCAAATTAGTCATTTAGATCTGACATATCTATTTCCAAATCATATACAATATATAAGTTTATTTAAATTTCTAAATAAAATACAGCTTTTTAGTTTGGAGAAACTTTTCGACAGTTCTATTGAATACTACAAAAGGAACATGTTTTTCTTTCACTGTTTATCCGTACAGAAGTATACGTTAACGCATACGATGCTGCAAAACATTTATGGAATTGTCGTCCTTTCATTTCATTTATTTCATTCTTTCGGCCCATTCTCGCATTCGTTTTACGTCTGAAAAATGCATAAACAACGAATGCTATAAATGCGGCAATTCCTCAACCGTAAATTTACCAATAACAATCGTATATGAATGTGTGTGTATATATGTGTGCGTGGACATAATTCATGAACATGAATTTCCTATACCGGGTGAACCAAAAGATTTCTAATAAATTTGTTAATTTTACGAAAATTAAGTAAAGATTGCCATCTGCACCAATACAATTTATATTTATTTATTTATTAATTACAATACAAAATAAATTTATATTCTAATTTTGGGTCCAAGGGTAAACCGGGTGACTCAGACCATTTGGCTAAAATTTTGCAGCTACAGACAAAAGCCTCTGGTGGGAATCGAACCCACAACCCCCACGCTGATAGACAAGCACGCTACCAACTCGACTACCGGGGCGCCTTACAATTTATATTTTGATCAACATATACTGTTATCATTTCAAAAGGACCCTCGCAGTATCCATGTGCTGTAATGAGAATCCTCCACCTGAGTTATATTTGATGGAACTTGCTTACGTTTTTCCCTTAACATTTCATGAAGGAACTGGCGGAGAACGTCTCTCGAATTAGTGAGCTGTGCATAATATATTTGTGTATACTCATGAGGGCACTGACCGAGATCTACTGTTTAAAACCGGCTGCGATCTAATGCTATTCTGGAAAAGTTTTACATGGCTTAGAGATTACTATCCTACTCGTAATGTAGCCATCATTTACAAGGTGGAAGCATCCGCTTTTCGAACCTTGTACCACTCCAAGTCCGTCCACATATACCATGGAATAGTTGAGATTCTCTTCCAATGTCCTACTGTAATAATATGTTAACATTGTATGCATATTAATGGTTTACACTGTACCATCGATAATATTATGTGCGTGTAACATTGTCCTTCGGTCCGGCCAACAAATAATCGACAAAGTGAGAATGAAAAAAATTAAAAATACTGTCGAAAAGGTGTTAATGATGTGAGAGTGAAGTTGAGTCATCATTGATCATAAAAAATATGACGGATATTGTCATTGTACTATTATCATAAGTGAATGTGAATGAGTACAATTTTTTTTTTGTATTTTTTTTTAATTAAAGGAATTATTAAAGATTATTAAGGTATCCCGTTGAATGCTCATGTCGTAAATAATTGTATTGCCGGTGAATAATACACTCGATAGTATTGGGATTGACTCTTTATTTTTCTGAAAAGACAATTTATGATGGAAAATACTTCGAAATGATGATATGACAAAGGAGGCAAACAAGATAAATAAATAAAAAAAAACATTTTTGGGTTTATTTGAAAGGGCAAAAATTTCCATAATACATCGGATTCGTAGTAGCACATCCTGTCAACCCTACTTTCCAAGAACTTGGTAATGTTGCTGGCGAATTGCTTGCTAGATTATACCATCAGGGCCTGAATCGTTAATAAACTGTTCGTATAACATCAGTCATTCGCTGTACGAAAAAAAAAGTAGATCTAAGGTGGCCAATTGACAACGCCGAGATGGCTGATAAAACAATTAACGTTCTTAGTGAGCATACACAGAAAAAAAAGAAAAACGAAATCAATTAAGAAATCTGCACTTCTAATTACTTTTTTATTCAAACTTCCTCCGAACAACAAAATTGCATATTCAATTACAAAAATGCTAGACGGTTAATTGAAAAGTTTTCAAATAAACTATTTGCAAATTTGAGTAAAAAGTAATTGATTTTTTTACACTTTTTCAATTAAAATGTTAATTGATTCAATTAACGGATTGTTTGATTTTGGCTAAAAATTTAAATAAACGATTAATTGTTTCAATTGAACATTTAATTGATATTTTTGAATATTTTCAATTAATATATTAATTGAAACAATTAACTCTTAATTGAAATTTTGCAGTTTATCTCAATTAAATTGTAAATTGATTCAATTAAATGTTTACTTGATGTCGTTGCCTATCAAAAAAGGTATCTAAACAACTTGTAATTTTGTTTTTTTTTATTTATTTATAACAAAACAGTAAAACTTCAATAAAGAAAATTGAATGCTATACTAGCAGGAACATAAAATATGAATAGCTTAGAATATTCAGTCATTTAAAGGAACATTGGGTTGAGACACTTACATGAGTAGCAAACTTATAATATTCAGTCTAATAAACATATATTACGATGGAATTGTTATGGATTTTATGTTACTGCAATCTCCAACTATGAGCAATCTTAGTTGAATTTTTTTATTTTGAACTTTAAGTAAGTTTACTTTTGCATCCAGTTCATTCTGCGTATCGGCCAAAACAGCAAAAGATTCTTGGGAATCGACAATAGAACATTTTTTTCTAAATTTAGCGCCAGTCTGGTCTAATTCAAATTTTTGTTGAGGCGGGAAAGCGTTGTGTAAATTCCACAAAATAGAAAACGTTTTGGATTCTATAGAAAAAGAAACAAATTTTAGTATATTGATCAAGATTGAACAATTATGAAAAAATTACCTTGATTCAAAGATATGCCAGGTACGCTAAACTTTTTTAAAATGTAATTCGAATTCATTTTCAACAAGTAAGTCATTATTTTTGATTCGAAAAATGACCATCTGCTCTTAAAATCTTTCGCCATAGGGAATTTTAAATTAAAATCAATTTCAATCTGAAACACGGGAGACACTGATTATTATAAAATGCCTACATGTTCAAACAATTTAACACTTACCAAATGTATGCCTGAAGGTTGTTCGTATTCTGGCCACAATTGCAAGAATTCTTTAGTATTTTTAGACTCAACCAGTTGTCTAAATCTGTGCTGAGCACATTGAGTCCAATAAACATCAATTTCCTCAGTTGTCATCGATCCCGTTCGTAGCAGTTTGATCGCATTTAAACAAATTTCTTCTGGAACTAATGAAGGGGAAAGGACATCATTTTTGAATTAAATGAATGTAAAAACTTATTTTAAATAACTTACCATATTCAACTTCAGGGTTTTCCTTAGGAGGAATTGACATGTTTAAGATGGATTTTTGAACTCGTTTTAGGTTGGCCAATTTATTATATATCTTCCCTCTTTTGCCTACTTTATAGAACTCCTGTTTTGGAAAATATGGATTAAATCTTATTTATTTCCTTTTTTACACAATCACTTCACACGTGTTACCCACCGATGTGTTCTTCTTGAAATATAAAAAAGACTAAATGAGATTGCGTCGATAGCTGAATGGTGCAAAAAAAAAAATTATTGCTGAAAAAATGACAATTCCGAGCCTGCTTTAATGCAACAAAAAAAAAACATGCACTCTCCCTGCCTTTTGCTTGTGTGTCGCCCCCCCTTAGCGTGTCACTCATTGTTATTGTTCATATGCATGTAATACAACGAACGTTAGAATATTCATTTAGCTATCAACCGGACAGTGATGCCAATGTAGCCTCCCGAATTAAATTGTCGTTTTTTTTTACAGACGGAAATTGTTATATCGTTTTATATTCTTGCGTTGATCATTAATATATTTTATATATATACAAACTAGAATTAGATATAGAAGTTATCGTCAGTGCACCGACAATATGTAATATAAAATTCAAATTATTATTTCGGAATAAAGTTATTAAAATTAATTTGTTGTTACATTTATTCCTTCGAAATTATATTTTTTTTGCACTTTTTATGATGTGAATACTAATTTTGTATCAGAAAAGCTCCTTTTTTTTAAATGTTTAAGAGGTTTGCATCCACAGTATTGACAACACTTTCAACAAAAGAGCGTAATAACTATTTTTTTTTTATTATTCTCTTTTTATTTTTTTATTCTCTTGTGTTCTTTGCGGAGATCGTTGTAGTCGAGAAAAACCATAAAAAAGAAAAAAAAACATCAAACTGGTTTTGGTTGCAGATTCAAGCAAACATTTAATTGATTCAATTAAAAGTTAATTGACACTGATTTTAAAACTTGAGCAACACATTAATTGAATTTTTGGGGTGTTATTTTTTTTCTGTGTAAGATTGATTGTGACATTGGCTGTATGACATGAGATGCTGCTGAAACCAAAGATGCTGCAACTCCATGTCTTCAATCTAAGGCCAAAAAATTATTTATCTTGACTCTGTAGCGCAAATCGTTAATCGTGAAAGAAAAAAGGGTCAATGATGTCACCGCTCCGAAATCCGAACCAATCTGTCACTCTCAAAGAAGTCATTAGATTCTTGATGATCACACGCGTTTTCACGTTTTTTGACACATAGATATGGCAGTTTTAGTTGTTCAAATAGTCACCGAGATGAAAATGCACTTCAGATAATATTATAAAACTAGTAAGTTGTAATGCGCCTATGGCGCCCGTTAATTTGCTTGAGAAAGTATTTGTTACTTAATTTTAAAAATTTTGTAAAAAATATTTTGAGAAAACTATTTTGTAAAAAAAAATAAAATTTGTGGAAAAAAAATTTTTGCTGAAAAAAAAAATTTTTGTTGACAAAAAAATTTTTGTTGAAAAAAAAAATTTTTGTTGAAAAAAAAAAATTTTGTTGAAAAAAAAAATTTTTGTGGAAAAAAAAAATTTTTGTTGAAAAAAAAATTTCTTGAAAAAAAAATTTTTGTAAAAAAAAAATTTGTAAGAAAAAAAAATTTTGGAAAAAAAAAATTTTTGGTAAAAAAAAAATTTGGGGAAAACACAATTTCTGTACAAAAAAAATATTATTTTTTTTATTATTATTATTTTTAGAATTATTATAGAATGCCTATTTAAATTCCTACGTACTGCGTGACAGAGTCAGTGAATCAGGGAATCAGGGAATCAGTGTATCAGTGAATCAGTGAATCAGTGTCGAGGGTAAATATATATTAAGATCGTTGTCCATTTCAAGCTACTCCAAGGCCCAACAGTTAATTAATTGGACTTTATTAGCGATTGATTAAAGGGTTTTGTGTAAAATTCGTATCAGGCTGTTTTGTGATATTTATTTATTTAACAAATAAATCCTTACAGACTAGCTTACATCTACAGGGTTCTCCAACAAGAGGTGTTATTTTGGTATTCAAAGAAAAATTATATTTTTTGAGATTAATGAGCGGATGTTTTTTCATAATAAAGAGGAAGATATGCCGTCAATAATGAAAAACAGACAGATCTTTCAACAGAGATCACTACAAGGACCACCTGGTATGTGATCAGACATAGATTGCTTCTAGTTGGCTACGTAAACTTATCTTTTCTTTCTTGAATGACCACGACCTCAAAATGACCACTCCACTCAAAAGACAGTCGGAGGGGTATGGAATATTTATAATTTGGTCACTAATTACATTAGTGGAATTGTTAATGGCTCTTAAGAGGCAACTCCTACTCAAGGATTTTAGAAAGAAAACGTTCTATTAGTTCAATGAAAATGAAGGTTTTACTGATAATGGAGATACTTACAGATTTGTTTTTAGAACTTGTCTAGGGAATATTTTTCTTCGAATTGTTGGTTTGTTTTATCGATCTACCCCCTTAGCACTATAGAATTTCTAAAATCACAGAAAATTTCACAAAAAAAAAGATATGGTTTTTCAACACCACTCAGTTATTTCCATTTATTTTTTTTTAATTGTCCCATCAAAATATTTGCCTACCTATCAACTTGTCCTACGAGAAGCACACTGTAAATGACAAAACGGAAAAATCCCATTTCGCTTAATTTAATTTGAATTCATTAAGAAATCTGCTACCACTTCAGTTTTATCTTACAATAATTTTCAATAAAAATTCTTTTCTCTGCTGATGCCACACGTGAAATATGCGCCATACTTATCTTAATCCTTTTATCATTTCCGGAAACCACCCCCTGTCCCAATCCACACATCATCACATGCTGTCGGTTTTCGCATCCGTTCGCCATTTTTCCCGTTTTTTTTCCTCTTTCTTTCTTCCATTCTTTCTTTCTTTCTTTTCCTTAACAATGAATGCATTTTTAATGTTAAAATCAATTTTTCACTTTAGTTACCACTTTTGCAAATAAATTGAAAACAGATTTATCTTTGTAAAGTCGCGCTCCCTTTCCCTACAACAAACGACACGGAGCTACAACAAACAACATGCCACTAACACACAGACACAGTCACACTCTCGAAGAAAAACACCGATCCAAGCAGTGAGTGAGTGTGGGTGGCGCTAAACAGATGGGAATCCTTTGGTGTTGCAAGAGTGTGTGTATGCTGGGATGTACCACTTAAACACAGACATTGTTATCGGTTTTTTTCTTCTTTTGCTTTCGTGTCACACACAGACAGATTGTGAAACTAAATACGAATATGGGGAATATGGAGGATATTGTGGACAGAAAGAAGTATGAGCTAAGGATAGGAAAGAGTGGCTGGGTACGGTGTGATAACAAAAATCGTACATTGGTTCTAAACGTCAAAGTGTCACACTTTGTATATAAAATGGTGGTGTCCAGGCTTATCACCGATAACAGACAAAATGTAGAAAAAAACTTTATAAAAATATAAAAACAATTTTCACACATTTTTCTTAATAAAGTTTTTAAAAAATTGTTTTACATTTTTATGACTAAGGTAATGAGTGTTTAAACCGAATGTACAATAGAAATAGAAACACCATTTGAAAACGGTTGGGGATATTCGTATATCCAACAATATTTCAAAATAACCTACCGATTAGTGTAGCCGGCATTTATGAGGTGGAAACAGCCGCTGAAAAATGTTATTTCCATGATATGATTCTGACTTCATGAAATTATCTCCCCTTACATCGTCCCCATGAGTTGATCCGGTGAAACAGAACTTTTACCTCCATTTGGTCTTTATACCACTGTGCAATCGTTGTGTTAAGGTATAAAACGTCATCAGCAATATGTTGATAATGACTGCGGAGTTCTTGCTGTAAGGCGTTGGGCCATAGACGGAATCACGATTCATGATTCAGAAGGGAGGGCGAATGAGTGATTTTATTTTTTATTTTGTGTTGTGTAGTGTAGGAAATATCCGTGTACATGTAGTTCATATTGCAGTTGTTGTTGTTGTTGAATCTATTGACGAGTACTTCAAATTATGCCTCATGGCAAATTTGTTGTGATGTCGCCTCTAAATGTTTTTACAGAACATTTTGACATGGGCTTGTTGACGGGCTCAAAGACTTTTAATGGGTAAATAAATACACATACTTTATAGACGACAGTTGCATCAAACGGGAATGGATTTTGTTGTAGTTCCCAGTTTTTTGAACTAGTTTGTAGATTTAGAAGAACAGAGAGCTGTGGGTTTTAAAAAGAAAAGAAGAGTTTTTAGTAGTTGTGCAAGTTATAGGTCAAACACAAACACAAGTAAATTTCCAGAAAGTGTGACGATATAATAACTGTGTATACATGAGAGTTGCTTTCTCAACGAACCAAACTTTCCTCTATTGCAAAAATAGTGACGCGACAACTTCAAAGATGCTCAACGGAGATGAAATCCAACCGTGTCGCCTGCTTCGACTCAACGAGCCCCCAACAGAATTATAATCAAACCATAGGACCCAACAATAAGACAGGTATTGAAAAGAAACTCTTCCACGGAAACTGAATATAAAAGTCAGTATGGACGACTGAAAAATGAAGACACCTTCTTATTCTATAAGACAGGTATTCATATTAAGAAGAAACTCTTCCACGGAAACAGAATCTAACAGTCATTACGGACGACTCAAAAATGAAGACACCTTCTAATTCTCCAAGTAAATCTGACCTCACAAGTGGGCCTCAATTTTAACTTAGTTATTTGTTAAAAAAAAACAATATCAAGTCGTCTATAATAGACTTATTTCAAGTGGTTTTTATTTCGTCTTTAAAAGACTAAAAATAATTCATGAACAGATTTCAAGTCGGCTACAACAGACGCACTATAGAGAAAATTCGTTCTTCAGCCGGACTGTTCGTTTGTGGAATTATCTTCCTGCAAGTGTTTTTCCTGCCTGCCATGACATTACCAAATTCAAGGCCAACGTTAACAAACACTACACCCTTCCCTATAATAACTGCCATAAAAATCGTATATAAGAGACTTCTTTCAACTGGCCTATAAAAGTCTCCTTTCAAGTCGTCCATTTCAAATTGTCTGTAAAACCATCCTTTCGAGTCATCTATACAAGTCTTCCTTCAAGTCATATATAGAAGACTCATTTCAAATCGTCTGTAATAACATCCTTTCAAGTCATCTATGAAAATCTCCTTTCAAGCCATCTATAAAAAGACTCATTTCCAATGTCCACGACTCAAATAAACTTAATTTAAAGTTTTAGTTAAACTTTATTTTGCATTTCAATATACTTCATCACTCTTCAATCTGTTGTGCGGTTGTTGCATTTAATTTTCCAACACCTCAAAAAAAAGAAACGAAAAAGCAAAAAGAAAGGAATCTGTATGTTCCTAATGAAATAGATTGGTTTAAGTACCTTGAAAGTATGCAACTGCCAACAAAAAAGTTTCCACACAAAACGAACAAAACCCCTAAACATGACCAAAAACAAAAGCAGTTTGTTCGTTTTCTCTACCTTTTGGTAAAACCTTCCAACAACACAAAGATAGTAGACTGAGATTTATACCTGTGAGAATTTTTGCAAACTGTATTTAACAATTTCATAGTAGTTATTTTTTTTGAAACGGAAGTCTCAGTGTCAGTGTCCTGTGCAGAGGAAGTAAAAATGAGATAAAATTTGCTCACAAAAAATGCCAGCCCCTGTAAAAAAAAGAAAATGCAAAGCAACTGAAATTTTAATTATATCTCTTATGAAATTTTATTGTCCTTTACATGTCTTATTTTATATTCTGTGCAATTCCAGGGAATGTGTAAAAACAGGAATGGAATACACGTACTTTCACATTCTTATGCTTGGACTTGGGTATGTCCTGTGGACAGAATTTTTGTGCTGCGTTTACAAGTTCCTTTTCAAAACTGGGTCCTTTCCTTTTCGAAACTTAAAACCTCAATATTATAATTTGCATAAGTAATGTGCATTTATTACACAACTACACTGAACAAATTATTTCAATATAAATAAAATGTTGTTTCAATTCTCGAGAATAAAACTGTCAAGTGTCTTTGATTGCTGGGTCAATTGGACTTGTAAGCGAATAATGCAAGGTCTTTGGGCAAAACTCCCATTGGGCTGGTGGGGAAAATGATGAGTTGTTCATATCGATAGCATGTAGGTGTTCCGGGATTGGGTTGCACACTCTAGGCTACGGCAGCCACATTCTCGTCTGTGCACTTCCGACGATGAAGATGTTGTCCACTAAAATCGCAGACTAACCAACGTACGTGCAACAGTTCGCGTGGTGGTCATTTAAATGATGTAGTGTTTCACACATAATGTCAACGTTCCAACTTTATAATAAAAAAGAAATATCATGAAAAGAAATATTTTATATGCGTTTTATTTAACACTTTATTTTTAAAATATTATTGAAAAAAAAATTGCCTTAAATTTGTTTACAACTCCGAAACTGTAAAAAAACAAAACAAAAAGTGTGAAATTAAAATGTTTTCAACTCCAAAAATGTAATAAAATCGAACTTAAAATTGTTTGCCTTAAATTTGTTTACAACTCCGAAACTGTCATTTACATTAAAAGGCATCTGTGTGATGATCATGGTTAATTAAAAAAGGTGTTTCATAAATTGTA
Source organism: Hydrotaea cyrtoneurina (assembly GCA_958296145.1). Taxonomy (NCBI): domain Eukaryota; kingdom Metazoa; phylum Arthropoda; class Insecta; order Diptera; family Muscidae; genus Hydrotaea; species Hydrotaea cyrtoneurina. The sequence continues at coordinate 6,460,807 of OY282514.1, read as the reverse complement.
GAAAGATCGGTCTTTTTTTTCAGCGTACTCGTACCTCTTGAATTTGTATATATATATGCAAATAAAGGGGCAAATGTACTAGCAACTGAGTATGTAGTTGAGGAGTTTTTTATTTTCATATTATTTAATTCACATTGTAGGCAAGTGAATTAAATAAAATTGTACAGCAATATCCTTAATATTTTCAGGCTTGAGTTTTTTGTGACTGCTGCCCATTTAACACGTTCGACATTCTCCAAATGTCCGTTCTTTGGTCTGTCTGTCCATACATTCATATACACTTCCTAACATCGAGGTAAAGCTGGCTGTGCATTGTAAAGAATTATTCATTCATCATTTATGTAGTTCCATTTTAATCCTAAGTTAACCAGAATAGCAATGCAAACATGGAGAGTATTTGGGAATGGTAAACATGTGTAGGTCATGAAAATATAGTCGAATTCATTTCCGAGTTAACCACAAACATTTGGGTGGATATGGTTTAAATGACTAACAAATATGGAAGTTGATACATCTTGATACATTAACTAGCAGCCGTTGTAAGAGTTCTATAATATTTATTTTCAAATTGATATCTGGATCAATAGACTACCCTCTACTTCCAGGTCTTATTGACTCCAACGCTTCACCTAAACATTTACGTTTTATAGAACATTTTAATTTGTCTGTATATAGATGTAACTACTCAGTCAATGAACCTACTTCACGATCCTTAAAAGAGTTTAATACAATTAATATGAAATAGGATTTAGGTTTTTCATTTTCTTTGTTTAAGTTAAGTTTAGTGAAATTTTCCGTAGACTGTAAATAAATAATACAATTAATAGTTTTTATCTTCGACCTTTCGGTAAATTTTGGTAAATGTCAATAAAAATCGAGATCGGGAATATCGGGAAATAATAAATCAAAAAATAAATATACAAAAACAGACCTGGAGCTCGATTTTTATTAACATTTACCAAAATAAATAAATACTTTAGATAAAATACCAACAGCGAAAGCTTCAAACCCAAATTACATACTAATCATGATTTTTCTTTACATTCTCCATTCTTGCTTATGTCTTTTGAATATATTCAGCAGACAGAGAGGACAACCAATAGTCAAGTGTTGTTGGAATATTTGCTGATCGAAAGAATGGATAAACACATGCACAAACACATACACAGATACATATGTATTTACGTCCGAGTACAGCAAAAGAGCAAATTTAACAAATTTACATAATATTTTCCAAAGCCGTAAAATCCATTTTAATGAAAAATTGCAATAATATCCTTGCACTGGTAACATCAGGTCCAGACCACACCCAGGCACACCAATACCAACACCAGACCCACAACCATTTCCATTTCAAGCGCCAACACCGACACCAATACATAAACATACACAATACGTATACAAATCGGAAAATTTATTCATACGGTTTTGTGTTATTGCTGCAAAAGGCAACAAAATATTAAAAATCGGGCTAACCGAGAGTTGAGTATTTTGCTTCGTTTATTCAAACAACTGTTAGACATTTGGAAAATTGTTGCAATCCCCAAAAAAAAAATATGAACGTAAAATACACACACTGCAGTAGTAGTTAATACGAAGGAGGGCGCTAAAAATTTGGGATATAAGTGGCAAAAGACTCCTGCTAAAAAAACTCCTTTCGAGTGGTCTATAAACTGGAGTCAGTCTGGATATTAGAAGCATTTGGTGCATTCCGTAATTTTCATACTAAAGTCAGAGGCGCGATCGCTGGTTAAATAAGGTCGATCCAGTTTTAGGTTTACTACCTTTTTATTCCTCTTTTAGATTAGGCTGCTTTTACTGCTCGGTAGCTAGTTTGGAGTGACGAAAGAGACACAAATATTCTCTTCTTGTGATGATTTTTCCAATTCTTTATTACATCTTTTACGAGTGAGAGTACGACTTTCGTCCATAATATTTCTGAGAAACCCACAGTCCTCACTATTGTGCGACAAGCATTTGATAGGCACCTCTACAGATGGGTATAAAATTAATAAGAAATCTTTACATTACTAAGCTAAAAATCTTGACGCTTTTTGGATCTTGAAGTTATTATCTCTTATCGGACAACTCTCACTTTCTGCCCGATTTGGATTTACCTTTCAGCCCTCCCGGCAATATCTGGTCTTGTTTTGGCCGTAGTACCCAGGGCTGTGGAGTCTAGCCAAAATTGCTCGAATCCAACATTTGTAAATAGGTCGATTCCGACTTCAGCTGTTTCAAATTGTTTCGAAAATGGTATTTTCGTCCACTATTCCTATACTCTAAAATACACTGCATTGCGTGTGTATCTTAAGATAGAAAAGTTCATATAATGGAAAATATTTCTAACTAGTAAGTTGTAATGCGCCTATTGCGCCCGTTGAAATATGGAAAAAAAATTTGCGGAAAAAAAAAAATGTTGTTGAAAAAAAAAAATTTTCTTGAAAACCAAAATTTTTGTTGAAAAAAAAAATGTTGTTGAAAACAAAATTTTTGTTGAAAAAAAAAATTTTGTTAAAAAAAAAAATTTGTTGAAAAAAAAAAATTTGTGGAAAAAAAAAATTCTGTAGGAAAAAAAAAATTTTTGTTGAAAAAAAAAATTTGGAAAACAAATTTTTGTAAAAAAAAAAATTTTTGTTGAAAAAAAAAATTTTGTAAAAAATAATTTTTGTAAAAAAAAAAAATTTGGGAAAAAAAATTTTTTTGGTAAACAAAAATTTGGGGAAAACACAATTTCTGTACAAAAAAAAAATTTGATAGACTCTGACTCCCACTTCGACTACACAGCTCTGGTAGCACTCACACACGATATCTGACCAGACATTCTCAATACCAGTCGGTAATACCAAACAAAGTTGTAAGTTATATTGTTCTGGAAAATACTTCTATCCTGTTGTCAAACCTTCAACTAATGGAATCTAGACTTTAAAATGAAACGCACACTTAGTTGGCAACCAACATTTCAACGAACCTCACTTTTCACAACAACCTCGTGCGTGATACAGATATATTACAAAATTTACATACATAAATATAAATAAACAAACAAATAAGCAAAAGAAAAATCTATTGAATCGACGGTACATTTACTATTGATATTGGACTTGTTATAAGTGTATGAGAATTTGTATTTGTCAGTCTAAATTTTGTAATACTTCTGTCAAGTATAAATGTATCAATACTATATGTTTGTATGTATATTAGGATGAAGTACCGAACAAAAATCATTCGATGGATCCAACCAAAAAAAAAGGGTGTTACCGTGCCGCCCTCTGGTGATTTGTTGAAAATATCGGATATTTATGTATCTATAGGATATAATTATAACTATCTACATACATCCCATAAGGGCTCGAGGAAAGGCCCTCATACGAGTATTATTTTTTGAGTGAGAACTACAGTATAACGATGGCCAATACTTTTTCTAGAGAAGTTTTACACTAAGAAAACTGAGAACTGTGGATTATTCGGAAAGATCCATAGAAAAATATTTGATGTTTTTAACACGATCTAGGTTTACTGCGAGCTTGTTACACACCCACTATCATCACATCACGATCATCCACAATGACTATAAATATGTGTGTGTGAAACCAGGATTGTATCAAATAGTTCGAAATAATTCAATTGCAATCCATTACATCATCCGAGTCAAATTTATTCAAAATCGTAATTAAAAACGATCAAACAATGGTAGGATCACAACTCATTAACCGTTGTTAAAATGAGGCGGATTCGGGAATAACTGTGGACCAGGTTATAGAAATACTAGTATTTCTTTATTTATTTTCATTTTAAGTTTTAACCGAAGTCTTTCAATTACACTTCGAGTTACAAGGCATTAACTATATGTACTTGAAAGTAAAATGTGTCGACAAACTCTTATTCGTGACACCCTGATATACATATTTGCAAAACTTTGCCACCTACATACGTATTTCAATGTTATTAAGATTTCACAACATTTTATGCGCACACATAGAAATACTAAGAGATAAAGCCCAAAGGAAAATATTGGCTAAAATTTGCATAAAGTGGCAAAAGATTTTTAGAAATTCTACGAAGGAAATTTGGTTTAAATTTATAAGCAAACAAAAATTATTGCAAGCAATTTGATAAAGTAAGCACCTGAAACAAAAGTGGGAAAATAAGCACTATTGCAATAGGTTAGGGGTGTGCCAGTTAGGGTCTAACATATATATTATATTTATTCCCGTCGTTCCAATATGGCCATTAGGGTACAATGTGCTCAAAAGAAAAACGGCCAAAGGAAAAATAAATTAAAAAAAGTTTAAGTACCGTCTCATAATCCCTAAAGACTATTCAACAAAAAAGTAATAATGACATTGAAATTATAAAATCAGAGTTTTTAAAGTAAAGGGTTATCCATTTTGCTTTTTAAGAGTAAACGTATATAAAACACATATAAAATATTTGTTTTCATGATATTGCTTTTTAATTATAAAGTTTGAACGTTGACATTATGTGTGAAACACTACATCATTTAAATGACCACCACGGGAAGTGTTGCAAGCATTGATTCCTTTCAGGTGATTATGGACCACTTGTTGTCACATATTGGGCGGTATCTCAGCCATAACTTGACGAATGATGGTTCTTCAGTGCTCAAGTGTCAAATCGCATGATCTTGGTGGCCAGTTGATGTCGCCACGACGAGAAATCACTCGGCCAGGAAATGTCTCTTGCAATAAAGCCATGTTCACTCGAGTGGTGTGACATACTCTCCAAGTCGTATTATTCAATAGCAGGCAAAAAAATGTCGGTTATCATACGATCATAACGCTCCGAATTGACGGTGACAGCCGTTCGTTCCCTCGTCGTTTTCGAAGAAGTAAGGCCCAATCAAACCCTCGGACCAAAGAGCGCACCAAACAGTGACTTTTTGTGGATGTAATGGCTTCTCTTCAACTACTTGAGGATTCTCAGAACCGCAAATACGACAATTTTGTTTATTAACATGCCCACCGAGTGAGAAATGTGCTTCATAACCATAATCTCCTCTTAAAGCACGATATGTGGCTGTGCCAGAATCAACATTTTTGTAGTAGGTTTTAATAATGTTTAAGCGCTGTGCAATAGTTAAGCGGTCCATTTTCGTCAATGTCAGACTTCCAACTCAAAAGGAAAAAAAATGGTTTAAGAACTTAGTTTCACAGATGTCGAATTCTAGCAACTACACTTTTGAAACCACGAAATGGATAATCCTATATTTCTAAATACACGACTGGGATCTCCTGCTGAAAATATTTACTCCAAAGACATCTGAAAATACCATGGACAATCACCCGCCTTCTGAAGGAATGAAATACAATATTCCGGAATTCTTGGAGGATGTCTTATAATTTTCACCTCGAATTCCACGAATGTAAAGATAAAAAAATTGTATTTGTTGGCAAATTATCTAAGGTAATATTGGCCCTAGGAAGCCAGTTTTCTGCTGTTTTTTTCCGGTCAACATAACTCCAGATCTCTACTTGTCGAATTGAATGTAAATCAAAAATTACAGACATGACAAGAAATGGAGTATGAATTGGTGAACATTTTAAATGAAAATTTATAAAACAAAAAATTAACAAATCGCTCATTTACTTCAAAACACGATTTTTTAAGAGAGTCGTTTAAAATCCTCAATTTCGTATTACCTAGCAAATATAGGTGACGACCATAGGATTCCCGAATATTTTTAGTTAAGATTTGTATTAGATCTTACTCTCTTTCAAAATTCGGAAACTTGCAATGTTAATTTAACCCTTAACAGCTTTATCAAAGCAATTCTAACAAAATTCGCCTCAAAAGAAAAAATTTTGACATTGGTCCCCTGTGACCCCTCTACTGAATTAAAAGAAACAAAAAATGTCAGTCCTATAAAATATAATAGTCTGCTTTATTAAAAAAAAGCATATTTGAACAGTCTAAGGCGAAGTTACCGCTCTACTTCTAATCAGTTTATCAACAGATTATTCGGCGGATTTCATTTGTCAATTGAAAAATAAAAAAACCTGAAAATCATTTTAAAGAAAATCTAATAAAAATAATAACAAAATGCAATAACTTTTGAAATTGTCTAAACTCTTTACAACATTGAAGTTCTACGTTCGTTTTTTGTGCACAAACAAAATAGTTCCCTCCTATTTTTTGTAATCTGCAGAAACTGCTCACAAAGCCGAATAAAACAAGAAAGAAAAGGAGAGACTAAAGTCTGGCAAAGGCTGACTATGCGATATACACTACCATACTCTTTAACGATTTTCTGATAACTATTTTAGCATGTCTAATCAAGATTCCACAATACGTCCCTTTTATACCTGTGCTGCATTGTATATGAAAAAATCGCAATTCTTGTAAGAACGAGGTCTCAAAATATCAAAAAAAAATTGGGAAACATATACATTTTTGCAAAGAAATAGAAAAAATCAATGATCTCAAACTCGACAAACAGAAACAAAATTTTATTTTTGAAAAAATTTAAAAAAAATAGAATATTTCCCTTAAGAATCCATGAAGAGTCAGAGGGGGAACTTCGTTCGTGTAAGTAAGCAGTACACGACAAAATGTGTACACCCAATAACGCGGATCTACAGACTCAAGTGTTATAGTTTGTTAAATTTGATAAAAAAAAAAACATACTTTTATTAAGATTTTACCGGCAATCGTCACTGAGTGTTCATATCAAATGGGAGTTCATATCAACATATAGCTGAACTTATCCAGAGTTGGTAAATATTTTGGTAAATTAGATCATTTTTCGACTTCTGGACTGATTATGATATATGGCTTTTTGATGGGCAGAAATTCAATTTTATAGGGACTTTTGCACGGGAATTCTGTCAAATTCTGTAGAATTATTTTTAAACCTGTTAAGGTAAGGTAAGAAAATTTAAAAAAAAAATACTTCGAAATTAATTATTATTTGCCATCTGCTCTTGCATCACAAAGGAGCCTACAGCTAAATGTTACAAACATCACCAACAACTTATAATTCCATATAGCCTACCCCGGAGTATACAAAAACGGGGAAAAGGCAGACAAAATGAAAACGAATGAATATGAATGAATGTGAAAAATTGAAACCGACAATGTCACCGCCTAAATTGTATGTTCTGTGTTCATAAGTTGTGCGGTATGCAGTTGCACGTCAGTTGCTATTTTATGTCCGTTCTGGTTTCATTCTTCGGCCACAAACGACACCAGGGCCAGCAGTAGTACCCGCTATGAGAACAACAACAACAACAACACGACGATGTGGTAAAGGCTTCGGGACACAACCACCAACTAAGGATGGTGGTCAGACTCCAGAGCAAGAAATGAAGGCGCTACAAAAGACAAAGATTCTTCGTTTCTTTGCGTTCATGCATATGTATGTAAACACATACATATGGGCATGTATGTGTCTATGTGCGGGTATATTCATAAATATTTTTCGTTTCATTTTCATTTATTTTTATTTTTCATATTCATGCACAATATTTTTGTGGTTTTGTTTATGAATTCCGTTTTTTTTCTGTCACATACTTACACATACCAAACAACATGTGTTTAAACTCGGACATACGCACACACAACATACATGTGTAGGGATGTGCATGCATCAACTTTGTGTGGGGAGGACAACAATAATAACAGCGACAGCTACACGATGGAGTTACAAAACAGAGCAAAAAACAAATGTATAACAGCGGAAATTATACTTATACATCTGTACATTTGTCCAACACAACAATGTTACATACCCACATGGCAGTGTGCGTGTGTTGAGTGTCCCTTTGTAGTGCGAGTCCGTTTTGCGCTGAACGCCATACATATGAGAATGCAGTTGTCTTAATGTGTGTGATGTGTATCAAAGATATTCCATAATATATACATATAAATATATTATATATATGCGGCATATAACGCACACATTCATATATAAAAAGAGTCAAAGACATGTTTGTGTGTATGTCCGCCAGAGAATTAGGGTGTACTGGAAATGTAAATCTTAAGTAAGGCCCTTATGCGAACCCGCCTGCATGAAGATATTTTCATAAATTTTCCATGGTGGTGTTTGAAAAAAAAAATCAAATGTGTACGTTGTTATATTTGGGCTCATAAATACCCCCTTAGGCCGAATGTGGTCAGAAAACGTGGAATCCTCTTTAATTTGTTGACATTTTTTATAATTGTTGGCCAGATTACATGACTAACTTTGGGAAATTTTTGAAATTATAACTTTTACATGAAGTTGCGATATATATTTAAAAGTCTAAGAAGTCTGATAACTGAATTTAATCCTTAAAAGGCATTTAAAAGTAAGAGTTAACAACTTTTCTTTGTAATCGGCAGCTCATAGATTGCAATATAATATTTTGAAAACATGAATGGAGTTGTATGTCGTCACCAGAAATCCAAAACGGCCAAACATCAAAAAACCCAAAATCGTGTTTTTGATAGATTCTTATAAAATGGCCTAAAATACATGTCTCTGCCAAATTGTACATTTACAAATTTAGAATTATATAGGCAAACTCCTAAAGAAGAGTGTTTAGATTTTACAGCAATTTTTGGCTTCTCCCCTGAATTTCTGGTGACGATGTATGTTTCCTATCTGAAAACCACCTACTGTTTTAAACGGACTCTGAATGCTGGTGATTTTCTGAGGGAGAAGTTTTACAAAAACTGCGGTTTCCATAAGACAGCGACCGGGTGATATGAAAGCTTGGCACTTCTCTTGGCGTATGAATTACATACGAATAATTCACTAAAATAACTCATACGTCACCGGAGCCACGCTGATTTAATGGATATTACTTGGTTCTTCCCATTCTTTGTATTTTGTCAACTGGACGAATTTTAAAAAGAAGCTAAGAAAATATTGCCTTTATTTTTATTACACATTTCATTGTCAGATGGCTTCCGTTTCGTGAGTAGGTTGTTGATACATGTTCATTCTCAAGGAAGCAAGGCAATTGTGGGCACATATATTTATGTTCTTTCAAATGTATTACGAGTACCTACTGTGAATGCAATTCTTCAATTATATACACTGATTTATGCAGAAGTCTAATCTATTTCCAATCAAGAAGGAAAGGCTTTCATCCACACAAGCTAGCTGGAGTGTTCTAGTCCAACCAGTCGATGTGTAATGCAACCGAAACATTTACGCTTTATCAGATCAGATTTTCAGGACACACCCTAATATACGCTCATACATCATCTATCTTTGGGTGAAGATCTATTTTAAATTTGTATGTTTTTGTTGTCCACGTTGCTTGGGTTTCTTTTTGATGTTGTTGCTGTTGTGAATTTACATTCATATGCATCCGTAGTATTAGTCTCTGTAGATCTGTTGGTCGTGTTCATCCGTAGTCGCTTGTTTGGTCCGATACAAATGGAACGTCATTGTACAATTTGTACAATTTCTATGTTTGGTGGGGGTTTTCGAGGTTATAAATGTCACAAAATATTTCATAATTGAAATTGTAACTATAATATGAAGTTGTCAAAAATATTTTTTTTAATATCTGAACTCATGAGAAGATGTCATGCGTTTGGTGGGCGATGGGGAAGATCCAAATGTATGCCTGGCAAATTGAAAAGAAAAATTACCTTTTTGAATTTACTTGGGTAGCCAAATGATTATGGCATTGGGTGAATCAAGTATTTGCTTCTTAATTGGGAAAATCAAAATTAAATGACATATCGATAAAGTCGTCAGAAAATATTCTCAACTTCAGAAGAGATATAGATCTTAATTAAAACTATATTCTTAAGATAATTGCTGAGCCCAATGTAGCCTCAATTGACTGCACAATGCTTCGTCAAACTAAATGCTGGCAATTGCAACTACCAAACATTGTTTTATCATAAATCAGTTGCTCTCACAGTTAAACGAAATATCGTTTCCAGTAGCGGTTTCAAAGAAAAATGGGTCAATCTCACGAATATTTTCCTCAGACTTGCGAAGAGCGGTTCCAAATTTCGGCCAAAACTTATTTGCAACAAACGCACTTATTTTTCTACACAAGTTTATTTCTTTCCAGAGAGATATGATACTGACTTTCCGTCAATAACATATGATTCAAAAAGAATCCTCGTGATGGACCACCAATCCGGATTTCCGAAATACATCCAATGAAGAACATTCCATTTCCCAACTCAAGGCTCCGAAACAGACTTATTTTATAAACAAAATATTCTAAATTAGATACAAACATGTTCCCAGTCATGTATTTAGAAATAATTTACAAACTCTGAATTCAAAATTTTAATAATGATTTTTGTCGAAAGATTCAAATAAATAAAAAACAACCAAAAGACAGCTTGCAAAAGTTCCCAAAAGAATATCGAAAACACCTACGTTGCCGCGTATGGTATTGCGTAAATTTTGTTTTAAATGTATCTCGGTTGTACGTTGCATAAATACATACAATTTAAATGAATTTCGATGTTTTGCACTGATGATGTCGATGACGGCGATGATAATCAGCTTAAATTGTACAGTTACCAATGGACTAATGCGCTAATTATAAAACAACAATACAAGCACAATGACATCGTACATTGTACATGCAGGAAACTAATACAACCTCACTCACACCCACACACACACACACACATCTACATACATGGTGTTACCACAAAACTTATGGAGACACATTGATGGCAAACGTATGATAGGTTCCTCTGGTGTTGGGGTCGGGGATCCTCGTTCAAATTGTTGTGGGCGTTGTCTCTTTTATTTTTGGTTTTTGGCAACATATTGACAATGTACACATTTATCTATACCGACACACGTACACACACACACACACATCGGTACATGTGCACCTATTCACAAATAATTTGTGGTTTTACGCCCATAAAAACCGAACGCATGTAAATATTTAACAAATTAACGCCTTATATTAAATTTCGTTCACATGTTTCTACACCAAATAATATTTTAAACACAGCAATTCGTCAACATGCGGAAAATAAAATATTTGTCAAAAATTCGTGCATTTAAAGCAAATACAATGGAGATAAGCACATAAGTGTATTGCATGTGTTTTTATCATAATTATATAAGTGAGTGTATTATACAAATACGTAATTGAAATTAATTAGCCCTTGAGAGATATAATTGGCTCTTAGGATATGTAACAGCAACAACAAAAAACGACATTGTAAACAATTAGATGGCAGCCTTTTTGAGTTTGAACAAAAGTAATGGTGCTTGACTGGAGATCGCACAGTGGTTCCCTTTTCCCTTTTGGAAATTTCACATATTAATTTAAAAAAAAACAGGTATCGAGTGAAGATGTCGTTAGACTTATTTTGAATGACCGCTGTTATGGTGACAATCAATTTACGATTCAGGTACTTAAGGCGAAAATCTTGCATGCCATTTGAGAGATAGAAGCGTGACCAAGGTCTTGAAAATTTGGTTGACAGAATACGACACTTCAATGGAATCGTGTTCCATCAATAATGGGAGTAAACCAATAATATGGAGAAAATGTTGTTCTTAATAGATTTTTTTTTTAATTTAAAAAAAAATTACAAAAAAAAATAATTGGAGCCACAATGACCATTTAGGGTTTTCCAACAAGAGGTGTTATTTTGGTTTTAAAAGAAAAATGGAAGTTTTTGAGATAAATGATCGTATATTTATTTCATAGTAAAGAATAAATGAAAATAATGAAAAACGACATCAATTTAGCTTGTTGACTTAGACACCGAGTTGGAAATTGGCCTCATCAGTCAAGATGACTTTTCGATGGAATTCCGGATCATTTCATGGACCCAATCAGCAAAGACACGACGTTCTTGATGATCGGCCGGTTAGAGTTCTTGTATTAACTGAACTTTATAAGTCTTAAGACCCAAGTCTTTATGCAAAATACGGTGTAATGTCGTTTGTGGAATGCCCAATTCCAAAGAATGGACAAACATGGGTTTTGTTCAACACTTTGGGCTACAGCTGCAATATTCTCAGTTGTTCTTGAGCTACGTGCACGGGTTTTATTTTTCACATCACTAATTTGTCCCAACAGCTCGAATTTTTCCACCAGTTTGCGGTGTTGCGGTCCGACAAGGTGCTTCACGACGACCCCCAAACGCTTTAGTTTTGCGAACTGTGACTGCAAGATTTTCACCATTTTTGTAGTGAATTTTAATAATTTCAATGCGTTGTTGGAGCGTGTATCGTGCCATTTTTAGTAATGGCGTAGTTTCTACTTGTCAAATGTCGTAGAATAAAAGCTTCAAAAGTTTATTCAAAGTATCACCCTTTACATGTATCAATTATCTTTTTATATAGGACATTTAAAAACCAAACCACTAAACTGAATTTACCTAAACAATAAAAATTAAACTATAAAGCAATAAATGATATAAATAGCAAAATCAAAATACAAATCTTTCCCTACTACCTTACGAAGTTCAGTATTAAAAGGAGGAGTGTTTATTGACATTCCCTTTCTGGAGTTGCATTCGTTTTGCAAGATATCTGACAATATCTGAGGTTCCGTGACCAAATTTTACAACGTTTCACCCATAAACTGTCCACCAGTTCCTCTCCAATTTAAATACCCGCCAAATACATTTTTAATCATTTGACACCGGAGTTGTCGCAATGAAGTGCAAAATTATTTTCATGAACTCCGGCTTGTAACAACTTCCAAATGAATGCGTTCTCCGTTCAATATATTTGATTTCGCTTTATTGTGTAAACACATTCACCACCATCCAAACGTCATCCATCCTTTTCTCATGTATTCACCGGAGCATTCCAGCTGAGATTTTCCACAGAAAGCAAGCGTTTCGGTTATGAACCATTGGCATACCCAGAAGTTAATATTTCACAAACGCTTTGATAAAGTAACAGTACCAAAAGTTACAGAAACAACAACAACAGTAGGTCGGCAACAATAACAACAACCGTGGTGGTATCAACAATACTTCCTTCCGGCTGTTATGTTCAATATTATTATGATTCCTTTACACGTACAAAATGCATAGATTATTTTAAAACACCAATCATTTTTATGCAACACACACTCACACACACAATCACTCACGTCGGTCTCTGTGTGTATGGGTGCGTACATATACATGTGTACACACTAGTCAATACGCTACATACAACGAGGCACCCTGGATGGATGATGCATAGAGTCACACACACACGGACGTGCATTGCCTTGGTCTATGAAGTGATTGTGTGTACAAGGTGTTGTAAAAGAGAAAAAGGATTTTTCAAGAAGGATGACCGATTTGTAAAGAATGAGCTCTGAAAAATACAGGACAGTAAAGGGTAGGCAAGCATCGTTAATGGGGTATTTTTTGGGATATAAATCTGAACTTTATGGCTGGTATAGTCTTGACCAGGGCTGCGAAGTCGGCGTCTGACAAATTTGCCCGGAGTCGGAGTCTGGAGTTGAAAAATGTGCTCGTCTCCGAGTTTTATTTACTTATATTTTCCAAAAAATGAAGAAAATGTATTAAAAAACAAGTTTATCTGTTAATATTTGTTTAAAGTTTGAAATATTTTGGATTTTTAGAATTTTTTTTATTTTTAAGATACAAACGTATCTCCGTATGATATTATCTTAATATATATTTACCCTCGACACTGATTCACTGATACACTGATACACTGATACACTGATACACTGATTCCCTGATTCACTGATTCACTGACTCTGTCACGCAGTACGTAGGAATTTAAATAGGCATCTATAATAATTCTATAAATAATAATAATAAAAAAAATAATATTTTTTTTTTTTGTACAGAAATTGTGTTTTCCCCAAATTTTTTTTTACCAAAATTTTTTTTTTCCAAAATTTTTTTTTTAGAATTTTTTTTTTTCCACAAAATTTTTTTTTCCACAAAAATTTTTTTTTCAACAAAAATTTTTTTTTTCAACAAAAATTTTTTTTTTCAACAAAATATTTTTTTTTCCACAAAAATTTTTTTTTTCAACAAATTTTTTTTTTTTTTAACAAAATTATTTTTTTTCAACAAACATTTTTTTTTCAGCAAAAATTTTTTTTCCACAAATTTTTTTTTTCCAATTTTATTTTTTTCCGAATTTTTTTTTTACAAAATAGTTTTCTCAAAATATTTTTTACAAAATTTTTAAAATTAAGTAACAAATACTTTCTCAAGTAAATTAACGGGCGCCATAGGCGCATTACAACTTACTAGTTGAGTATATGAATAGTGGACGGATATTCGAAATTTTGTTATTGAGTAGCTGGAGTAAGAGTCGGAGTCGAGCAATTTTTTATCGTCTCCACAGCCCACATTAGAATCGAGAATCTGGTATTTTATTTGTAAGAAGTTGTTCATCATCCCTCCATAGAAACCCTTTACCTCGCATTTCAGTTAACGCAAGAAGTACTACCCCCGCTGGTTGCCTCAGGTTGCCAGCACTATGAAACCTCCGTCGGTGTAGATGATATACTTCATATATCACATGGTCTTTGATTTCTTCCATATATATGTAAATGTATGTTTGTATACGTACTATAAATATGTAATATGTGTTCATGTGTATGCACTCAAGATTCTACAAAAACAAAGATCGTTCTGCCAACTTCATAATAATAGTCGAGAGGAATGTCACAGTGAGTGGGAGTACGCACATATGCCTCACCACGGACGATGCAGTTTGTGAAAATGTTAAACGCTTAATAGGAAGCAGGAACAAAAAAAACACCGAATCTCTTGTCAACAACTGTCACATATGCCCTTTATATTCTCGTTCAATACTTTATATGGCTTGCAAATGACAGTGTTATTGTTGCTGTTATATTCAGTATTATCAGGGTATGGGGGACCATGTAGATGGCTGAAGTGTTCCTTGGCTTTAGGCCAAGTTTTGTTAGTCATTGGTGTTGGAGGAATGCAAAAAAGCTTAAATGTCATTACGAAAAAAATAAAATTAAAAACTTTAATATTTAATGGACGATGCATATCAAATACTGTTGATATTTCAGGACTTGTCACAAAACACCCTCACATAGGGTTTGGGTCCTTCTTAAACAAAATATTGCCATTCTTATCACCCGTAATGCAAATTTATTGGTGAAAAATATTTCAAAAATATATGAAGGTTTTTCAAGAAAAGCGTAATGCACGAATTACACGATAATAAAACGAAGCACTTGTATCGTTTTCGAAAACCTAAATTCAAATTCATTAATGTTTGAAAAATGCACGCCAGACAAGACTTTGAGGCGTTGTCGTAATAAGTTTTCCAATGGGTTGTTCAATGGATTTGATTGATTGAAGGTTTGTCCACTCACCACATTTGATGCAGTCGATTTTGTAACCCCTTGCAGTCTTTGATCATATCGAGCCCCAATCGAGAACCGAAGGCGCCGAAAAGACAATTTTACAGGAGAGCGGTTTTTGTGTGTGGCCAAACAATTAAATTGGGATTTAATTTGAATTTTTTTGGAATTTTATAATTAAAAACGATATTCGGAAGAAATGGCGCTTATGTCTTTTTTGCGGTAAGGGGAAATGCAGGTGCGTGTGCGGCCGCTAACAGTGACACACTTGAAGCGTCATAATCTCGTTCATAAGGTAAGAGAACAAAACACATGTTTAATTCAGCACACTATTATTTGCTGACTTCAATGTTTTTATAACATTTCACCCATAATTTTTATTGCAAAAAAAAAAAATAACTATCACATTTTCAATATTTAATAAAAACTTCCAAGGATTTTTCTTAGCTCTTCTCTACCTTTTCCAACTCAAACTCTCAAGCGTTGTTTACGCAGTTCAAGGATATGCATTTCAGTAGTCTTAAGCGCCACGATATATTGGGGGGGGTGGTGAGGGGGGGTATATTTGATATTTGAGTTGTATGTAAAAATAAATGAAATATAAAATAATGAGATGCACCGATGCAACGCAGCGAAATAGTTGATGACATCAGTTTTTAGTTTTTGTAATACGAAAACATTTAAAACATTTCCACACACACACAAACACACTCGGGAGCATTTGAATCAAATATGATTTTCGGCATTCTCCAACTAAATATAGTCAAGAGAGGAAAATTAATCTTTCGCCTCCGTGCGAAACATAATCCTTAAAGTTTTCTGTTGTTATCTCAGGAATGGTGGTGGAAAATTTCGTGAACTGCAACAAAGGAAAATTTGCAAAACTCAAAACAACAGCAGCAGCAGCAGCAGTCAAACAAATGCGCGATATGTGGTTGCTGAAGGTTAATTAGTTTTTTAGCTGTTTTCTGCTGCCGCTGCAATAGCACGAATAGAACGAATGAACAACGGCATCGTCGTCAGTAATTCCAACTACTGCTGGGTGACTCCATTTTGGAGACGTGGGTGTGTTTTTAAAGCGATTTCATTCGAAAACTTCTTCATATCTACTTTTGCATATCGTTGCAGTTCTATTTCAGTATTTGAGCACTGGGGGGTAAGGTCTTAATTAAAAACAGATTTGAATCATAAATTAGCATTAAACTAAGGAAATCAAATGATGAATAAGTGAAAATACTTATGCTCTTACAGCTTACTATGGAAGTTCTTTATTCGTTGATTTTGGTAATTATTTTGTCAGTTACTCTTCTGGTTATGCTTTTGTTAAGACAGCTGTCATGTGGTTTAACAAAACGTTACCTTAGTGGGCGAAATTGCTTGTTTATTTTGAATCGGAATGTTTTTCTTTAATCAAAAGGAAAGAGAAGAGGATAATACATAGAATTAAAATTAAAAAATACAGTTATTTTATATTTTTCCTGTTTATGGACTACTGACCAAAAGGTTAAAAAAAATGAAAAAAAATGGTTATGAAAAATCTGAAAAACTGGACTTAGCACTTTTGCACTCTAAGGTAGCGAAAAGCATAACTGAAGTCATTTTGCACATAAGTGGTTCATCGGCTGAATCGTCTTTCCAAACAACATTCTGTTTTTGTTAGATATATGACCTTCTGTCGTTAATGGGATTTGAAAATCTCGTATCGCCGATGTGAATAAGAAAACGTGAACAAAAAGAAATAAATTAATAGAAGAAATCATTGGCCACTGGTACACTACGAAATGCCGCCGACTTTCAAGACAGTTTCAAAAATCAAGGCAAAAAAATGACAGCACAAAGTCTAAAATCATTACCTGCGGTTTAAAGACAACACCAAAGGCCTAAAGCTTTATTTGGCTTTAGAGATTGACTCGTAATGCCGAGGCCTACAAAATGTCAGATATTCAAACGATTTTGAAACTCATAATCTTGTGGGATAGAGAACGTCCAACCAACAACGCAGTGACGTGTTGGGTGTTTTTACTGAATGCGTGGCTGATTTTCATCTCCCCCTTTTGAATATATTTAGCCAAAGTTTCAGGTTTTCTAGGGAGATACTGAATCGCATTGGTTTTACCAACAAAATACAAGATTTGTCGACATCTCTCCAATTGAAGTATGTAACAAATTCAAATACAGATATAGGTTGTGCATCATTCCATTATAAATCAAACTGTTAACTCGCCACCAAATCAATGAGCACGTCACGATATTGGTTTTTTCCTCAGTTCATTGTGTAATGGTCGCGCTCACTACTCAGCCCAGTACGGACTGCCAGCAATTATCATTCCTTCTTCCAAGTAAATAAATTGACTGATATTTCTGCCATTCACCCCATCGGGAACCATGTCACCCAACACGCGTCCATTGATATGTGATGGTGATGCATTGCCAGTCGTCTTAATCACTGCTCCTGACATTCCACATGCAACCGAATGGGATGCAAGACATGCCCTCGGAAGGAGTGTGCAGCGACCTCATGTGCAGCGGTAATAAGTGTCTTGGGTGACAGTCGTTATCAAATCTTGTTGGTATTAAACTGACACAAATGTGACAATGTTAAATTGCCGCCACCCCAATGCGATAGAGTCGGTGTCTTTAAATATCCCCGCAGACTGTGAGGATACCCGTGAGGATACACAAGCCGCTTCACCGACTACCACACTATTATTGGAAAGAGGAAAGCAGTGGGTAATGTGGCAGGTGTTGTGCGAGTTGTTGTTGTTGCTCATCTCAGTAGTGTCAGTTGCTTGCGCGTGTTGCTATTGTTGCTCACCTCACTATTGTCAGTTGCTTGTGTGTGGGTGGGTGTGTGGCAACACCTTGAGATGTTATGGGGAAATAGCACCTGCTACGTGATGCCAAGAGGAAATTGTTGCGTAGCCGTGATGTGATTCATCCTTCGCCAATTAGTAACGTGCTTGACATTAGGACTCTAACGAAAATGCTTTACTATTAAAGAAGAGCTAAAAATTTGGTCTTTATTGTTGCCATTTACAAATCCAAGGCCGGACATACACAGATTGGTTAAATACTTTTGGAACTGGGAGTTTGAAAATAAATTTAAAACAATGATTCCCAGCCCAGCAAAAAAAAAATCGTAAAAAATCCATACAAGGCCTACTGATGTAGGGAATAGAAAAGTATTTATTTATTTGAATACAAAGTACATTGATATTGTAATTTGTGGGTCCAAGGGTAAACAGGGATATATATTTTCAGCAACAGACCAAAACCTCTGGTGCTAATCAAACCCACAACCCCCAAGCACTCTACCCACTCGCCTTCCGGGGAGCTTAATAGAAAATTATTGCGAATCTACGAGCACTGAATATACGAGAACGCTACCAGATCTATCTCACATGGCAAGGGAAATACAAACCAGTTTGGTAAAAAAAATATTGCAGCTGCTATCTGGTGGCCACTAATTAGTCCGATTTATTTTTGTTAGTTTTGTTGACTGTACAACATAATCTACGATATTTAGTTACTAACACAGCATATTCATCCAGTTCATTGCAAATATCCTGACTGCTGTGTAAAACATTTAAATGACACACATTTCACTTGTTTTCCTCGGCACAACTCTCAATATTTATTCCACTAAATTGACTCTCATGGTTTGACGCTGTTAGCCAACATCAAATATTGGCCAGATCTGAAATTTAATCCCGATCATTTCGACCGAAATATCTTGATTTATTTCAAAAGGTAAATGCTTTCTAGTGCAAACACTTTTTTGTACTGATATTTTCCCAGTGATTTTCCAATTAACGTATTTACACAGTGGCACTGAAACGTAGCGTCGATTTTTGTACAATGCGATATTTTTTCTTTCTTTCTTTTTTTGTCACATTTCAATCTTGCGAAACATTCAAAGTGTATGGACACAAATGATGTGTGTAAAGAACGCACTGCTCATGTTATATGACCAACATCATTGGGGAGCAGGAGGAGGCTATCGCTTGTCGAGAGTTGAACACTTGATTCAAGCCACATGACAATTGGCATCAGTAGAATTTCGTACAAACAAATGTCTATCCGTCGGATGGGTGATGATGGTGGTGGCATTTCACTCTGTTGTAACTTCAGATTGTTGTGGTGCTGTTGATGACCGTTGTAGGTAGGGTAGGGTTGAAGAAACCGGACTAGTTAATGTCAGTGACGTCATCTTTGTGAAATATTCCCTATTCGTTAGGCTTTTTCGTACCGAGTGACTTGGCTGAGTTCATAGTACATTTGCCATGTTTTTAGTTCTTTCCATATACAAATTCATTTGCAGTTGAACTGAAGCCATGCGCCAGTTGCGGACGTGTTGAGGCATTCACCAAAGACATTTAATAAAAGGCCTCTCTAGGGATTCAGTTCATATCCAACTGATGACAAGCCTAAATATAATCTGTCCTTGTTTACAGCCTTCTTTCTACTGGCTAAAACTTGGGCACTCGTTTTTACAGAAGCCATAGAAGTATCCCAGCAGGACAATCATTATCCTTTCAAAAGGTCTGATAGAATTTTTGGTTTAAAAATTGCGAAAGTTACAGCCAAAAGAAGTCAAGGTGTTGTTTTTTTTACTAATTTTGTTCTTGACTGTCAGTTGTATCCCAATTCTGGAGCACTCCCACTCGTTTTTATACAAAATCATAAAGAACGTACTCTAACGTTTCCAATGCCATTTAGTTTTTTTGATAATCCGACGAAGATTCTCTGAATTATAGCCGTTTTGGAAAAGATCATAGGAAATTTTACCACAAACCCATAAAAACACACTGAAAAAAAAAATTTCATATTAACAAATATCCTCAAACAAATTATCATAAAAAATATATGTATTTATATTTCTCATACCAAAAATATTAACTTGTTTGTAGGTGATAAATATCAAATATATATGTATACATTTTAGTATTGCTTTTTATTTTTTTTCCAATTTGTGAATCTCTACATAAAAATTCATCAGCGTAGAGAAATTACGAAAACAGCTGCAAATACACACTTATTCGCACTCAAATGTTGTACTTTGTTGAGTTAACTACGTTTATTGCGTTTTTCCCCAAGCTCGCGAATGCTTCCGCTCAAATGCTTTATAGTACTAGCAAATGAGTTATATTTGCAGCCAAAAAAAACTTTGTTTCGAAATAAATAAGCTTTAATAGATACAATCTCCAAACACGCGATTTACTTGTATGTAAACATTTAAAAATTACATATTTTTCAGCGTGAATATTTAGGCAAGACCCTTCCACCCCCTCTTTACTCACATGGCTAGACAATCCATAGATTATGTTCAAAGTTTTAGTTAACATTCATTTTAATCGTTTTAAAAAAACTGTTTTTCGCAAAAAACTTCACTTCCAATAAAAAAAAAAGTCGCCACACATTCCAGCTTAATCCGCCTCTGTGGACTTTAACCTAACACGATCAGACCACCCTCGCCAGCGAAAGGAAACATATCGATGGGTTTTCGGCGGTTCGTATTGTTGCTTTTAACATCAAAATCAGTAACAGCAGTAACCGAAAAAAATGTTCAACATTCTCAAAAGCTAAAAAGTCCCTGTATAGGTATTCCAATCATTTAGCTGCAGTTGCACTCAAAAGACCGTAGTCTGGCATCAATGGGCCATAGCCCATTGTTATGTGGCAGTCGGGGAGAGAGGTTCGTCTACCGTAGTGTGTGCTTTTTGGCTTAGGTTAATAGCCCATTTGAAAAAGACTGCTTCTGACTTGTTTCCTTTTTTTTTTTTTGTTTTTGGTGTTTGGCCTTTTTGTCAGACTGTAACTAACGGGCTAAATGGTTGTTGGAGAGCCTCGACAAAACCAATAACAAAAACAAAAACCTGTGAAAAGTTTCACTTTGTTTTAGCGGTAGGAGTTGGGCACGGATGTGCTATTCTCTGTGTCTATGCGAATGTAATGAAATATCTCGGAAATTGAAAATAAATTAAAATTGATTTAATTAAAAAACTATTCGGTAACAAAATTCGGCTGAAATCCAGCATGGTTAGGAATTTAAATATTGTTACTACTTTAAGCCACACACGATATTACATGTAACGCTAAACCTACAAAGTGGAAATTGTTAGCCAAAGAAAACATTTCATGCAGTACTAAAACCACTTGGGCTGCGTGTAACAAGTAACATGAAATTGTTAAACAAAACTGAAACTCAGAATGGTTTTGGAGTAAATTTGCTAATGGCTGGTGGATAATAAATAATGTTTGCCATATCATCGGCTATTAAGACAATTTGGCATTATTGGAAACTACAATAACGCAGGATCCCAAATTATATATCATTTATGCTTTATTTATAATACCCGTATGTTCAGTTCAGGGTTTGAAATAACGGCTATCGAAATTAATATCGGTCACTACATCCAGCTGCAGTAAGCAAACTGCAATAAATGTTCAGCTCCTAACCATGTATAGTTAAATCAGCAATAGTCCTAACTAAGTACAACAGGACCGATAGAACAGCAAGAGATCTGTATTCCCATAAAACAGACAACATGAACACTAAGGGACACAAAGTCCTACATGATAGAGTGGGATAGAGCGAGATGTAACTGGAAATTTTGACAAGGTGTAAGCAAACCTGTCCCATTTTTGTGGTTTCCGATGTCTCCAATATTGATGAGGCTCATTTGCTCCGAAAAAAAAACATCTATAGATCAACATAATACATTCAAATGCAATTCTATTGACCGAATATCGTGAAAATTAAGCAGACGACATTAGAACTCATATAATCCTCATTTTGCACCCTAAATACAAATGGGTCTCAACTCAAAAAATTTCCAAAACTGACTACTGCAAAAATTTCCTACATATCACAATCTTTTTTTAACTGAAAGAATACAGTTATGCCAATTGTTATGTTGATTGCGTTGCTTCTGCACGATAAACCAAAGAGAATTATTTTTAGTTGTGTTAAATTTGAGAATTCTGAGGGTCACTTTTGTATTCAGGGTGTGACTATGATTTTTTTTTGGATACTTCGATTTCCCTTTTTTAATATTTTCGAAAACTTTTCAAATCTCTCACATTCTATTGCAGCTTCAACATTTTCAATATAGAAAGAAATCACAACACTGTTCCGAATACAGTTACATTTTGTTTTCACTTTGATTTCTTTTTGCCGTTTTCTACATTTGCACTCTTTTCTTTGAAGTACTTCGACTTCCTTCCACTTTTTGCCATGTTTACTGACACTAAATGCCTCAAAACAATGTCGTCTCCATTACTTTGTTGGCCGACTTTTGTGTGTGTGTGTATGTGGGTGTGTGAGTCGGGCTGCTCCGTTGTTGTGAAAGTTTTTGTATTGATTGAAATTGTTTTTCTGGCGAAGCAAACAGTTCAGCAAATAACTCATCCATGATTTTATTCAATTTTGCCAATCTAAGACAGTCCAGAAAATAGTTTTGCTCCTCTTCGTCTCGTTGTGTTTTGACTTTCGTTTTTATGTGGAAACCAGAAGTTTTTTTTTATGGTCGTCGCTGCTTCTTCGATTTTTTGCATTGACTTTAGACGACTGCCACAGGCATAATCCACCAAATGACGTGCACAGTTGACACATGCAGCTGTGGCAGCAACGAATAGCAGTTGCACCGCAGCCACTTTCATACCCAGCTACATCCAAAAGCATCACCTCACCACAGAGCATTTACCATCGAAAGGAGCATCAGCTTTTTGGCCAAGAACAAAAGAAGACCGAGCGACCGTCCGACCGTCCGACCGATCGGCAACTCAATTTGATAAGCAGTGCAGTGCGCAACCATGCACTTCGCAGTAAGGAGCCAACCAACCATTCAACCAGCCAAACAGAGGATGAAAAACGAATCAGCACTTATCCAACTGAATGAACAACTGAAATTCTATTATCCTTTCGATATCTTTCGAAAACCATTGTCAATGCAAACAATCAGCTGGTTATGGCTTCATACAGTGAGCAGCGTTTGGCACATGGAATGCACACTATTGTGGGGAGCATGCGAAGCAGTGACGGATTCCATGGGCCGACATGCGGGGGTGGATAATGAAAGGACGACGACAACGACAATAGAAGAATAAATAGTGTTCTTCTTCCGGAGGCAAATGCTGTCAGCTGTTGAGTACAGTTTATTTTTTTGTAAAGAAAAATTGATAAAAAACAATTTTATGGAAAACAAAACATCATTTTATTCTCTTCAAAACGAAATACTTCATCAGCTGAGAACAGTTTTTGTTAGGGTGGATAATGAAAGGACAACGACAACGACAATAGAAGAACAAATAGTGTTCATCTTCCGGAGGCAAATGCTCTCAGCTGTTGGCAGAGTTTTTTTTTGTACAAAAAAATTGATAAAAAAATTTTATGGAAAACAAAACATCATTTTATTCTCTTCAAAACGAAATACTTCATCAGCTGAGAACAGTTTTTGTTAGTTACTGAGAATAGTGACCTTTGTGACCGCTGTGATCATTCCTTTGCTTGCTCGCATGCAGAGTTGATATCCCCCATTGACGGCCTACTCTTGGCTACCTCATTGACTTTTATAACTAAACTCCCTTGTTGTGGTGTTTATTCACGCAGAGTGGGTTACAGTGAATGTGCTGGATAAGAGTTGTCTGTTTAAAGTAGGAAGTCACGGTTGTTTCTTATCACAACATTTGTTATGGGTGTTTGTAGAACGCAATCACTTGCATTCCAGCAGCATGCATATGTAAGTCTTGCGGTTGGCCTCTCGCAGCTGGAAGGCAGGACAAAGAACTCTTCTTGGAGGAGGTATCCCATGATGGTTAAGAAGAAAATTGATAGCTTCGCAAGAGATAGGGTTGAATGAAGTGTGTGAAAAAGCTAACAAAGTCAACTATAAACTAATGGCAACGAGACAACAAATGTTTGGCTTCAGTTTCAACGTTTGAGAGGAAGTGGGAGAACGTAAAAAAAGTTGATTGGTAAACAATAGCTGCTGACCCGATTCAGCACAATTCTTTGATTGAATTAAGCCAAAAATGTCCCCCCCAAAAAAAGACAACCAGAAATACCAAGGGATTGGTGGAGGGCAGTGCAACATTTGTCAACATGCTTCATCTATAACAGTCGTAAACATTAACAGTGTTTTTCCATGTGAACGAGCGAAAATGGAAAAGTCACCAATGACGCAAGTGTCCTTGGCTCTGTTTGTTCTTCTCTTGGTTTTCCGGGGTAAACTCCTCTCGGGTTTTTTCCTCATCATTGCCTTGGTGTGCCCTTTTTTTTGTCGTTTAAACATATGTATGTATGTATGTTGCCTTGGTAGGGGCAGAAGTCGTCATCAGCAGCATCACTGCGAGTGAGTGCACAGTTTCTTTGTTGCTTCACATTTAACCATCGACGTGCGGCAAAGAGGGAGTTGCTTCATTTTGTTCAACCGAAATGTTTGATTTTTACGAATGTATTCCAATTGTTTTTTCTGTTACTTCGAATACATTCCCACTGTCATCAATACACTTTATATACACATGTCTAATGTTTGTCCTTCCCCAGATTTCTTTCGTTTTTAATGGAAAGAAAATTGTCATCGTCCATATGGACAAAAAAAAACAGCATCATTTCGTGCTGCTGCTTTGCTCATGCCGATGTTCCCTCCAAACGGCGTGACTTTGGTAATTTTCTGTTTATTTCTTTAGTCATTTCGTAAAAACGTATTTCTACCTTCATTTGCTGGTACGCTCAAAGTTGCATTTCATCAATTAAATGTTGTCGATTTAAATTGCATTAAAGCGAAAGGAATACAAAGGATAGAATAGGGCATTGTATGCGATGTGTATTCAATTTATACCATAATAATGTAAGGTCAGTGAACATTGTTGGTATATTTGGTGGGATAAAAGGGAAAATTAAAAAAAAAAATTACCTAGTAGTGAAGACTTTTGGAATTTTGAATCAGGGTCACATTACAGTGACATGTTTTAAAATATTAATTTTAAGTCTACCGGTATGAACCCATATGCATTATGCCTTTGCCTCGTATGCCCCACGAAACCGCACTAAACTCAAGCTTACTCTAATGTCAGCTGTAATATATGTATGTAAGTATGTCATAGTTATTTGTTTTCAATACGCCTTCAATTGTCCCTCATATTTCCTAGACAGTCTTATCTTTTTCGCACCCTCCCAATTAATGCTTCAGACTTGCGAGGTGTATGGTCGTTAAAACGTTTTTGACGTTACACACATTATGTTCAAAACTCGATTTTTAATTAATCAATTTCTTTATATTTTTAACAATTTTCGCACAGTTTCCCTGCCATCTTCGAAACAAAATCATCTGAAAAAGACTGGGGATCTACATGTGCACGTGTATGTTCACTTGAAAAATGTAGTCGCAAGAGTAACTTCTTCCAAGAATCGTTGCCGTCCGCAATGGTTGCTCTACACCACAAATTGTCAAAGCATTCATGGAAAAGTATGGACAAGCTAATTTGTTTTCCTAAAGACGTCAACATTTTGTTTTTTGTACTTCAAATACATCCGACGAATTAGTTATTGGCAATAATTCACAAAATTGAACTTTTCTTAATACGACAAAACAGTCGAAACACAATTACACAAAAAAATTATCCCATAAAATGACACAAAACATGTGTTGGGGAACTCTAACATTCATATCTGCTGCACGTGACAAAGTTTCACTGCCATTGAATTTCCGTTGCCAGTCGGCCGGCCAGTAGCAAACAAGTCTGAGTTTGTTGAGTTTGTCACTGCCCAGTATAATGGCTGGTTTACAGCCAGTTTCTCTGCTTACGAAACACTTACAGATAAAGAACATCAGCAAGAAGAAGTTTCACCTACTATTTTGGACAAAACTCGAATGCATGTGATGGCATAAAAGACTTCTCAAAAATGTTTGAAACTCCAAAATATACCGAGTGTTATAAATCATGGATTACACTGGACAACAACAAAAATGTTTGTAATGAATCACCGATATACAATTCTCATGTCCTATGGTCTAAAATAATGGACGACATTTTTTCATTTATGGTTAGTCACAAAGTCACAAATCTTACAATAAAAATGAGGTATAGATTATTAAAATCGACAGAGTATTTTCGTTTCTATTCACATTGTAGTGAATGTCCCGTTCTGGTACCTTTAATACAAATATACGATTCCTCCCTGTTTATAAATCGTGTTGCTATTCCCAACGCAATTTTAACCAAGTCACCCAAAAATTTAGTACATTTTATTTTTAAGAGAATATTAATTTATGTTGTTGAGTAATTACATGTTTTAAATATTTCTTCAGTATACGTTTATTTCTCTTTTGGTTTTGCTATTGTTGAAATGTTATGGATGCACTTTTTCTTTTGAGTGTATTTTCTCCAATTTTTACACACATTATATTTACAATCTTTTCCAAGCAGAGTAAGAAACTTTTTCTTTTGAGTGTATTTTCTTAAATGTTTACACACATTTTCTCTTCAATCATTAAACGAAATAGAAGAGTTGCTCTTTTATTATTGTTGAAACTAAAGTGTATAGAGTGCAAAAATTTGCATTGACAAAACTGTCCGTTATTTTCATGCTTCTTCTTACTAGATAGTTTTTTTCGGAATAGAAACAGTTATGAAGTTTTGGAGTTTATGTTATTGTATAATTGTGCGTTTTTACGATTCTTTTGTTATAAGTAAATCAAATTAGAACAAGTGGACAAATAGTAAGTTCGGCCGGGCCGAATCTTATATACCCTCCATCATGGATCCTTAAAAAGTCAATAAATAAGAAAACTAACTGAGTTTTTGGGCCGCTCGTGACCCGATAGTCCCAGGAACCCGATCACAAATTTTATCCAAATCATGAAAATAAATGCATATTTGGGTTCGCGAGAAAATTTCGTTGCATTTCGATACCCAAATGTCCATGTTTGTCAAGGGACGGTTTTTGGGCCGCTGGTGACCCGATAGTCCCAGAAACCGGATCAAAAAATTTAGGCAAATCATGAAAATAACGGCATATTTGGGTTCGTGAGTAAATTTCGTTGCACTTCGATACCCACATGCGCATGTTTATCATGGGCCCTTTTTTGGGCCCCAAGGGTCCACGGAACCCATGAGTACGCCCATTTTTGGGATTTTTTTCCCATCTATAAATTATATAAACTTAGAACTTAGATGTAGTGAAAAAAAATATTTGAAAAATTTGATTATGGCCGGAATATATTTAGTCCCGTAAAGGGGAACTTTTTCCCCTTTGGTCCGATATGGCCCATTCTCGAACTTAACCTGCTTATGGGCAAAAAACATCTTCCTACAAAATTTCAGCTTTTTAGCGTTGGTCGTTCGCACTCTATCGTGATTTCAACAGACAACAGACGGACGGACGGACGGACAGACGGACATCGCTAGAATGTCTTAGAATGTTACACTGACCAATAATATATATACTTTATAGGGTCGCAGATCACTC
Source organism: Hydrotaea cyrtoneurina (assembly GCA_958296145.1). Taxonomy (NCBI): domain Eukaryota; kingdom Metazoa; phylum Arthropoda; class Insecta; order Diptera; family Muscidae; genus Hydrotaea; species Hydrotaea cyrtoneurina. Next base: position 6,433,051 of record OY282514.1, on the reverse strand, counting down.
TTTCGAGGTGTTGCAAACGGAATGACAAACTTAGTATATACTCCATCCTATGATGGAGTGTATAAAAAGACTTACCTTGTAACATATTTTACTCATTTTCTGTTCTTTCTTCTAATGTTGTTAAATGTAGCGTCTCTGCAATTGTTTCCTGTGTTGGACAAGCGAATGTATTTTGTTGTAGTAAAATACTTTTTTTTCGCGGTTTAAGGAATTAACAACTTTTTCCTTCTCCTCACTTTTTTCTCTTTACAGATGTTTACTATTTTTTTTCCAATTTATTTTATTTGAACACTTTTTCTAAGCTCTTGAGACTGCAGTGAAAATATATTTTTTTGCCAAAAAAAAAAACTTCCAGAAAGCAGAATTTAATAAAATTGTCTTTAATAAAACACTTTTATGGAACTTGAATATTTTTTGGAAAATATCGCGAAGCGACTTTTGTTATGACACACACCGTCTCCGAAACAAGACTATTTGGTTACTCTTCAATGCAAGAGGAAGTTACCTCATTTTCCATTCGGAGTGGTAAATTTCTTCGCAGTAGGCTGAGATTATGAAAGAGAAATGGTGAATTGGACAAAGAGCGATGTTTTTGGCGATCAGATTGATTGGTTTGCCATTGCGGTAGGAGATTTTCGATTCCAATAGGAATTAGGAAATTAGAAGGCGAAGAGAATGGCAAAAAATAGCTACGATTAGCTCCATATCCAAGAGTAGGTATTTTTTTCAGCTCACCTTGCAGAATTAAAATGTTAAAATAAAGTAGCGTAGTAATTACAATATTTGTATGGGTGGTACCGTAAGCGGCGTGGCTAGAGTTGCTATTGTTTTTTTTAAAAAACTGTCTACATACGCATGTATATCTAGTTAGAGCTTCAATAAATAAATAAATTTGGAGTATACGCGAAAATCCTACATCCTATATATCATTTTAGTAGTAAGATATGTAACTTTTTGAACATTTTTTAATTTTTATGAATTTTTTAAAATAAAAATTGATGAAACAAAAATTGTTTCCCTAAAATTTGTTTAAAACAAATTTAGTAATCCATTTCCTAAAATTGTTTTCAACAAAAACCGGTCGGATTGTACGATTCAAAAAAAGTATTTTTTAAAAAAAAATCTAACATAAAAAAAATTACTAAGGCGAACATAGTACATCAGAATTGTATAGTGGTTATTCATTAAATTTTTTTCGCAAAGACGAATACTGAATTCAGCCTTGCGGAAGTTAGAAGACAAAATCAACATCGCGCTAAATAGATTTAAATTTAGAACATAGCACAAACATGGAAAGTAGCACTGTTGTCTAATGATTTAGAAGGCTTTCTTTTCGGATACATTACAAATTCTTTAAGCCTTCGAATCAGGAGTGTGATGTAGAGAACTAAGGCTCCGACTTGCGAGTCGTTCGATGATAACTCAAAATTTATCGGTTTAAATCGTTTTTTTAAATTTCAGAGGAAGTTAATTAGAAAAAATTAATACTTGTTTCATTCAATTTAAAGAAATTGTTTGTAAATCTTAGTTCTTACTTTGCACGCTTTCTCGAGGTTTTGTAGACCTTCTATGGAACTTTTAACAAACTACCCATCACCGCTGAGGACTTCTTACTAGCCAGGCGTTTAACTTATGGGGTATATTTAAAAAGTGTAGTTAATAGTTTTGTTGTGTCCAAGACTCGTCTTTAAAACTAATGCGCTTACGCTTCTCATTCAAATTGCCTTAAAAGAAAAAGAAGTATTTTCATTTTTTTATACCATTTTATTTAAACAAATGTTTACATTTAAGAATATATATTGTATGCTTTTTTTTCGCTTTCATATACAATAATTCATTATATGTATGTATGTATGAACGTATGTATATACTCAAGTACTGGCAAATATTTGTTTTTATTTTTTTTTAAACGTGTATATAATGTTTATCCAATAATTTCTCTTTTTTTACAAAAAAAATAAAAATATTTTTTTTTAGTTTACTTTGGACACTGAAGGAATACTGAAAATGTTTGATTGGATTTCGTCGCCATTCTATCGTTCCTGTTTTTTCATTCTTCTCTTCCTTTAGCAGTTTTACTATAATGTGAGGTACATATGGACATTTAGATAAACCGTAGTAGATTCCGAATTTATAGTTTCGGTTGTTTTGGGTTTTGTTTTTATTTTTATTTTTCGTTTTCTACCATTATATAAAACATCAATTAGGCAAAAAAAAACTAAAAAATAAATAGATGACTTTTCGAGAGTTAACAAAATGAATCTTATGTTTTTGTTTCATAAGAAATTCAATGATTAACGACAATTTTCGGTTAACGTTTCTTAAGTTTGGTTATACATGTTAAAGCACATTCAATAATTGTTTATGTTGCCAAGATTTAGAAATAAAATATTTCTCCGTAATGTCGACAAGATTTGTTGTTATTTTTGTTTCATTTTCAAATTTGTTCACTAAACTATCCCTGCAAAACCTCGTTATGTTTGAACTTGTTTCCATTTTTTTCAATTCTCAAATCTAACCAAATCTTAAGTTGATAACATTGAACTGTTCAATTAACAGTTGCCCTACCTAACAGTTGTGGCATACAAAGGAGCCAGCCAGTGAGAATCAAACTGTGTTGGGGACCCGTTGGATTCAGTGGACTGTGTGTGTGTGTGTGCCCGAAAGTCTCCGCTTATCAAAGACACCAATCATTAGATGCAGCTACATTCTACACGATTACGCTACACGCTACTGTTAATTTAATTGGAACGTGTGTTGTTGACATCCTGCAGTGGAACCCATTGGGCTGTGGCATTTTTGGAGCGGAACATTTCCTCGAAGAATATCTTCTCATCGGGACGTACATCGGGGCCATTGCCTAAAAGAGCGCGGCCCAAAATCTCATTGGAACCTGCAAATAAAACAACACAAATTATCTATAAGCTCCATGGCCACATATCTGGCTTTCATGCAACTTACCCAACAATCCGTCATGCACCACCGTCAACTCCAAAGTGGCATTCTTCAAGGCCTCTTTGCTCACATCGAATGTTAATGCCTCATTGTACACCGGATTTATGTTGTTCCGCATTACACCCGTTTTACGTTTCTTATTCTTTTTGCCGGGCACCATTAGAATCACTTTTATATACGGATCCGATGAGTTGCGGGTATCATCGACTATACGCAAATTCCTGGCCTTAATAACCACCACTGTCAGACGTTGGGCTGAGGGCAAATACGCCAAGGTCACCATAACGTCTCCCAAATCAACTTTCATGTCCTGCAATGGATGGAAACTTTTGTTAAGACGGGTTCTTCAGGGATTGTTTTGTGGGGAATTTATCTCGCCTGCTCAGCACACGCTCCCAACGGTGTCCAGAACTTTTCCTTCTTTGTCAAATCCAAATTGGCCAATGGAATTTGGGCACCTCCAATGCACACGTGCCGCGAATATGCATCGAAATCATACAGCAATATTTCAATAGTCCGCTTTGCAATGGCATTCGGGTTTTCCTCAAAAACGAAATCTTCATCGAAAACTGCAAAGAAAGAGAAAATAGGGGAATAAACAGAATTTGTAACTCTTCTATAGTCGAGAACATATCAATGTCATTTGCAGAGAGAAAGAATAATCTACAGATAATAAGACGGAGATTTCAAGTTAATGGGGAAAGTAACACGATTCATTCGGACTTCAAGTCAAGTCGTGATAATTATAAAAATATGTCGTTGTCAGAAAAAATAAGAAGATACTTTTTTCGGTGTGAAACCTCTTACATACATAAGTGCATGTCAAAACACAAGACAATGACTTGTCTTTTTTTCTAAAAAATCTTCATAATTCCTAGAGCTAAAATAATATATATTTTTTTAACTATACGAGAATGTAGAGTTACCTGGACTTAAAGTTTTCTTGTGTATTCTGGTCTGCCAGAAATTCTTCTTTTCCGGTAGCAAACGTATCTTGGCGTAGGGATCAGCGCTGCCGCTAAAATGACGAGGTTGAAGATCATGAGCCTTAAGAGAAAGAAAGATCACAATGTGTTAAAAATAAATCACTGCATTTCAACTCATTACACTAACCTCAATTAGATGAATCGACAAAATACCTGCATGGGCATCGTACATAATGCTGACGTGAATATTGCCTTTTAAATCTTCAATGGAAACCTTTTTAGGATCCTTTTGTAAGGATTTCTGAAATGACAAGAACCACATAAGTATTGCATGTTGGAAATTAGAATTAGCAAAATATCCCTTACAGTCCTATACAAAGAGGTGTCGATTTTGGTGTGATCCAATTTGGCATTCATTGACGAGACTTTGGGCCTGGAGGGTCCCATGGCCAGCACTACATGTTTTTCCGAACGAGCAATGGGCACTGATGTGCACGATGATATGGAGAATGTATTCGATTTCATGCTACCGGTGGGTGATGTCGGTGTTGACGGTGGCGATTCATCGGCTGATGTAGAAACCTGTTGTTGTACAGTTTTTGATGGCGGTGGAATCCAAAATGACGTGTCATCTGTATTTATCGATGATGGGGTGATATTTCCCTTACCGCCACCGCCCATGGAACGAGAACATTCACTCACATTGTCCACATTATAACCGGAGGCCGTGGCCACCAGTGAATCGCGACATTGTTCCTCATCTTCCTTGGGATTGGCCGACTCCAAGAGATTCTTTTCGAACCAATTCAAACGATAACGCCGGGAACAGGTGGCATAGAGACCGAAACCCATGACAGAAACCACTAAAAAAGATAACGAGGCATAAACGCCTACTTGTGCCAGGGAAATGTCCTCTTCGCGTATAACAATATCCATGTTGGTGGTGTTGAGTTTACTTCAATTCTCGAGTGTCGAAATACAATCTGAAATAGTGAATATTGGATTATAAGATTTGGTGGTTGGATGAACTATGTACTGTACAAATCAAAAGTTTTCACTTTCAACCGAACTGTTATACGGGTGGAAATGTATAACAATGTCAGTGTAGGTGTTGAGTTTATTTCAGTACTCCTTACAAAACTTCCCCAAAACTGATTTTTTCATATTCAGAAAACTTTGAGTATCCCATGGAAAGCTATTAAGTTATACACAGTACAGCCGTGGTTAAAACTTCTCCTAAACACAACAAAGTGCTATTAAATATACTTAAAAAGCTCAAAAACTAATAAATATAGTAAAGTGATAACTCGTTTCATTATTTAATATTATTCAACATTAATTTCGTGTAGAATATTAAACTTGTGTTAAATCACAAGATAACAAGGTCCGAAAACTTTTCCCGTAAAAGAGCAATGGTTTCTTGCTTGTGTGGCACGTAGCGCCGTCTTGTTGAAAGTAATCGTTTTCCAGATCAATATCATCCAACATCGACTCTTCGGTATTTGACAAACAACCAACAACAACTCTGCACTACACTACTTGCGATCTGAGAGAGTGAGTACGTACCATATTCGAATTAGAACTTCATACGTGTAGCGAAAAGTTATTCGATGCAGACCTCTAAATTTGTCACAACAGCCTCTATATAACACCTCTTGTTGGACAACCCTTTAGAAGTGAAAAGTACAATCGAATGTACCAAGTGAACATTTTTGAATTTTAATGGAAATATACATTTTAGAAATAGATACAAATATCACAAAAAAATGCCAATGCCAAATTTTGGCTGCAAATTTTTTTTTTTATAATTTCCTTATGTTCATCTTTCTTATATGTATTTTATTTTGTGTGCTTATTATGTAAAATTCGCTAAAAAAAATTAGAAACATATACATTTACCTTCAAACCTACTTCCATTTTTTGTAGCGTGCGTCACAAGAATTTGTAATACATTTTTTCGCAACTTATAGCTGTTACAAAATTTTTGTATGTCATTCGAAAGAATACTCATATTCCACAATGTATAAGTTGAAAGTATCATTTTTGAAAGACCAACAAATTTTTATATTTTAATCCGAAAACACGAACAAATGTAGCGTTCGTCATGCAGGATTTGCCCATATGTGAAAGTGCCATACTCTCAACTCTCTCTTTGCTGCCAACAACTTTCCATTCTTCCATTTATCACTTTCCTTAGATAGGTAAACACTAGGAAATGCCTTACAACAATAGGACTTTATTACATATCCAGCAATTGTATGAAATATTTTATATCAAAGTGATTCGTCAGTGAAAAAAAAAAAGAAATGATCTGTCGGTATTCTAATTGGGATTATTGTGCCCCTTTTCAACATTCTCTCTCTTAACATTTTGCCATTGTTTCAGGCAACAACAAATCGCAAGCCTTTATTATAAAAAAACAGAAGAAGAAATGCCATTTTAAAGAGTACATCTCCCTCTTCTCAACAACAACAACATTTGTTTTCCCGCCATTTATTAACTCTGCTTATCTCTCTCCCATTCCTTTACAACATTCAAAGATTTGTCAACCTGATCAGTTTGGCTAAAGACGTCGGTGCGTGTGCAGTGAAAAGTTATAAATAAAAGAAACGATGTCGTGTTTTGTTTTATTTCGTCTATTTTATTATCGTGAATGAGTGCATTTAATCAAAAATAAATGTGTTTAAAGATGCATGGTTAGCTCCGCCGGCAGAGCAGTTAGATTTGTGCAAATAAATTCCTTCATCCCGAGTCACCAAAAACACGATCTGTTTGTTATAATGTGTGTGCGTTGCGTGTGAGTATACACAAAATAGAAAAGAAAAACGTACAGCAATTTGCCAATTAGAATGAAAAAGGAATAAGAAAAATTATGTCGCATGGTCATCAATTGGATATTCAAGGAGAGAGACTGAACATTTCTTCTCACTCTCTTTCAACAAATATTGTGTACTGGCGTTTGGTAAAATCAAGTGATTTCTCTTAATATAAATTCCAATGCATGTGCAAAATTCCCAAAGAATATCAATTCTGTTAATTTCGGTCGTGGTAACGTGTGCTGCTCTGCCGGCAGAGCTGTTCGGTATGATTTAGTTCTTGTGTGTGGGTGAATAAAATATAAGAAAGTGTCAAATGTTGAATTCGATGTTAAAGGTTAAGAGAGATAGACAGAGTGCAGTAAAGTGTTTGTTGAACTAATCGATCAATATTGCGGAAATTATTTTGAGATGACAAAAGGAAAATCTCTCAAACAAAGGTAAGACATTTTTAATGTTACTTTTTTCATTTTTAACTTTACTAATTTATTTTAATGAGTAATTTTTGTATTTGTTCCTCTTGTTGTACAGATTTTAATGAGTAATTTTTCAAGCTCGAGATTGTTTTTATTATTAATTTTATTTAATCTATAATATTTCTCCATCCACTAGATAGCATCTTTATGAATCTTGATGGAGAAATATTAAAGATAAAATATAATATGAAATATTAATAAAAAAAAACGATCTCGAGCTTGAAAAATTACTCATTAAAAATCTGTACAACTGGTCAAAAAAAATACAAAAATAGCGCTTTAATAATTTATTTAGAATAAGTTTCGGGTTTGATTTATTAAAATTGCAGGTTACTTTCTTCTGTTAAATGGTTTATATTGTTTCATATACACATAGCGTCATCTGAAATCCCAAATGATCAAAAAAAAAAATGGCCTAAAATACATGTCTCTGAAACGTTTTACACTTATATATTGAAAATTTAATCATTTAATTATTCACATTAGAAAAATATTTTTTAATATTAGCAAACATGTTTTATTTTATTTATTAGAATACAAAGTAAAATTATATTCTTATTTTGGGTCCAAGGGTAAACCGGGTACAGCGACAGACCAAAGCCTCTGGTGGGAATCGATCTCACAACCCCCACGCTGATCCCATTTTTTTTATTTCTTAGTTTAAAATCCGCAACATAAAGAATTAACAATACACTTTTTTTCCTCGAACACAGTCAGAGTTCAGATTTAGGAGAAAAAGTTTTAATAAAAAATTAATAACGAAATTTGTACATCTGAAGAACAAAATCGTAATTTGATTTACACATTCCTGCAATATTCCACTGCTGTACTGGCTTTTCAGGGTGAAGGTTAAATGGATTTCGAAAGAATAAGCGTCGATTTTTCGGCAACAGAACCTCAAATATTGTCATAAATTAAGATCTTCCTCTAATTTTTGAATACCATATATCGATAGGTTCACGAATTCTATCTTTGAGGTCTTGAATCGACGCTGGGCTGTTGGCGTATCCCTTATCTTTCACGTGGCCCCAAAGGAAGAAGTCGCAAGGTATTATATCACAAGATTTCGGTGGCCAATTGTGATCACCTCTTCGAGAGATAACACGGTCCGGAAACTTTTTAGTTTTGTGAAATGTGACTGCAAGATTTTCACCATTTTTGTAGTGAATTTTATTAATTTCAATGGTTTGTTGAAGTGTGTTTCGTTCCATTTTTAGTAATTGCGCAGTTTCTACTTGTCAAATGTCGAAGAATAAAAGCTTCGAAAGAGACAGCTACCGAAATACCGGGTGATTCAAAATAACACCTCTTTTTGGAAAACAATTTAAAATGCAAATCTAAAAACAAATTTGTATTTTTTGTATAGCCCTACACGCTGAACATAGTATGCATTAAACATATATATATTTGCCCGTACCGCAATATTAACTAGTTTGTAGGTTATATGTCCATGTACAATTTTGTTGCTTTTTATTAATTTTTTTAAATTTTTTCAATTATCGGTTATTATTACTCTCTTAAAAGCGTTGAAGCAGATACAGACTTGTTTGCACTCAAATGTAGTAGTTTCTTGAATTTAATAAGTTCCTTGAGTATGTTTTTCTGAATAATAGCAAATGAGTTATATTTGCAGGCAAATAAACTTTGTTTAGAATCAAATAAGCTTTCCTTGATACGAGCTCCAAACACGCTATTTTCTTGTGTGCAAACATTTCATTAATAACCAGAATGAAAACTTCTTCGCACAATATCATTCATGTATATACTTAGTAATCGCAAACTACTGCTTTGCAGTCACATGGCCATGGCTAAAACCTTTTGGAAATCTGGTACACATGGACTTTAAAATATTTATTTATTTTCTGTTCTCAACATGTGATTACAGTTGTGGACATTCTGTATTTTCTGGGCATCATCATTTTCATTACAAACACTTTCATCAATACATCCGTTTGTCCTGTTTGCAAAGCCTTCCCTCCTACAATGCTCATATCCTTTGTTATCGTTTGTGCTTACATCCTTGTTGAACAATCCATTTTAATTCTGGTATTTTTGGCCTACACATTCTACAGCGAACACAATTGTCTGTTAGCGAATCTCGAATCGATTCTATGGATACCATCTTTCACCCACTCATACACACACACACACAATTAAGTCAGACACAGGGCAGCAATAAAAGTGGACTAGGAAGCAACGAAGCATGCCTCAAATCCATCCATCCAACTACTTCGTCTGTATGATGGCCGGTATGATGAGCAAATATTTAATTTTAAACTCTTTCAGCCAGAGAATGAACAGAAATTTCTTTTCAATCTGTTTAGTTGAATTGTAACATTTTTCATGATTGACATTTTTTTTCTCTCTTTGTGCCCTCGATGATGGGAAACAATTTATGGCAAGTCAATTTCCATTTTTGTGTGCAACAGAATGAACGAAGATGACGGAAAACAAACAGTCGGCAGCAAGAGGCAGCGATAAGATATTTATGACATGGTAACGCTGAATTGGAAGGCATTTGTAATGAGTCCATCCATGCCAGCCATGCCCTGTTGAGATTCATCGATGGAGATTAATAGAAATTGCGACATTTTGTTTATGGAAATTTATTACGTTTGGCTGCTGGCGAAAAGGGAGATATGTTAATGAAAAGCAATGTTCAAACAGAATATTCATATTTTATAATGAGTATAGAGAAAAAATGCATAATTTAATGTCTGTGCTCATGGCTAAGTGATGTCTGTTGGTGGCAGTGGTTGTTGGTAATGATGGCACCGTTTAAGAAGTTACCCTACTGCAATCTGTAATGCTTTAAATTGAATCTATGAGAAATCTTAGACTGAATTACCCGGTGCCAGGCAAAGACCAACGACTTGTTGTAGAGCTAACTAAAGTAGTTCAGAGTTACTGTGAAGCAGCGCTGTAGTGTCGACCCAAAATTAATCTACTCCGACTCCAGCATTGTTGAATAACTCGACTCCGAAATAGAGCTAACTTGAGTAGTTCAGTGTTACTTTGAAGCAGCGCTGTAGAGTCGACCCAAAATGACTTACTCCGACTTCAGTTGTTCTATAACAAAATTTAGAAAACTATAGTTCCGCCTTCTATTCTTAGACTCTATCTTACGCTGCGGTTCGTTTGTATCCAAAATATGCATCGTAAATCTAATAAAAAATATTATACATTAAAAAAATTATCAACAGATTAACTTATTCTTTATTTTATGGAAAATTTCAGTAAAAAACTCCGGACAAAGTTGTCAGCCTCCGACTACACAGCACTGCATTAAAGGCATCGACAACTTGCTCTTGCCTCCGAATTCTTTTGCTCTGTTTCAGCAAATATTTTCTCTTGGACCACTTAAATGCCCCTATGTGGTAACTAAACACATCTCCAATTCGTTCATAAAAAATTTAATCGCGTTTTTTATAAATTGTGTTTCTTTTAACATCAATATTAATAGCCATTCAATAATGAGAAGGCAATTAAGTCTTTTAGAATATATGTCGACCATAGCCATGTTACATCACAAATAAAATACACAAATAATAAATAGAAAATAACCTAAAAACTTTTCATAGAATTTCTAATGATTTCCTACGAAACGGCGCCCTGTCCTACTTATATTATTTTGCCAACGGTTTTTTTTAATGTTCAATCTTCAGTAAACGTGACAATGTCAGCAGACAATTATGTGGAATTGTCTGTTATTTTTTTATTTTGTCAGGGGCATAAATGTGGCGCCAGTTGTGATGACGCCTACACCGAGTTACGTTTAGATGTTTTTCTTACAATTTCGGTCTGCCATTCAGCAGAATAATAAAGCAGAACTTAATGTACACCAATAAGGCATTTATGGTTGATTTGAGCTAATAATTTACAAATTCTTTCGGCGAAATAACTGAACAGAATTGGGAGGGAGGATGCGTGACTGTCGAAAGAAAATTATAATTGGGACAATGTGTAGTCGATATACATCGTCAATCTTAACATCCGTTGGTATTAAATAAACCGTGATTCAAATCAAATTATTTATAATTATATAAATATATATATACTAGTAAGTTGTAATGCGCCTGTGGCGCCCGTTGAAATATGGAAAAAAAAATTTTTATTGAAAAAAAAAATTTTTGTTAAAAAAAAATTTTTGTTCAAAAAAAAGTTTTTGTTGAAAAAAAAAATTTTGTTGAAAAAAAAAATTTTTGTTGAAAAAAAAATTTTTTGTTGAAAAAAAAAATTGTTGTGGAAAAAAAAAATTTTTGTTGAAAAAAATAATTTTGTGGAAAAAAAAAAATTTTGTTGAAAAAAATAATTTTGTGAAAAAAAAAAAATTTTTGTTGAAAAAAAAAATTTGGAAAAAAAAATTTTGTAAAAAAAAAAAATTGTAAAAAAAAAATTTTGGAAAAAAAAAATTTGGGGAAAACACAATTTCTGTACAAAAAAAAAAAAAAATATTTTTTTTATTATTATTATTTATAGAAAATTATAGAATGCCTATTTAAATTCCTACGTACTGCGTGACAGAGTCAGTGAATCAGTGTCGAGGGTAAATATATATTAAAGAAGAAGAAGATGAAAGTAATGAGATGATTTGAATCAAATGTGTTTGGATTTGTAGAAGACAACCAAAGCAGCAAGAAATTGTAGTCTTAGTTCGGTCTTTGATAACCGCTGTGGGAATGATTGTTAACATTTCTCGATAATTCCCATACAAACTGCCTACAAATACGCTCTTGCTAATAATGCCAACCGTGCTTGAACGAAAACTCATATGACTTATTGTGGGAAGTTCTTAATTTGCGATTTTCGTAATTTTTTTGATATATCCTCATTTCAGTTTTCTCCGTTTAGGTGATGGCAAAAAAAATCTCCTATCAACTAGTGACAATCTATAAACTACCAAAGTCTCAAGGTGTTCTTTTACAACTGAGGCCCTATAGAATTTTCTCCGAACCAGACACACATTTGCTATTCGGGACGTGGGACATCTTGAGATTGCAGACGTAGTTCTATGCCGTAGACTTAGGTCGTGTGACGTCAAGGATGTCTTTGTTATCTACTGAGACAATGTAAAATCTAAATCTGTTTGTGAAAGTATTAGTATGGCTCTCTTAAAGAGCGTAGAGGCAGAAAAAAACGGCAAATACAGACTTATTCGCACCCAAATGTTGTACTTTTTTAATTTTTAAAAGTTTATTGCATACTTTTTCTCAATCACGCTATTTCTCCTGCCCAAATACGTAATATTTGCAGCCAAATAAACTCTGTTCATAATACAAGCTCCAAACATGTGACTTACTTGTGTGCAAACATTTAAAAAATTTAGATTTTACTAAGACTTTCACTGAAAATTAGTCATATGTTCATAAACCGAAAAAGGATCCCATTCTTTCAAAAAAACTGCGAATTGGTTTGTCATGTCTGTCAATAAACTGAAATAACCCGTGAAAATGTTCGTAAGATGTTTTTTTTACAATTTTCGGCGAAGAAGCACCATCAAAGGTATTCAGTCTCGGAAAAGTTTTTTTTTTTATAATGAATCGTTTTTTTTTTTAGTATATTTATAGTTTTAGAGAGCTATAACTCTTAAATCCTCATCCTTTTTTCAATTGGAGATACCATTTACTTTTGACCTATAAATATATTGCCTTACATTGTTGAATTTCTGCCGCCGGCATTTACAGAATTTGAATCAATATTTTGTACAAAACACTAAACAAATGGACAAACCGACTGCCTGTTTGCAGTGCGAAAATTTTGTGATCTGTACCACATAACCAAAAATCACAAACACACTACTAATGTACAAGTGTGAACATGTCCGACCATAAACAAATATTTAACTCACTTGCGTCTATTGAACAAAATAATGTGGGAGGAACTTTATAGATTCAGTTGTATTCCAGACATGCCTCATAAATAAGTCGTCCTTCGGTTAGAGTATACATATATAAGTCAGTCAATTTAACTGACACGTTGTGATTATTTGATTTATAATTTTATTTTTCATATTTTCCGAGAACACCAGGAATACAACAAATATAACATAAAACATACAAATTATAATTTTTTCTACAGCATTTGTTTATGAATGCAGAGTTTTCATTTTCATTCTTAAATCAATTTACAAAGTTTTGTGTTTCTCTCGTTGAATATTAAAACTTTTTGTTTATGAATGTTTGTGGACTTTTATGGCAGCGAATTATCAAAGTTATAGCAAAATTGTACAACTTACCAACTAAACAATTCAACAATTGCTGACCCTGGTCTATTTGCCGATCACGTTAGATTGCAATTATCTTCCCAATGGCTAAAATTCAATTTCAAGCCTCCCACCTCGCCGTAAGTCACGTGCCACACGTCTCATCATTCATTTGAAAGCAAACGAAATTTCCTTATCTACTTAAATCCCCCCACGCCAGCCAAGGGGCCAAAGGTCATTCTAATGGATGATTGACTCGATATTTATCTGTAACTCATAAATTGGCCTTAAGGGTGATAACAGAAATCACAACTTAATTGATAACACGAGCGTTTTCGTACAAACATCAAATGTTAATTGTTGCAAAATGTATTGCCTCTAATCAACATTTATGGTGACGAAGCACGTGCGATCCATGTGAACGCTGCACAATTTATGAGAGTGTTAACAAAATGTTAATTATGACATGGAACACAAGAGGGGGCGATATTGGCGTTTTTATTCGCATTTCAGCGAAAGCGAAAACAAACAGAACAAAACAAAACAAAACTCTAGCGACATTAAAGTGTGATTTATTTATGATTTCAATTTGTTTTCTGTCCGACTTTCACAAATGGAATAATAATTAAATTGAGCTTATGTGTGACTAGCGAAGGCATGGAAAGGCAATTACGACAAACATAATATTTATCATTTGACATAAAGGCGAAAACAAATGATAAGGAAAATTAAAGATAAGGCTAAAAATAGGAAAGTTTCACAGGGTCTACAATGACCTTGGAATCGTAAAATTTTTTTTACGACTGCGGTAGGCATGGTAAACCAAACGAATGATATCAACGCCGCCAATGTCAGGCTTCTACCGACTGAGAGAGAAATATTCTTAGAGTAAGGGACAGCGTATGTATGATGAACCGATCCACAATGTAGATAAGTCCATAAGCAACATAACCAAAAATTTCGGCCACAGATAAATATCAACAGCCAACCGATTAACGATCTTAATATATATTTACCATCGACACTGATTCACTGACTCTGTCACGCAGTACGTAGGAATTTAAATAGGCATTCTATAATTTTCTATAAATAATAATATTAAAAAAAATTTTTTTACAGAAATTGTGTTTTCCCCAAATTTTTTTCTTACCAAATTTTTTTTTTTACAAAAAATTTTTTTTTTACAAAATTTTTTTTTCAACAAAAATTTTTTTTTTTACAAATATTTTTTTTCCAATTTTTTTTTTTCAACAAAAATTTTTTTTTCAACAATATTTTTTTTTCCACAAAAATTTTTTTTTCAACATAATTTTTTTTCCATATTTCAACGGGCGCCATAGGCGCATTACAACTTACTAGTAAATAATACAACTGAAAAAAAAAAAATTTTCAACAAAAATCTAAAGAAATTCTCAAAAATACTCAATTTTAGGTAGAGCTAGTGTACATTAGACTGGAGATCTCGAAATGAAGATAAGTATGATCATGACTATTTTTGTCCAAAAAAAGTGGCAAACAAAATTGCAGACAGCAAATTGCTCACATACACGTAGGAAAAAAGAAGAGTTCGTATAGAAAGAAAACTAAGACAGTAGTCTAGAAGGAAATTCTCAGCTCGTTATTTCGTTGAAATTGATGGTGCCCATATTTAAGTTGGCAAACAAGAGTTCATGAACTTATTTATTTCATTTAATTTTTTAAAAAAGAAAAATACAAATTTTGGACTGCAAAAGCCACTTTCTAACAAAGAAACAAAACTTTTGGGGTTTAAAAAAAAAGAATTTAAATCAAAGTGTATGGAAATAACTGGATAACTTTTTTTTTTTTTGAAAATAGCGATTTCCGAAGTTTTTTTGTGTATACAGCGAAGTCTTCCCTAAAAATACAAAATTCAAGTATCTTTTTGATGATTTAATCAGATCGCTATTTTCTGCATTTATTTCTAACATCAATGGCGTTTATCTCAATGTGTTGATTTTGTGACTTAACGCGTTTTTACAATAAGCCCTACTATTCCAACCATTTGGTTTTATCATAGAAAACTTATCATCTTCAGTAGCATTCGAAATTTTCTTCGACAATTGCTTCTTATAAACAAGAACGAATTTAAAGACTTTCGGTTAATTTGCTCGGCTAATGGTGTCTGCACAACTATCGAACACGACCAGTTTAAATTGCATACACATCGTTTTCTGGGTCATCTGTAATCCTCTTACCATTCAGTTTACGGGAGATTCGTTGTGAACCTTTTCCTGGATGAGCTTATTACAACTAATTGTCATTTGAAAAATGTGATGAAAATTCATTGTTATGGTTACCGCTGTGCACAGGGCTTTTGTAAAAATTGCACAGATTAAGAGTTTTTTTTTTTGTAAGCACGTACATACACACACTCTCAGCTATGAACATTGCAACGCTCCTGGGTACCCGTAGAGCACAAAAGGTTAAAAACAAAACAGCAACAGAAGATGTGTTTATTTTGCAATTGGACATTAGCCAACATAACAATTAAAAGTAACATAATAATTTGCCATACACACACATAAAAACTATTCACACATACATAGACGCACAGCAACTCTACGTTCACATTATCCGTTGCTGTGGTGGCATCAGCAAATGCGACACAGGACATGTGTATTTCCCTTTGTAGGTGAACATACATACGTTCTCAAACACAAACATTCGTTAACTAAATGTCATGTGTCGTGTACAGTGGTTACCATCAAGCTAAGCCGGAACGAATAACCGGTAGAAGAGATGGCAGAAATTGATTTCAAAAGTGAACCCAATCGTTCTTCGGTTGCACAAAGTAGGTGATCTGACATCAAAGTGCTGAACTGAAGTTCTCGGCAACATTCTCTCTTATACCGTGTGATTCAAAATAACACCTCTGGTTAGAAAACACTTTATATTGCCAAATTTTTTAAAAAAAAAAATCTAAGTTTTATGAAATTTTAGAGTTCTTAAATTACTTCGATAAGAGTCAAACAGACGGAAGGGGTTATGGTCAAGGTAATTTTACAGCCACCTTTATTCTTGGACGTCTTTTGTCGTAGTTGACAGACAACAAAAACCCTAAATGAACCCATCTATTTGAGAGACTGCCCGACTGACTTATTTTCAGTACAAAACATTTTATTTTTGTATGTATTTATAGAACAACGATAACGTTGTTGACACTAGAGTGGAGGCACACATTTGTAAAGCGACGCAAACATTCATGGTGTTAACCTGGAAACTTTAAATTATATTATTTGTATACCTTACGAGATATAAGACAAAATTTTATTGGATATCGGTATTTGAGGTGTGGTTATTACTGAAATTCAATAATTGGATTCAACATCAATTAACTTTACAGTGTGTGAAATATTTAGAAGAAGTCGTGCGTCATTGCCATTTGCATTACCTGATAATGACATCTCATTACGCTCAGCAAGAAATCTAAGCTTCAAATAATGTTTTATATTTATTTATTTATACTGTTTATATCAGTTCATTTTCTCAATTTAAAACTTGTATTTATATTATTGGAAATCACACGCGCAGTCGATCTTTCATCGAGTCCTCACTGCGCCAGTAAGATTTGGAGAGCAGTAGCAATGGTAATGGATTCCAGACACCATGTTAAGGACTACATTGTATACCCTCTTTTTCGGCATAGGTATATAAAAGATGGATAATGCACATGTTGATTGTTTGGAACCACTGTAATGTTGACTAATGATGGTTTCACTACGAATATACCGGTTGATTGTATGAATGTGTGTGTGGACGTGAGTATGTGTTAATGTAAGGCATGAATGGTTTGTTACACTCATTACGCTGTATAAACAGGACATGACATGAGTATGGGCGTTCACACACAGACACGCATGGGCATACCCATAGATTTATATGTGTGTGTCCTTTCTAACGAATGCGGTTATTTAATGAAACAAAACCGCGCATTACAATGTTGTGTGTGTGGTTCCGCCCGCTCGTTGTCGAAGGCTGAGAAAAACCTATCAAATAGTTAACTAAACGTAGCGACGTGCCGCATCGCGTCGCGCTCTTCAAGCTGTTTCTGCTGCAGCAAAATATAGAACTGAGTTGAAATATTATAAATATCGTTTTTGTTTTTGTTGTTTTTTACAAGCTGTGTGTATGTGGGCGCATTTTCAGCACAACAAAGCATCATCTGATTTGACCTTGGAACTTTTTGTATTAAGAATTGTTTTTTTTGTTTTGTTTTTCGACCGCAACAATAACACAACTAATGAAATAACATATTTTCATTTAGTTTGTTGACTTTGCTTGTCAAAGGAAACAAGTAGAAATGGCTTCATGGTGAATCTCATAAACCCTGCGTCGTAAAAAACCGACCGATATGATCCAGCATAATCATCTGCATCTCCAGTCAACGACAGGATCCGGAGTGTGCTGAATATTTCAAGGTATTACAAACGGAACGACTAAGTCAATATTCGGTGTATTTTATGAGGAGCTTATAAAAATGTATAAACATTTGAAGCCAGTAAATGCAGGCAAATTAAATAACATAAATAATCAAGTCAATGTTAGCATAGATGAGGGAGGCATATTGATTGAATGTGTTATTGACTGACCGCAAATAAGCCATCTTCCAAAGGAATACGATTAGCGGTGGTACAAGTTGTTGGTTAAGTTATAATAACATTTAATTCATACACCTGCACCACATGTTGATGAACTATTTTTCAACATTTAAGATAGAAACAATGAATGTGAATACTCATACTCAGCTGTCTAGAGCTATACATACAAATGCCAGTATCATACACATATTTCCAATTGGGAATTATCTTGGGTTTCCAAAATATGTTTTAAGCCTGTCGTCTACCATTGCTGCCACTTGTGCCAGTATCATACACATATTTCCAATTGGGAATTTCCTTTGTTTTCCAAAGGATGTTTTAAGCCTTTCGTCTACCATTGCTGCCACTTGTGCACTATTTCGTTGCACTGAATTTCCAAGTTATACATCTTAACCACGCAAGTCTTCATTTAAAGATTAATATGTTATTTGATAAATGTGAAAAACTAAATCCAACACAAGATCCTATTTCTTCCACGTGGATATAATTAATCATTTGAGAAAACGTTGACAGGTAAAAACCATCCATTCTAAACGAAACAAAATACAGACAGGCAATTTTATCGCTCAAGATGCTGCTCCATATAGAAGACTATTTGACATGTTTCCTAACTACGTTTACCAACCAACAAATAACACTATACGATAGCATTAGCATCGATTGGATAACTTTGTAATTATTTATGTTTATGTGGTGAACCCTCTGCAAACACTTGTCCTTCCGCTTGTTTGTACAACACTTAGAAATTCGCATATTCCTGATGAGTTTAAGGGACGTGGGGTGGTTGTCCGAAAGGACTACGCCAGCAAACAAGAATATCTTCATTTGTGACACCAAGAAATAAACCGATGGGGGCAACACACCCATATTTTCCCCAAGTGTAGCTCAATGGATAATAAAACCATTAATTCGCTTGTAAAAGAGTTGACCACACCACACTGTGTGTTTTGTTTGTTTTATACTTTTATGGAATTGATTGAGGGGGAAGGAGAAGAAACATGGAATTCAACCTTAAATTATAGCAACAAAGAAGTCAGCATACAATTGATGACTAATTTTGATGAAGGCGACACTCGAGGTAGACATACCTCAAAGTGTTGGGAGGCAGTAAAGGGGTAAATTTATTAAATTCAAATTTAAAACATTTTTTTTTTGTAAATATTTAGTAAAGAATTTGTTCAATATTATATAAAATGGGATGAAACTATTACAAATAGCACATAAAATTCAGTTATTCATTAATTCAATTACTCAATAATTCGATTTTTCAAGTATTTAATTATTTAATTATTCAAACGTATAATTATTCAGTTATTTAATTCAATTATTATTTACGTATTCAATTATTCATTTATTTAATTATCAATGAGTCATTTATTCAAATATTCAATTATTCAGTTACTCTATTATTTAATTATTTATTTATTCAATTACTTAATTACCCAATTATTTAATTATGTATTAATTAAATTATTTAATCTTTTAGTTATTCAATTAATCAATTAATCAATTACTCGATTAATCAATTAATCAATTACTCGATTAATCAATTAATCAATTAGTCAATTAATCAATTAATCAATAAATCAATTACTCGATTAATCAATTAGTCAATTAATCAATTAATCAGTAAATCAATTAATCAATTAATCAATTAATCAATTAATCAATTAATCAATTAATCAATTAATCAATTAATCAATTAATCAATTAATCAATTAATCAATTAATCAATTAATCAATTAATCAATTAATCAATTAATCAATTAATCAATTAATCAATTAATCAATTAATCAATTAATCAATTAATCAATTAATCAATTAATCAATTAATCAATTAATCAATTAATCAATTAATCAATTAATCAATTAATCAATTAATCAATTATTCAATTAATCAATTAATCAATTAATCAATTAATCAATTCTTAAAAAAGTGCCCACAGATTTTATTGTTTTTAGCGATTATTTAGGATTTTCTAATTTATTGAATTTCATTGATTTGGTAAAGTACATTTTAGCCGTTTTTGTCTTTACTTTTTATGTAAATTTTTCCACTCATTTACATCTGTCGTTTCAATACACTCTATAATTATCCATATTTTCCTCATTTTGAAAGCTGAATATATTTGTTTGCTTTTCTTGCGTTTGCATGTCTCAACGTGAACGTGTTTTTTTTCCCTTCGGTCATAATTTCTGTACTCAGAAGTGAACCATCACCAGCGCCATTTTATGGCCATTTGCTGAAAAAAAAACCCTGAGGAGTAGGAGAGAAGCATATGATTAGCATAGCAATTTTTATTTTTTAAGCATTTTAAAACAAACTTAAGCAATTTAATTTGTATTTCCAGCCAAGGACATTGATGTTTCCACAAGCTTCTCTTACCCCAAGAGAACAATGTAATCGGCATCCAATGCGTGTAACAAACATTAGGAAACTGAATAAATATGGCTGGAGACCAGTATTTTGACTTGTTTGGGAACCCAGTCGAGAGGAATTTCCGTTTTCACTAAGACTTTCTTAAATAGTAACAGACATGTAATTGGAAAGTTTAAGGGACCCATTGACAGATACTGTAAACCCACAGTATTTCCATTAGTCGGACAGCAGATCGTACCGAATATATCCATATGGTCCATCCAGACTTCTTTCGTTCAAGCATACGTAGCCCGCATTTTACTGTGGCCCCCATGAGTGTGTATAAAAATGAGTGTGTCCCATCTGCTCGTAAATGGAATGATGAAGATAGTGTGATAATAATTATAATACAAATGCCATAGTGATGCGGTGGATATGATGAAGTCACCATTATTGTGCATAGACAGAGACACATACACTCCGACAGCATCATATGGCTGAAGGACAAAGTCTTGCCAAAAGTTTCATATGTCACAAAGCGTATACGAACGATAAATAATAAACAAAAATTCCTAAGAACTGAGACAACAAATGGAACTATGAGGAATTTCTGCGACTGGAGCTATCATATGACAGATATACTTCAAATATTATGGAATGCTGCCATGTATGCCATTCACAGAGTATGACGCAGTTTTAATTTGGTCCATTGAAGAACGCAGTTGATGACCTAAAGCGATTATAGAACACTTTAGTTAAGACTTTAAAAGCCTATCAACAGGGAGTATTGATGCGCAATAAATTAATTTCAATGTATTTTATGATATATTGTTACAAATTTCAGAGTCGATTTTAGAAATCCATCGTTAAATCTTGCAATCTGAGTAGGATTTGCTCGTAGTAGACAATTCGATGTATAGACTGTGGAATATATTAGTTCGTTAGTTTGATGTTCATTAGATGATGTTCATGCGGTACCGAGATACCGTCCGAACTGAATGGCAATTTCATGTCACAAGTTGTTGTTCGTCCTGAATATATATGCCGATGTCCTCCCATCAGTATAGCAGCCTGTGCTATATACCCATGTCATTAGGGGTAGGAATAAAGTAGTGTACTTATCGCAATACATTGTTACTAAATTGTAATATAAAATGCGTGATCTGCCGACCACACATCTCATTTCTTTGCATATTCTTATAATGGCCAAACATCAGTACGAGACTGAATCTCAGAAGATACCATGGGCTTCAATGCTGAAGCATATATTAAAGTTTTCTCAGTCGGTTTTATTTATCTACTACTTGAGCGACCAAGCACACAAAAATATAAAATCAACTTCGTCGATAATTGCGGTAAGGAATTTGGAAAATCCTTCACATGTTTCCACTTTTTTAACGATCAAAGAAGACAAATATTTGCTATCTTGAAGCAAATCAATTTGGCACTCGTGCATATGGGTGGCCAAATTAATATTGACTTATTCATAAACCAACAAAGACAACAAACGAACGTCGTCGTCGGCGTCGTCATCGCTGTAGCATATCGGCAAACATATGTATCATCTTAAGGTTGTTTTTTCGGATACACCCACCCAAGCGAAGAATATACAACAACAAGTTGCTGGCAAACCAAAATTGAAGTACTCACACACACTCACAAACAATGTCAGGCCCACACAGAAATATGCCCTTATGTATTGTTATCCTTAAGGTATTATAAATAATTTAGGAATAAATAATAATGGATTTTTTAGCATGTTGCTTCCACCTGTACAGATACATACATACATAAATGCAAATACATATGTCAAGAAAATCGTGTGAAAGGCCAGAAAAAGATCAACCACCCTCACACCAGCAATAAAGTAAATTAAAGATTTCGTGTAAATTTTACAATAGGGTTTTCCAGACATTTTCGTTCAAATATAACAAAACATATATAATTGTTTTTAGTTCTTGAGATCCGTTTGCATTTACTTACCCTTTTTGTTTAGGAAAACCGAAAAAACCAAAGTTATAAACTTGTTAGGAAATAAACAAATTATTATCTTTCACAGCAAACAATCTTTGCAATATGTTAGATTTTGTTGTTAAGTTGCCCAGTAAAACGTTGTGACTAGTTCACCATCTGATATTGATGTCCACCAATCCCTTTCGATGAAATGTCATCAAATTGCCAACAACGTTGTTTTTTTTATTGAACATTCAGGTTATAGTTAATAATACTTAATGGTTTTATCTTTTTTTCTTTGTTTGTATTTAACCAATTTGTTGTTTCGTTTTTTTTTTTTTGTATTCCCAGTGTAAGTGTGTATATCTGGATTTGTTGTTCGCTCACAATTAACTTGTTTTTCTTTCTGTTGGTGTTGCTATTGCCACTGAGGTAGAAACTGAACTATCAGCTACAAGCTACGCGGATACAAAACACGTCCGTTCGTTGGCTCCTCTGGGTATAACTACGACAACTTGGCTATCGGTCTCTGTTATGAGACACGCGAAGGAAACGCGCGCGCTCTCTTTCGTGTTGGGTGGTGTATGGGTAATGCAAACACTCAGGAACGCACACACTCTCAGCTAATATCTGGTGAAAAGCGTTAAAATGTGTTGGCCTAAAGGCAGGAGAAAGTTTAACTGAGAGTACTAAAAATGAAAGCAACAGTCGAATATACGGTGAAATGGTCGTAATTCAAAGTGTTCAAAAATTTCTAGTTAGATGAACAAAGTAAACAAAAGAATGCTCATCAGTTCCAAGATTCGGTTGAAGATGTGGACCTGCATACTCAGGCTTGCATAACAACCGGGGATTACATTTCATTAAAGTGTAATTTCGAGTAATTTGGAGATGTTTCTAAGCTCTTTGTTGGACTCTCCGATGATTTTTTCACTTAAAGTTGTTCCCTTTTCAGGCGGTTAAAATAAATATCGTTTTTTTAAATAGCCTTTATTGAAAGTTCACATAAAGTTTGTCTTCAGGCATTCCGGGTCGTTTAAACACCTCTACAAATTCAAAGTAACGAACAAACGCTGGTTTTATCCATAGAAAGAGCGTAAATGCAAAAAAAAAAATATACTTATTCGCACTCACTTTGTTGAATTTAATAAGTTCGTTGTCTGTTTTTCCCAAACACGCTATTGCTTATACACAAATATGTAATACTAATAGCAAACGAGTCATATTTACATCTGAATAAGCTTTGTGTAGAAGGAAATAAGATTTACTTGCTACAAACACCAAACAAGCGTTTTACTTGTGTGTGAACAATAAAAAAAATACGTATTTTTCAGCGTGCAGGAACGTTCTGTAAACAAATTGAGAATAAAAAAATAATTTGCAGTATTATAAATAACATACCTCTACTCGAACCGGAGAACAGCACTGAGATTGACAATGTTGCTTAGAGTGTAAGCTCAGCTTTATAGTCAACACTAGATACTCTATAGACCAACGACACTCACAGGGTTAAATGTAAAACTCCGTGGTGATAAAAACGAAACGGAAAGTCTTGTAGTAAGATATTAAATAACAGGTGGCGCAAAAGTAAACTTCCGAAGTTTTTTGGCAGTAATTAAAAAAAAATTAAAAACTTTGATTCTTCTTGTGGATTATTTAATTTTGGATCTTTTAATTTTTTTTCCATCAAGTCGAGAATATGATGTCATGTAGGCCGCCGCCACAGTTTCCACTGACATTAGGGGCCAATCGCAAAATTTATAGCATTTTCTGATAGGAGGATTACTTTTGCGCCACCTGTTAGTAGTAAGATATTGACACTGTGAAGACATATTTGTTTTTTTTTTCATTACAAACCGATTTTCAAAAAAACCACTCCCAGAAGTTCATTTGATGGTAGAATTCATTTATTAAACTAACTTCAAAATTGGACGAATTTGGATGTAGAAAAAAATAATTCAGTAACACATTCCTCTTACAATCACTTCGTCTTTGTGGAACTGTTACTGAGAAATTGTTCACTTCTATTTAAATCGTAACAAATCTGTCAGTCTTTACGGTATAATGGGCAATGCAACAATATGTTCTCACAAATCCATTAGTTTTCACCCAATCCCCTAAAAGAAAGCAACAGCTGTCTACCATTTAATAGAAAGCTCCTTTTAGTACACAATATCTGAGGGAAAGCTTTTTGAGAAAAGCTTCTATTTAGAATCTCTGATGCCAGATTGGTAGACTTGTTGATGTGTAAGATTAACTTTGGCATAAGGGAAAATTGTAAAACAATCTTGGAAAAACAACAATCATATATATAGAGTTACATACGATAAGGAATTGGTTGACTTTTAAAAATATGAAACAGTAGTCCTTGTTCCAGTATGCACTCCTTGTATCTTCTTAATATATATTTACCCTCGACACTGATTCACTGACTCTGTCACGCAGTACGTAGGAATTTAAATAGGCATTCTATAATAATTCTATAAATAACAATAATAAAAAAAATAGTATTTTTTTTTGTACAGAAATTGTGTTTTCCCCAAATTTTTTTTTCCAAAATTTTTTTTTTACAAAATTTTTTTTTTCAACAACATTTTTTTTTTCCACAAAATTGTTTTTTTTCAACAAAATGTTTTTTTTTCCACAAAAATTTTTTTTTCAACAAAATGTTTTTTTTTTTACAAAATAAAAAAATGTTTTTCGCAGTTGTGCAGCTTGATCATGTTACGAATTTAAAGTTTTCCGTATTAAAAATACTCAACATTTTCAAATTTTAAAAAAATGTATTTTCTTTTTTTTTAACTTGCACACTTGTGCAGCTTGATCAGATGAACCGACGAAAACTGACAAATAGGAGATGTCCTGTGGCGAACTGTACTGACAACACTAAGGGGATGCCCCCTATTAATGCAATGTGTTAGCCATAGGAAAGAAGGGTATTGTAGGGAGGAAAGAGGCAGTAGTGTTTGTTGACGTTGGTCTTGAATTTGATAATGTCGTAGCAGGCAGGAAAAACACTTGCTGGATGATTATTCCACAAACGAACAGTTCGGCTGAAGAACGAATTTTCTCTATAGTGCGTCGTCCGGTCAACCGGCCATTTGACAATGAACGGATGATGGACCCTGCATAGCCGCGTATTCCGGAATTCATGGCACTTTTTATTTTCATGTATCGAAACTTTCATCAAAATCGATGTGGATCTACTGCGCTACCAAAACCGTAAATTTCAACACAGTGGGCTAAAAAAGCAGAAGTAATGTTAGTAATTTAATTTATTTAGGCAAACACTTTATTATTCAAACTCTTTACTCTTTCAAGTTTTCTATTTTTTTTTTGTACAGTCTACACAAATACCGTTTTTCCGTTGGGTATTAAACACATACATGTCCACTTAGTGGGTCTTGTCTTCCTGAGAAGAAGATTCAGTGATGTCACCCCAAATAGAAACACTTTTTGTTTTAAAAATTTAAAAATGTATTTCAAAGCTTTCAATATTAGTTATGTATGTAAGTACAAGACAAACCAGTTCTTATGTATAGACTAAACTAAAATAGAGTTAAATTATAGAGCATATCGCACGTTGGCAAAAAAAAACCATCATAAATCAAAATTAGCCACTGTTAACCAGTTTTTTACAAAAGTACTCTCCAACGAGCACGTTCAAATGTTCCGCCACAATACCACAACACACATTATTCTGATTGGCATTGTTTTCAATTCTTAAACGTTATATTGAACGTCATGCCAAATAATAAAATGCAAAAAGTCTTTTTACTCGAAGCGACGTTTTATGAGTTATGACGGTCTTGAGCGATATGCAGAGTAATTAAAATCACTTGTTAAAAAATGCTGATTATAAATATGACGATGTAAGTACAAACTTATGAATAAATAAATAAATGACACAAATCAATAAAAATATGAATGGTGCAGGAAATTAATAGGAAATCGTCCAAGAAAGGGAAAACAATATTCGACTTACTTAACCCAACAATTAAATACTTCCTGCCAGTGGTGCAAAACAATAACAGTCCAAAAATGGGAAAACCCAAACCCTCTTAAGTTTATTCCGGTATGCCCGATTTGATAACTTGAGTAGAGCCCGTGCGAAATATCCTCTCATGTACGGGCAATTCTCCAATCAAATATTCGCGCATCTGTTCGATGGCGTCGCGTGAATGACCCGTATCATGGAAGGCCAAAGTCGCATCACGGCCCGCATAGTCCATAATCACATCAGCACCACCGGGATGATCATGAAGGAAACTCGTGACGTCGTAAACGCGATCGTAAATCACCACCCAGCAGTCGGAATAGTCGTCATGCTGAGACACGGCATCCAATGAGATTTCGGGTAGGCACACCCTCTGAGCTGACAGCACTTTGAGGTGGGCTTGCTGCTGAACTTTT
This sequence comes from Hydrotaea cyrtoneurina, assembly GCA_958296145.1. Classification (NCBI taxonomy): domain Eukaryota; kingdom Metazoa; phylum Arthropoda; class Insecta; order Diptera; family Muscidae; genus Hydrotaea; species Hydrotaea cyrtoneurina. The sequence goes on along the minus strand of OY282514.1, from coordinate 6,406,331 downwards.
TTCTCCGACGTGCTAAGGGGCACAATGCGTAAAGCTTGCAGTAGTGTGGTGATGGAAGTCGTCATTGCGGCCGCTGATTACACAATCGTTTGTCGATCAATTTCTTTCAAAGTGGTTTTCAACACCCTACAGGTTTGCGATCAACTAGAGCTGAACGTCGCCGCCTGTATTTGTTTGTATTTTTATTTTTAGATTTTCTTTTGTTCTCCAAAGTTTTCTTTTCATTTAAATTATTGTTTTTTTTTTTCAATTTTTCTTTTTCAACACTTGTGGGTTTTCCGTTGCTATTGTACTTGTAATTGCTTTGAATTCCGATGAATGAATGCTTTGACAACGATTCGATCGATGTGTATTTATAAAGCTTCGACAGAGACTACATATAAGCTGTACTCAAGAGGCGCAAATAGAGAGGGAACGAGAGAGAGAAATAGAATTAAGATCTGTTGACGATAACGTAGGAGAGAGTCTACGAGGGAGCGTGATAAAAATCGAAATTGAAATTTATCAACATTTGTTGTTCCATGCAGTGTCACTGCATTGTGTATCCAAGTGTAAGTGAGATGTCAGCGATGAGTGCAGTTCGATCATTCGGAACAGATGTACCCAAACTGTGGAATGTGACAAAAAGTAAATTTATTTATTTATTTATTTATTTATTTATTTATTTATTTATTTATTTATTTATTTATTTATTTATTTATTTATTTATTTATTTATTTATTTATTTATTTATTTATTTATTTATTTATTTATTTATTTATTTATTAATTTATTTATTTATTTATTTATTTATTTATTTATTTATTTATTTATTTATTTATTTATTTATTTATTTATTTATTTATTTATTTATTTATTTATTTATTTATTTATTTATTTATTTATTTATTTATTTATTCATTTATTTATTTATTTATTTATTTATTTATTTATTTATTTATTTATTTATTTATTTATTTATTTATTTATTTATTTATTTATTTATTTATTTATTTATTTATTTATTTATTTATTTATTTATTTATTTATTTATTTATTTATTTATTTATTTATTTATTTATTTATTTATTTATTTATTTATTTATTTATTTATTTATTTATTTATTTATTTATTTATTTATTTATTTATTTATTTATTTATTTATTTATTTATTTATTTATTTATTTATTTATTTGTTTATTTATTTATTTATTTATTTATTTATTTATTTATTTATTTATTTATTTATTTATTTATTTATTTATTTATTTATTCATTTTTTCATTTATTCATTTATTCATTTATTCATTTATTCATTTATTCATTTATTCATTTATTCACTTATTCATTTATTCATTTATTCATTTATTCATTCATTCATTTATTCATTTATTCGTTTATTCGTTTATTCATTTATTCATTTATTCATTTATTCATTTATTCATTTATTCATTTATTCATTTATTCATTTATTCATTTATTCATTTATTCATTTATTCATTTATTCATTTATTCATTTATTCATTTATTCATTTATTCATTTATTCATTTATTCATTTATTCATTTATTCATTTATTCATTTATTCATTTATTCATTTATTCATTTATTCATTTATTCATTTATTCATTTATTCATTTATTCATTTATTCATTTATTCATTTATTCATTTATTCATTTATTCATTTATTCATTTATTCATTTATTCATTTATTCATTTATTCATTTATTCATTTATTCATTTATTCATTTATTCATTTATTCATTTATTCATTTATTCATTTATTTATTCATTTGTTTATTTTTTTTTATTTATTTATTTATTTTTTTTTATTTATTTATTTTAAGACTTCAGACCTTTTACATTACAGTTTGTGCATCACTGGTTCGGAAAAATATTAAGCTCAGTCTAGGCTAATGCAGCATCTCTTTTTTCTGATGTGTTTCGTCACCCCTTCCGTTGGCGCCTCTGAATGATCTTTCGTAAAATTATATGTATGTCTACTTCAACATTATTGCCCAGTGTTATCGCTCATTCATAGTAATTTTTAGTAGTGGTGTGGAATCTAATGAGAGCCGGATCATCTTTAAAATACTGTTCATCTTTAAAATACATATTCATATTTGACTGATAAGACATTTTCTGTTGCTTTTGTGACGTGTGGTGGAGATATAGTGTGAAAAAGTTGAATACTGTGAGATTGTAATGCGGTTTGTAATATCGATTACGAACATATTTGGATATTTTTCGTCTGACCACTCAGAACATTGTTTTGGGCGGTTACATCCGCTTAGATCGAACAGCTAAATACGCTACAGTATGAGGCATCGTAGGCCTGAATATTATCTTCCATTTATTTAGAAATGGTTTCATTGTAAAATTAATATTTCATGTACACTACATACAAGCAATCGCGTGTCACTTATACTACATAAATATTTCAAAATGACGTACACTTTAATCTTTGATTTCACTGGTCTACATAGTTTTTTGGCGATTGGAACAAATGTACGATTGCGGTAGAGTGAACATAAACATTCCAAGTAGGGACTATGAAATTTGTCGCCACAATGGCTTTACACGTCGACATCGGCCCGAAGAGAAATATTCTCTTTGTGAACTTAATGTCTGATGTAATATGTAAAATTCTAGAGTACTCTAAGAAACTTTTGTCTGGGGTTTTTATATAAAAATGGGTCAATGTGGTCCAACAATTCTTTAGGTGGTTACTGGTGCTTCTTACTGTTACGTATCCTTTGTTCAACGGGGACAAACCATAGAACGAAGAGAGAACTTCCGAATTTCCTTCAAATTCCTTGGTGGAACAGTTGGTTGAGTGTTCCTATTGTCGCTATTATTTGGATACAGTACAGTAATTTGTATACTATATTAACAGAAGCCGTAGCTCTGGCTCCATCTCGCCGACGATTGGACTCTATGGAATATAATCCATGATGAAGGGTGTATAGAATTCGGCCAACCCTTGGCTACTGGTTTTTTTTTTTGATTTTTTTTTTAAATTTTTGTTTAATTTGCTAGTATATGAAAATGTGATCTAAACCGCAATTTGATGTTCGCAATTTATTATCGCTTCGAAGACGCACGCCAATCTTCAAAGGGGTCGGTTGAAAAATGTATTGTGAGTTAGTAACGGCGTATGTAGTTATGTATGTTTGTGTGATTGTGTGATTGTCAGGAAGAATTAAAATCTAAAATTTATATTATCAAATTTCGGAAATACTATGAATTCTTGTTTGTTATATTTGGGCTGTTAAGTTTACTCTGACTATGGGAGCATATTAAGTTGATCAAAGTTATTGCAGATGCATGGGTTCTATTTGACTAGGAAATCCAATACAGAACCATCTAATGCCCATAACCTTGCCATTTAAGTCACATCATTTAGTTTTACTTAGGTATTAAGTAAATGAAAATTGACAACCCTTCGGGTCCCAGTCACACAAATGGAAATTGTTTAATTTTTTTTTAAGATATTTCTGAAATTCAGCAGTAAACTAAAATAGGTTCCTTCTTGCTCAATACGCAATCATAGTACATGACGGATGAGCTACCAATTCGTTGTCTGATTTATGAAAGCTATCTGCATTGTGTGGACAAATATATTTCCACATGTAACTGCAATTGGTAAATAGAAATCTTGCATACTCTGTGTCCACTTGGGATGACAAGTGATCACGATAAGACTCCAGCAATTTGTCGAGATAACAACAATTAGACAGTTTCTCTAACATCCAACATTTTCTATGTGAGACATAAAGTCTACATACATACACATATGTGTTGCTATAGCAACCTATCATGCATTTAATTATATTCGGTTCGATGTCTGCAACAAGTTCGCCTTTAACCTTCAAGCGATAATTCGTGACTATAAATTTTGTCAAATATTTAAACATTTTAAATTTATGTCGAACATACGTCATCTAATTTGTATAATGAGCTTGTCTAAAATAGTCAAAGTTTTTTTTTTTTTTTTTTGCTTGCAATCCAATTAACTTTGAAAAGATAATTGTCAGACAGGCAACTAATTCGTATCAATGGTAAGAGCTTCTTCAATATTCTGAGGGTAAACGTCAAAGTTCTCAAATTCAATTTAGAAAATAGATAATGAACGTCTAAGTTCAGAGCTGCCGATTGTATGATGTCCTGTATAACTTCTCTGGAAAAATCCTTAGTCTTTTATAAAAATAAAGGACGAAAATGATTTTTCGTATTTTATTAAAAAAAAAATAATCTATCTCCCGTATTCATAAAAATTTATAAAAGCTTTATAACACTTTATCAAGAAAAATGTATGAAAATACAAAAACAATTTTCAAACATTTTTCTTCACAAAGGTTTATAAAGCTGTTATAAATTTGTATGAATACGGGGTATACATTTGGACTTCACGTTTTTAAGATATTCATAATCTTGTGATATCTGTCACCCCAATTCGTATCACCCATCTCAAGCCTGTTTAGATGTGATGGACCCACCTTCTAGACTTAAGCATAAAAACACTTCAGCTGGGCGTTTGTAAAATTCCATTTAAATCGAACAAACCATTTGTTTAATATCCAAACATAGTAAAAATTCCACTTTTAAGCAATGATAGCATGGTCAGGGCTCGGAGTTTTCATATATTGGTATGCACAGTACACAATTTATTATTGGATGACTAGCCTACTTTTAAATCTCGACACTCTATTTGGATTATTTCAATATGCAAATAAAAGCGCAATATTTTTCGCTTAAAAACAAAAACAACACGTAAGTGGATGTCTTTTTTCTCTCGCTAACTATTTCTATTTTTTTTTTAAAAATTACAAATGTATTACGTTTAATTTGAATAACATTTCATCATCATCATCCAGAGGGTCAAGGTTCTGTAAAGGAAATATGTGTCAAGTACAATTAATTGGTTGTTCAATATTCACGCGCCTATACCTCAGACAAAAATATTTTACTCTTTCAAAACAATTTCAAAGGGTGTAGTTTTGGCCAGATTTTTTTTTTTTAAATTATACAAATAACGTACTGACATTCTAATAGATTTAATCAATTTCATTTAATTTCAAGATGATTTATTTTTTAAAGGAAAGTAGTAGAGCAATTGATGGGAATCACTTTCGTGAAATCACAACGTAAGCAATTTATTTTATAGATTGTTAAGTTCAGAGGTCCCGCGTTCATTGTACCAAAATATTTTGGATTCTCTCATGGAATGTTAAGTATTTAAAAAGATTAAAATTTAATGTTAACATTTTCTTCCACTTAATTTAAAGTATTAAATTTAAATTGAACAATTTAATATAATACTTTAAATGAAATTAAATAGAATACTGGGAATATCATACCAAATGCTACACCCTTCTGACAATGAAACTACGCCTTTAAGAAATAGCGATTTTCAAGTTCAATGAGATTTCCAAATTGAATTATTATGATATTTTCAGATTTACACCAACACTTTCAGTTAAATAACAAAAATATTGTGGTTTTTGTTGGCAATTACGTAGAAAATCGTACAATGTCATGGACTACTTATTTCCCCTCTCCGTTCACTATATGCGACGTGTGACTGTGGTGGAACACAGCATGCGACATTTGTTTACTTTCAAATTGGCCTGAATCATCACCGCCGACGACACGTGATAAAGAGCCGTCTTGTTATCACTCTTTACATTGGGTTGAAAGCGATGAAAATTAGCTGAATTAGATGGACGGGACTGCAACGCTCTGTCGTCTACAAATCCAGACTTAGTTTAAATTTAGTAAGTACCCTTCAATACAATGAAGATCTAATGGTCAGAGAACTGATGATAGTTCACAGTTTCCATAAATCAGGCCAATGTAATGTCATACGTTGGAAATCACCGAAATAGGACACATTTAAGCCCAGGGTGCATTTCTTTCTGTAATATATGTATGAAATCACATCACATAAATAGTTCATGATATACGATTGTACAAATGTTCAATATGTCTGCGCCTTCAATCTTGAGCACATGCTGAACATGATGATCTCTAGGTCAACAATATAATCGCATAGTTCTTCCCACATCCGACAATCCTACCGAATTTATAATATGTTTCTTTGTTGCACAGTGGTTGCTGCGTGGAAAAGTGTGATAATAAACAATGAGCTCTAAAACTGAGCAATTTCAATGAATTGTATGTTGAGGTTTGTAGAGATGGGGCTCTGCTTTGGTATCAATACACCTTCCGATTGACAGAAATACGTCAAAGATGTCGGATTTTATAACAGGGCACTAGACAACAGATCTCCAGTCAATTTTCCACCTAACTATACCTATTGGTGTAGAAAGCACACACCCTCCATCCTTCATTCACATGCCGCCATCGTGAAACTCATGGTGCGCGAAATAAAGTCTGGTGATCATAAGCAACGCTGCACTGTGTATCAAAAAGAGCGGCATGCGAGACAAAGAGGAAAATGAGAAGAGAGAGGGAATAGAGCGTGGGTAGTATGATATCTATATGACTAGAAGTGGAGGCCAACAAATTCAGAAATCAGAAAGTCCAACACTTATCTGATGTGAGCTCAAGAATGATAGAAAAAAAGAATAAGCCATCCCGCGCAGAGAAAAAAAATGTTTTGCGCAGGTTGATCGAATGACGTCAAGCGTAGTGTATTCCTATTGGCTGATAGTCAAAGTGGTTTCAATTGCAGGGTTGCCAACAATAGTTCTTACGCTGTGTTTCAATCTGCAACTTGTCACTCGTTGTACATACAAATAGAGTTGGCAACTCTGACAAGGGACAAACTACCTCATCTGAAGGGAAATCATGCGCATGGCGCAATCTTTCTTTCTATCATTCTTGATGTGAGCTCCTGCAAGAAACAGAAATGGAGATCTGATGACGAACGCGACAGAAGTAATGAGAATATGGCGAGTGAACTTGACCAACCAATTGAATACCATTTAGGAGAACATAAATAATTTTCAAGATGAACTAGTGTTGAAAATTTAAAAAAAAAACAATGTCCTTGAGGCGAGAGCTATCTAGTGATATTTTTTTTTTTTTATTTAAATACCATAAAATGCTACTGCAAAAATCATGCCTGCCGTTTTCTTATTATGCTGCCGATAAGCAATATTTTGCCGAATGCCACATGTCACTTGGAACAGTTCATTAATCGTATAAATCTTCGAAAACATTTAATATTTTCTAATGAGTCGACCATTTAGGTGTTTGATGGAATTTTTTTGTTTCATTTAAATACCGTGATTAATTAATTGCCTTTTCTTATTTTCGAAACGGTCAGAGGGTCAGATTTGTTCTTGGTAAGTTTAATAGTACACAATTTCTGGCGAAACTGATCATTGAACTTTCACTAGATTTAGTGAATGAATAGAACTGCGCAAATACAGAAATTGTCGCCATATTCAAACTTGCCAATAGTGAAAACATTGACGGATGTTTCACACACGAGCAGCACCACATCATCGGTGATAAATTTTTAAAATCTCAAACAAACAATGAAAGCCAAAAAAAAATTCCCCATAATAAAATAAATCAATTGTATACATTCCCATCAATCATGTGTTCAATTCAAGCAAATAACAATAAAATTTTACGGCAGTTGCACATGCATTTCGTTGTTGTTTAATCATTTGCCTCAAGCTATTAAATCCCTAGAATTTCTAATTGTAAATCTAATCTGAAATCGCATTTACTTCAGAATTTGTAAAAGCTTTTATTATAATATTTCATAACTAGTAAGTTGTAATGCGCCTATGGCGCCCGTTAATTTGCTTGAGAAAGTATTTGTTACTTAATTTTAAAAATTTTGTAAAAAATATTTTGAGAAAACTATTTTGTAAAAAAAAATTTCGAAAAAAAATAAAATTGGAAAAAAAATATTTGTGGAAAAAAAAATGAGGTTGAAAAAAAAATTTTTGTGAAAAAAAAAAATTTTATTGAAAAAAAAAAATTTTGTTGAAAAAAAAAATTTTTTTGGAAAAAAAAATTTTTTTGGAAAAAAAAAATTAGGAAAAAAAAATTTTGTCGAAAAAAAAATTTTGTGGAAAAAAAAATTTTGTTGAAAAAAAAAATTTGTAAAAAAAAAATTTTGTAAAAATTTGTAAACAACAAATTTGGAAAAAAAAAATATGGGGAAAACACAATTTCTGTACAAAAAAAATATTTTTTTTTTATTATTATTATTTATAGAATTATAGAATGCCTATTTAAATTCCTACGTACTGCGTGACAGAGTCAGTGAATCAGTGTCGAGGGTAAATATATATTAAGAAGATATTATAAAACTTAAATGTATCTTTTATTATATAATTAAAATGGATATATCATACTTTATTTAGAATTTATTATTTTATGATACACTTAGTATGCCAACTCGCCCCAATAATGTCTTTTGACAGGCAGAAACTACGCCATTGCCAAAAATGGATCGATGATATTGATCTGGACAACTTTTACATTGAACAAGACGACGTTACGTGCCACACAAGCAACGGGAAAAGTTTCCAGACCGTGTGATCTCTCGAAGAGGTGATCACAATTGGCCACCGAAATCTAGTGATTTAACACCCTGAGACTTCTTTCTTTGGGGCCAGGTGAAAGATAAGGTCTACGCCAACAGCCCAGCGTCGATTCAACACCTCAAAAATAGAATTTGTAAGGCTATCGAGGACATAGGACAGCCACTTTGCGATTTGGTTATGACAAATTCTATCGATTATTGTGAAAACTTTATCAAACTATCCAAATTTTTTTTTTTTTTTTTTTAAAAAAATTAACATAACCCATTTGTGTTCACTCATGTGTCTGCCTCGACTGGCTTGGCAGTAAAGCACACTGTCAACCCACATTTCCAAAAACTTGGTGACGGATTCTGGATCTATCTCACGAAAGGGTTGCTCGATATTCGCCTTAGGGGCCTGATCGCATGGATTGTTCCCAAAACACCAAACATGGTGCGCAAACATTTTTTTTTAGATTAAATTCGTTGAGGTTTAAAATCGCAGCTCCGAGAAGGGCAATCATTACTAAACTTGGTGCACAAACATTTTGTTTAGGATTTAACCCACTAATTCGGATGAGAAAAACTTTTCCATTTGTATACCACCGCCAGGCTGAATCCCCTTGGGCTTTCTTTCCGATTGCGAAATTCCATTTTTCCGAAATTTCGAATAATTAAAAACTATTTTGTAGTAACTGCCGCAATTGACTTGTTTTCCAGAGACTCAGAAACCGACAAATGACCATGACAGCAACGTCTGAGGGTTATTTAAAGATTCGTATGCCCGCTGCTGGGTATTTGACAATACATCGCCTATGAACATCCGGGATATTAGAATTTCTCTTAAACAATTCCATATTCTCATATGATATCAACACTCACTATTCCGGGTAATTAATAAATACTACTGTACCGGAGGGGGAAGATGATCGATATGAAGTCATGTATTTAAAGTATTTCCTTTTGTTCTGTATTGTTTTCACTATTACCTGATTTTCGTAATAGTTCACAAATACATTTCCCTGTTGTGTATTAAACTTTGGCATTGTTTTGTTTTGATTTTACAAACACGTGTTATTACATAACATTTGTTTGCACTTTGCGGTTTTCCGTTAACTGTTTCAATGCATCTTGAAAGATTTCTGGTAATGAGATCCGTTCAACTATAGCCAATAGTTTTGTAGTATTTTCGACGTAAATAGAGCTGAACGATACTTAGCACTTTTAATTTCAATTGGATACAAACGAACTGACACACAAGTATCGCAGCGTATTAATTTTGGATTAATGAAGGCATTGTTTACACGACCCAACACCCCCTTGGCCGGGCCGGTTAACGACATTCAACGAACAGTTTTTGTTCTTTATGAAAATTGAGACAAAACATCTCAATCGGAACGAAACGATTCGAGTTATTGTGCGAATAAGAACTTTGCACCAAGCATAAATGTCAGCGATACGCTACGTTTGCTGTGAAGAATTTCCAGTTCGTTTTGGTAACATAACCACGTGATGGTTCTGAGTTTGTAGTTCTCGTACATTAAATTGGTTTAATCAAAGTTATACCAACCTATGTTTACTACTCCAAATGCATCCACAAATTGATGCTAAGATTGATGTGACATCAATTCGGGGCCACATGTTTTATATTATTAACTGGTACAATATGAATAAAGATTAACCTCCAAATTTATAAAAATTAAAAACAGCTTCACAAACTTTTGTTAAGAAAAATGTATGCAAATGACAATTTGCATTTTCATAAATTTTTCTTAACAAAGCTTTTCTAATTTTTCTGAATAATGTTAAAATGTCTTTAAAGTGTGTTTTAGTAAAAAATGTACCCCCGCATTCATAAAAATTTCAAACAGCTCACACAGTTTTCGTAACAAACCCGTTTTATATTTTTATGAATACGGTGGGTTATTGTTTTTAGATATAGTTTGACATTTTCCATATGATTTTTTGTGATGTCTCGCAAACTACATTCGTAGTCAAAGCTAGAAAAGCATTTTACAACATATAAGATTCATTTTGGTCACAAGTAATCATCACGTTTGGCGTCAACATCAAAAAGAATGAGTGCGAAAAGAGTAAATTGTAAAAAGAAACGCATGCGCAAGTACAAATAACGCCACTATGATGTAAGATTGCCTTCATTACTTACTTTGGTTGTCTCTAGAACCTGTAGTTGGTATTGAGCATGGCTTCTCGAGTTCGTGATACCAATGATCTTCATGCCCTCTTCCACTTGGTCCATCCACAGGACGACATAGGTTTTGTCTTGGCCTCCTTCACCATCTTCGCCAATTCCTCTTCGATTCTAGACAAAGCTCCAGTTACATCACGCCATATCCATCTGTCGATGCCAATATCGTAGGCATATGCGAGTTATGGTAATGGTTTTATTAACATCTGCATTTTCCATTATCTTCTCTATCAGTATGTTGGAGAAGTTACACGATAAGCTGCCGCCCTGTCGGAGACCTCTTGTAGAAATAAATGGCTCGGAGAGGTCACTTTCTATTTTTACTGAAGACCTAGTGTCACTCAGTGTCATTCTACAAAGGCCTATAAGTTTTGCTGGTGTTTTATACTCAGACATGGTTTCAAGTAGCTTTTCTCTTATCGGAGTATCAAAGGCGGTTTTATAATCGTTGAAAAAATGGTAGGTATTGGTCTGTTAGTTATGGATCTTTTCCAGGATTTGGCGTAGTGAGAAGATTTGGTCGATTGCACCGATAGGGTAGAATCAGCTAGTCAAGATTTAGTCTTTCATACAATATACTTGAAAGAATCGTATATGCGATGGATAAGAGACTTATACTGTCTTGTCTCCTTTTAGTAGGCTGATGTTCCAATCGTCAGGCATGCTTTCATCTACCTAGATTGTACAAACTTTATCGGCTCGCCTTCTCCTGTCTTATACAGCTCTGCTGGTATTCCGCTGACACCTGCAGCTTTATTATTCTTAAGCCGAATTATTGTTTTTTTTACCTCATGGTGGGTAGGGGTTGGAAATTCCACACCGTCGTCCATGATTGGGAGCGGGTTCCTATCTGCGACTGGATCTTCGACCGCTAGCAATCTGGAGAAATGTTGTTTCCACACTCTCAGCACTCTCCCATTCTCATCTCTACACGAAGTAATGCCAGCACTCGAGTCTTTCGTTTAGTGTTTCAGTCGCTGATCGAATTTTTTGGCATCGTTTCTACTTCCATAAACCTCAATCTCCTCACACTGTCGTCTATCCATCTCTCTGTTCTTTTTTTGGAATAGACGATTCTTCTCTCTTCTCAACACCCGGTATCGTGTCAACACAGCTCCCTTCGACATAGACTCGAGTGTCGCCTTGTATGCTGCGTTCTTATCTGTACTGGCAACTTAACACTCCTCCTTTTTTCTTCGGCGGCTTCTGTGATGGTTTCTAGTATGGGTTTCCACTGCACAGAGGAGTTATCGGGAGGGGTTTTTTTCGTTGTCTAGAATCAGTTGGCTTAGCTTCGTGAAGTATGTATGGGTTGTCTGTTGAGAGTTCAGCCTCTCGACGTCAAGTTTTCTCTTAAGTGGGCACCTTTTCTCCTACAAGGTAGGGATCTGACTCCATATTTGCAGATCGGAACGCTGGATGCATGTCTTACCTCTATAACAACATGATCAATAACATTGCAATAAACTATCCAAACACTGCAGCCAGAAAGGCGTTGGACGACTAGTCCACGGATGGTACAGGCAGGAAAGGTCCAGACTCCGGTGGAAGGACCAAGTGAAATATGACAACATGCAGTTCCTTGGAATCAGGAACTGGAGAAAGCACGAACAAGCCCGAAGTTCTTGAAAATCCTTTATTTGACTTGGGTGAACGCCATGTCACACAGCCTACGTCACAATCGATAACAAGTCCCGGCGAACGCATCTGGCTCCTGCGGTTTGACATATTTAGTCTTTTTGGCCTACCGTTAGCGATTGAGGCCCTTAGGTCGAGATAGAGCCAAAAAACCATCACCAACGTTTTGAATTCTATTTGGAACAGCCAAAACGAATTCTTACATTTCCCTTAGGCGGACCAAAGGGCACTTTTCGCCACCGAACGTATTCCGTGAAATGTTTAATTTAATTCTTTGTTTATTGCTTTATATTGATAGCGATTACAATTTCTATATTTATAATATCATTTTTGTTCACAATAACTCACAAACTTTAGTTTTTCTTAAATTCCAACTTAATTAAATTATATTTAACTTAGAGACTACTTCAATAAGATATAGTAAATTGCTTTCTTTTCTTGTTTTGTGTTTTTGGTTTCAGTTTAAATAAAAATATCACTTATTAAGAATATATATGTATATATAGTTTTACATAAGATCTCATATATACTATATAAAATGGCTTTAGTTAAAACTGACTAGATCGGTTTATATCAATCTACAATAAATTGACGTTGAAATATACTTGTTTTTTTCTTCTTCTTTTCTACTACAAAAATTAATTGCATTGTTGTAACGCAATTCATGGGAAACGAAAGTCATTAGGCCAATTAATTCGAAACGAATGTCATTCGGGTGATTTTCTCTCTGATAAGGCCTAGACCGATTATTTTTTTTAATAAATTACTAGTGTTTTTTTCGTAGGTGGCTGAGAATAGTATTGAAGCGTCTTTCGTTAAATCAGCCATAGCATGGTTAATAATGGAAATACTTTCCCATGAATTGACCTTCCGAAAACTTGTAAATACGCTAAATTTTTAAAACGGTGTCAAGCATTTAACTATTTCCACCAGTGGGTGGTTCAAGTCCCGCACCCTGTAACAAGGCCTGCAATTTGGCTGCGGCTGGGAAGGAAGCCAAATCCAGAGGAGCTGCACCGGTGGTACTTTGAATATAAGCTAAAAGTCTGCGACAGGGGCAAAAGATAAGGACCACCATTAATATCATGCGACATACGAATCTGCAAAGTCTTACCTTCTCAGCTCTTCGATGGCATTCTGTTGCATGAGTATGTAATTCTTGGCCAACAGCAGAGTGGCAATTTTGGACAGCTTACGAACCGAGGGCGAGTGGGCATAAGGTATCACAGTGCGAAGTTCATCCAAGGCATCATTCAAATCATGCATCCGGCGGCGTTCTCTGTTATGTAATAAGAAAAAAAGTTTTTCAAATCGAGTCTCTATAAATCATCATTAACTCACCTGGCATTAATATTCAGCCTCACCGTCTTGCCCTGCCTATTTTTTTGCTTTCCTCCACCGCTTCCGCCATCACCATCGCCGCCTCTACCTCTGCCACCTCCACCACCGCCACTACTACCACCCGGACCTGAAAGCAAAGAACTTGGACCCGTTCCGCTGGTTGAAGGTCCTAAAATTAAACTCGCCACCGACTTATCCATGCTAGCCCCGGATCCCGAATCGGATTTATTTTCATCACCCGGTGGCATACCACCTCCCTGGATCATACCCAGACCTTGAGCATAGAATCCTCCAAGGCCGACCGATCCAAGAGGGGTTCGGCGGCCGGGCACACTCTGTGGCGGACTAGCTGTGGGTCCTGGGTGGTTGGACGGATGTCCGGCCAGCATATTGGCTGTGGGCGGTATTGGCGGGTGACCGGGTAAGGCGAATCCAAACGGTAGATTTGGGTGATCCATTTTTCGATTTTTCTATGTGATTTAACTGAAACGGAAACAAACGAAATTGATTACATGAGTAACTCCATTTGTAAAAGTACCAAAAGGTTTTTTTTTTCCATCAAATCGTCAAAAATAACTTATGAAATAAAAGGGAACCTCTTTGTTTTTGTCTTTAAGGGAGAGATGATAACGTCGACATGTGTTGGAATGAATATAAAACTAGAGAGGGGCTATATAAAATTAAAACATTGAAGAAACGTTTTGTTGCTCCAAGCGACAAAAGAATTTGAGAAAATTCTTAAGAAGATTTTTTTTTGGGAAACACATTGGAAACATTTGATTGTTGGCTGACAAATATGCCACCCGATTTCTGCTCCAATCAAATTACAAGAAGGAAAACTACTGAAATTTGCTTAAAACTTGCGTTTACTCAGCATCATTACTTAATTATTCTGATATTAGATAGGTAATACTCCGGTACAATGTGGAGTAGGGTTTAATATCTTGTCTCCAGTGTTTGATGATGACGGAGATTTATCCACCCGTGTCCGTTTGCAGCATTATGAATCGCGTTCCAAAGCACGTGTACGACTTCATCCAGGGATCTTCAAGCACAGCTTGAAATCATTTACGAATAGACCAGAGAAAACCACTCACTGCCAATACGTGTGGGATACTATTTTTTGGCAACCATGTCAGACTAAAGACTTACGTCTTACGGTTCTTCACTGTACCCCACAAAGTAGTCTAACGGCGTCCTATAGATCTCCGCTGAAATGCCTGATAACTCAAACGATGGACTGTGGTGTGGTTTGTGTGCCATCCAAATATCGTACAGAACAACGTCTTCAATCTCTGGTCACAAAGCAGTTAAATTACGTCTCTGTAGCGACCACCATAAACCTGAATGACGTTTCCAGTCGCATTTTTAAACTGAAATGGCCCAAAGATGCCAAAATACGCACCACATTGTCACTTGCTTAGGATGCATTGGCTTCTCCAGAATCACGTTTGGGTTTTCCGATCCCCCCGAGTTTCGCTTGTTAACATAGCTGCCGGGATGATAATGCACCCCCTTAAAAAAATATTTCAAATTGCTCTAAGGCCCAAACTGAGAAGCGATAACTAAGCAGATGGTCGTAAGCCTTCAGTTGCTGAGTCAACTGGACCTTGTTGGCAAAAAGTGAAATGTTGAATCGATCAGATCGATGGCAAGTTGATGTTTCAGGACTGAGTCAAATACTCTCGGCTACGGCAGTCAGTGCACACTAACCCATTGTCTATTATATAGAAGTGTATAGAAATCTAACATTTGCTTAAATAAAAAAAAAAACTCCACTACGCCACTTAATCAATAATATTGGCATCTGTGAAAAGCCAAAGACCATGACAAATCTCCACCCCCTGCAAGTACTTCCAATGCAACTACTGCAAACTACATATTAGTATTACATCTATTTCATATCCCGCCATATTAAAACATCCCTTCAAAAACAATCAATAAACGGAACCACCATATTTCGCTTATGATTTTGTAAACGATTCAAGAGTTTTATAAATCATCGCGGTCACAAAGAAAGAACGAAAATATTTGATCAACACTTGTTTAGGGATTGTTTTTAATCCCCAAACAACTGTTATGATTTCAAAATAGTGTTTGTTTGCTGGTGTGCGAATGACAGATGGTGTAAGCGTGTTGGTAAAATGGCACCCACCCCCTTTGTCGCAAGAACGCACAGTTGATTAGAATAGCAGCATATGCCTATGACTGCACGCGCCATCTAACGTTTAGTAGCCGCAAGAAAAGGTTATGTCATTTCATATACACCAAAGGGGATAATGTAGTCTGTTGTCAGATAGATGGCGCTGATTTCCCCAGAGGATTAGGTTGCATCTAAGAGGGAGAAGGATGCTCTGGCCTAGGCAATATATGATGTAAACAATACAAATAGCAGTATCAAGAATGTTGCTAGAGAGAAAATATTTATTAAACAAATAGAAGAATTTCTTTTTAAATACCTTTCGTAACACTTTGTTAAGTTGATGGGGGGAGGGGATTCTACTGCCTGCACTATTGTTTTATCGTTTAATCTTCCAACTGTTATCGTTTAGTTCACTTAATTATTTTGTTGTTGTTTGCTTTTCATTTGTTTTGTTTTAATAATTTGTTTCTATTTTAATTTAATTTTTTGTATGTTTTGTTTGCAATATATAAACACTTTTTTAATGTATTCCTCTTTTTGCGTTTGCGGTTATTTGTTTTTCGTATCGCATGCCTTTAACACCAAAACCACAGCAATTTACACATCACTCCGTCCGCGTCTATCGTTTTTCCCCCGACACTAGTTTGGCCGATTGACGTTGCTGGTCGATTTCTCACTTTGTGCCGCTGTGCGGATGCATAATTTATTTTCCGTGATTATTACACACAAATACCGTTTAATACCGGCGGCATTTATTGTTGTTATTGATTGAGCGAGTGCGAGTGCGAGCAGTTTGGGAAGTAAGTACACATGTCGGATTTCGGGCGGACGTCTGGTATGTTAGTCTCCATGGACCTATCGGTGTGTCCGTCCATCGGTGTTACTGTGACAGCAGCGGCGGCGGCAGAGCGAACATTTTCTAGTTTGAGTTGAAAGAGATTTCAGTTGGTGGCCGTCACCATCATCAGACGGTGAGTGTCAACAACAGCCAACAGCAGCATGCAAAAAACAACACAAGAATAACACCACAAACACCAACAACCGACCGAGAACCAGTCAAACAAACCAAAACCCAAAACCGAACCGAACGAACCATTGTCACAAACACTCATCCATGCACTCACACACCGACAAAGACATTGTACATACCCAGCCACATGCACACACACCAACACACACACGCAGATACATCAACACATCCATGCACACCGAAAAGCCACCACTATTACGACCACTGTTTTGTGGTATCCTGAATCCTGATTTTATTATTTTCTCTGCTGTTGTTGTTGCTGCTCTTGTTTTTTTCCTCGTCGCCGTCATCATCAGCTTCCACACTTATACACACATTCACACATACATGTTTTATCATTTAATATTTTTATGTGTAATGTTTATTTGCTTCATCCTTTGTGCTGGTTAGGGTCTGAAGAGAGTCTCTATATAAGTGTTGGTATCAGAGTATCACAGTACTTAACTTTCAGGGAACAGGGCAAATGGTGAGGCTTTGCCAAATAAGGCCTTTAAGTTTTGCTGGGCGAATAACAGCTGCAGAAGAAATTGTCTTTATAGAGTGGCTGGCGATTATCTACGAGCTATCACAGAACCATGGGTGTTACATCTTTGATTCATTGGTCAGGGAAATATCACCCGGGCTGTTATCTTTCTCACACTATCATTGCCTTACTTTAAAAGTTCCATCGGTCATCGAATCGTTTTAGGGAATCTACAACAAGGCAAGCTATTCTTGAACGACCACACATTTGTCTGATATGCGGGTAGTCAGTCAACTCACTCTTGGACACAGAACGTATTTTGGTCTTCGCAGATACATATGTGTGTGTTTTGAAATCAACTCTGGGCAATGCGATATTAACTGACATCGACAAATTGCTGGAGATTACTGTAGATGAGGTGTGGACTAGGTATGTCATCATATCGTTATCATTACTTTTGTAGAACGCCACATGGTGGATTTCCTATGAAGCGACGAGGCAGTTTTCTTCTGCAAACAAACAAAATGTACTCTTCTGAATCAGTATCTGTCATTACATCCAATCGAAGCCTCAATGTTAGGTCCACTCATAACAGGTTGTACCATTAACACCGAAAGTGAATAACACGGTTACCGTCATGGTCGAGGTTTACTCAACAACTCATCTTTCATTCCGGCAACATGATAAATATGATTTCAACTAGACCAGATACAATTGGAGACCAAAATAAATTTATCTAAGGTTACATTCCCGGCTCCTCTTATGCCCCCTATAAAACTCAATGGTTACTGACATTATGGACATTTTCAAAAAGTAAATATTCAGCACGGGACAGTGGGAGATTGTACACAAGCTCCTTGTCAACACCCAGGACGTTCCAATGAACTATAGGGTCCGCCAAATAACTTTTTTTTTGAAAATTTGAAATATAAAAAAAAACTACTGGATATTTTCTCAAATTTCTTTTTTTTATTTGAAAGTATAATCCTTCCGGTTAATAATGGAAAATAATTTCATTCAAATGGCTGCCTCGGCTGGCCATGCAGTAGCCTAACGGAATCAGGTCTGCGGCTGATAATGTGATCTTCAAAAACAGGGCGCAAAACATCGAGTGTAGCATGGGCTGTGTGGCACGTAGCGCCGTCCTGTTGAAACCAAGTGTGGCCAATATCCTCCTCTTAAATTTTTTCAACATGGCCCGATAACGAAACTAACGAAATCGAAATAAGCACTAGTTGAAAAAAACGTTAGATGGCGGACCCTTTAGTTGAATTCGTGACGGAGCTCTGCATTCATTGGAACACCTTTGAAATGAATATCTAAGGATGATTTGCATTTGTTTTCGTATAAAGTGCAATTGAATCAATTGGAGAACTTTTGGCGTTCGTAACGACGGAGTCGAGACATTCCTCGATTTTTTATGATTGGCTCTTTCAGTCGCGATTTGGCGACCATTTATGAGTGGCATCAAATGAACAGAGTATATTTGAATGCATGGAATACCCAGTGCTGGTTTTTGTCACACAAACGTTCCACTGATCCAGCAATATCTCTGGTTGGTGTAGATAACAACGAATCAGACACTGTTGATGTTCCGTGCAGACAGATGCAGGGTAATGCTCGCTGGGCCATAGCCATAGGTTTGAAGCATCGAAAGAAGTCTTTTTGAAGAGGTGAATGAAGTATTTCAAGCCCTCTGATCACGCAAATATATACACCACCTAAATCCGATCAAAAATGAAATATAACTCCCATATATGGATAGAACCTTCAGAGACGTCTTTGCAGCGCCTAGACCATTTCCCGAAGAGAGCGGTTATATACCGCTATTCTACTGATATTTTAGCGGATACCCTTCGTCTAGTCTCCAATGTAAGCACATTCCGCCTGGAAACTCGGCAATCCAGGGAGTCTCATCCGTGCATTGTCAAATGGCTGGCGGATCGGTCGACACACTCAAGACAAAGTTTATTATTTTGCCTAGCTATACGTAAATGTTGAATAAAATTTGGTCGGTGAGCCTCTTATGCCTTTTCTACAGTGTATAAAGGCCTTCTGTAAGGCTTCTCATTCCCGCGTGACACATCCGTGTACTTTATTTTACTTATATGTTTTGTCTGTACATGAATACAAAATCATTCGGTTATCTGTGTTCGTGTGCATTTTCTACTTTTCGAGGAACTTTTTGTTCCCATTCCCTTAATAACCATTGTCAGGATTATTTGAAAATTTGAGAGCTTGGGTTTAATCGTTATGGGAAACAAAAATTTCATAAGCGAAATCTGAATGTAATAATGATAAAATATTTATTTATTTATTTATTTATTTATTTATTTATTTATTTATTTATTTATTTATTTATTTATTTATTTATTTATTTATTTATTTATTTATTTATTTATTTATTTATTTATTTATTTTTTTTTTTTTTTTTATTTATTTATTTATTTATTTATTTATTTATTTATTTATTTATTTATTTATTTATTTATTTATTTATTTATTTATTAATTAATTTATTTATTTATTTATTTATTTATTTATTTATTTATTTATTTATTTATTTATTTATTTATTTATTTATTTATTTATTTATTTATTTATTTATTTATTTATTTATTTATTTATTTATTTATTTATTTATTTATTTATTTATTTATTTATTTATTTATTTATTTATTTATTACAATACAAAGTAAATTTATATTATAATTTTGGGTCCAAGGGTAAACCGGGTGACAAAGACCATTTGGCTTGATTTTTGCAGCGACAGACCAAAGCCTCTGGTGGGAATCGAACCCACAACCCCCACGCTGATAGGCAAGCACGCTACCAACTCGCCTACCGGGGCGCTTAACGATAAAATATAATACCGTATGATAAGAGATAGCTGGAATTTGACAATAGACATTAAAGGATTGGCAAGGTTTCTTTTGCGTTTGCGCTAAGGATAGGTATTGAGTGATACTTGAGCTGTATCTACGAATTTCTTAACATAGTATAGGTCTGTAAAAATTTGATTTTCTGGAAATATAATTTGTACAACTTACGCTTCTTGGTAAAATTTATCTGAGGTTATTTGATATTGTTGCCGAAGATAACTTTGCCCAACATAAAATTGTTGGATATACGATCGAATATTCTCGAAGCCTTGTTGTATAGACAGTAGGGTGGAGTGAAAACATGCTTTTTTTTAATTTGAAAAAGTTAACCTCGGAAAGAGATAAATTTTCTAAAATCAACGCCAAAATAGCGATAATTTCCAAATTTCGAGGGAGTGGCGCGACCCCTAAAATTTTTTTTAAAATGTGTTTCTTTATTTTTCCCCTCATTAGGACCCCAGACTACATCTCTTTCCGAGGTTAACTTTTTTTCTAAATTTTTCTAAAATCAACGCCAAAATAGCGATAATTTCCAAATTTCGAGGGAGTGGCGCGACCCTAAAATTTTTTTAAAATTTGTTTCTTTATTTTTCCCCTCATTAGGACCCCAGACTACATCTCTTTCCGAGGTTAACTTTTTTTTTTTAATTTCACTCCACCCTAATAGACAGCCATGATCGGAACGAATGTGGCTCATTATTCACATGACAATGGGAGTTTAGTAAAAGGTTTCTCCCATCCGATTCCACATAAAATCAAGGATACGAGTACACAAGTTTGACAACGATTCAAATACAGAGTACTCTCTCTCTCTCTCTCTCTCATAAGCGAATACCTAAGGGACAGAGAATATTGTCCGCTTATGAGAGAAGTACATAAGCGGACTGAAGCGGAATGGTACTGACAAAGTGTCCGTTTATGAGATGTCCGCTTAAACTTGCAAATAATTCTCTAACGTTTTAGACGAAAAAACCTCAAAAAAGTAAAGTTTTCCGTACCCTGGCCTCTGCGCAAATGTTGATGCTGCTGTAACCGTTGGTGTTAATCTCCTTTTGTGGCATAAATGATTATAACTGAAAGTTATTTTAAGTGATTCAAGTATCTGTGTGGAGATTCACACACGTGTCTATGTATGCGTGTAATCCTAGTCATGGCAAAAGTATTTACGATTATGTCGGTGTGTATGTGTGCGTGTCAACACCACCACCATCTATCGCCTTTGCCAAACAAACGCTTTAACACAATGCCAACGACAACGATGACTGTGACTCACTCAATCGGAAAGTGTTTTTCTGTTACAAATACAAAACGAAATGTTTTTAATCTTTAAATGATTTCTTCGGATGCTGTTCGGGCACCTTTGCCCTCGCTGCCGTTGTCGTTACTTTGTTGCTACATAATTGTAATGTTTCCCAATTTTTGATTTACCGCATTTATGCTTTGCTTGTTTCCTCTGCACGTTCTTTGTTGCACAGTTTCAATTTCTCTACATTGTAACTGAATCTAATCGTTTTACGATGGCGTTGCTGATGTCGTTTTCCATTTAACATTACTCTGTCCTTTATTCTTTTGTTCTTGTACTAACAGGGATATCAATTCAGACTATTTTTTTGCGGCTGTTTTTTTTTTGTTGGGTGTTTTCATCATAGTTTCAGTTGTCGCCTTTTTGATAGTTTTCACGAAATCTAATCAAAGTTCTGACTAATACTGGATTTTTTTTTTTAAAAAAAATAAAAATTATTACATCTGTTAAAGTATTCAAATTATGTCTCTTGCAATAAAGCCATATTCGCTCGAGTTGTGTGGCAACGTCTTGTTGAAACCACATATTCTCCAAGTCCTAAGACCATAACGCTCCGAATTGACGGTGACAGCCGTTCGTTCCCTCGTTATTTTCGAAGAAATAAGGTCCAGTCATACCTTCGGACCAAAGAGCTCACCAAACAGCAACTTTTTATGGATGTAATGTCCCCTCTTCAATAACTTGAGGATTCTCAGAACCCCAAATACGACAATGTTGTTTATTTACATGCCCACCGAGTGAGAAATGTGCTTCATAACCATAAACCATAATCTCCTCTTGAAGCACGATATGTGGCTGTGCCAGAATCACCATTTTTGTAGTAGGTTTTAATAATTTGAACTTAAAAGAAAAAAAATGGTTTAACAACTTAGTTTGACAGATGTCGAATTCCAGCCCCATACTTTTGAAACCCCGAAATGGATAACCCTTTATTGTAGGTTCTTTATCGAAAACATTTTCGATTTGAAGTGATAAAGAAATTCTTATATTTACAAAAAAAATTGTAAGTCATTTTTCGAAAATATTTTCATTTTGAGGTGATGAAAAATGCACATATTTACCCATTTATCGAAAATATTTTTCGATGTCTCCCCACAATAATAAGAAGGTTTTACTTAACTGAAAAAAAATCAGAACTTTTTATTGAAATTGGTCAAATAATATATACAGGGTTCTCCAACAAGAGGTGTTATTTTGAACCACCCGGTATTTCGGTAGCTGTCACTTTTGAAACTTTTATTCTTTGACAAGTAGGAACTACACCATTATTAAAAATGGAACGATATACGCTTCAACAATGCATTGAAATTATTAAAATTCACTACAAAAATGGTGAAAATCTTGCAGTAACAGTTCGCAAAACTAAAAAGCTTCCGGACCGTATTACCTCTCGAAGAGGTCATCACAATTGGCCACCGAGATCTTGTGATTTAACACCTTGCGACTTTTTCCTTTTGGGCCGCGTGCGATTTGGTTATGGTCCTGTAAGCGTGGTCGTGGTGGCCATTTGGCTGATGTTGTTTTTCATTATTAACGCCATGCCTTCCGCTTGATTATGACTTTGGATAATTGAATCTTCTTTCATTTAAACGAACTGAGTATGTACTTCGGAAATTGTTTTATGAAACAAAAATAGAAACTTGTGTCACTATTGGCAATACAAAAAAACAGAAAAACAGTTTTTTTTAAATAAATTGAAACTATTTTTTACAAAATATAAATGAAAGTAATTAAAGAGTTCGATATTATATTTAATCAGCGCTAACTAAATTCTAAAAGAAAATATTGATTACTGTCAACATTTTTTTATATACTCTTCAATTTGGCACGGCGGTCTAGAATGGGTTAATTTTAGCTAGAATGGGTTAATTTCAGCTACATTTGTAAGTTGAACGATGGGGGACAAAAGAACCGGCGGACAGAACACCATACCCTAATCCAGTGATTCCCACTTCTATCTTTTCATAATCAATAATGTCTTTATGGTGCTGGGTCTGATATTTAAATGAATGTAAGATTTATAAGGACAAATGACTACAACAACAACAAAATATTTCCCCAAAACATTTACAATACCATGGCGGGGCGACGATACTTCAGTCGAGAAGCGAATTTCCACCTATAATTTGTACTGTATTGGCTAAGAATCCGTCCGCATATGCGGTTTCAATATGGAGTCAATGATACGGGATGCTGTATGGAAATTCATTAACTTGCTGAGTTAATTATGATATTTTGTTCCGTTTTCATCGTATTTTGGACAAAGTGTCCATCATTCTTAAACCGACTTTGTCACAAACTTCTGAAGCTTTCCGATATCATTGTCGATTTCATCGAATCAGCTGGAGAACATGTGATTCTAGCGTGACTGTCACCTGGCCGACAAAAATAGAGAGCGAAATTGGGGCACAATAAGATCAGCCAGGTTCAGTTTTAGCCTTACTCCGTGGTTTATTCAAAATCTATCTCCCCGCAAGCCGGGGACACTAAAACAAAAACCCGATTAGCATCTCTACGACCACAGCTACGGCTGTTCGCTACGTACCCATTGTGTCTGCTGTACTCGTTGTATACAGTGCTGCCGTTGTATCTCTTATCTTTACTTCAGTCGACTTTGCCTCGTTTACCTTGTTAGGGGATGGATGGTGATTCGTTCGTTGTACGTCCGTCCATCCCTTCGTTGTGTGGCATGTGGCGACAGAGGACATGAATGAATGTGTACTAGAAGTGCGAGTGTGAATCACTGTTCGGTCCCAAGTACGGTAGTAGTGTTCGATAGAGAATTGTTGTAATTTCGCCACTTGGTCCTTAAACTACTGCCACAACTGCTCTCGTATCTTCATGCTTTGCGTTTACGTTGTGCGTGTGTATTCGGTCTCTGTTCTTAATGTCCTTTGTCGTCTGTAGTTGTTGGTAGGGAATTGTTGTTGCTATGTTTTTGGAATTTTCTTTTGTTGTTGTTGTTGTTCGGTTCGCTGTTCGGAACATTTGCTTTCGTTGGAACAATGCCACAAATGGCACATGCCAACCGAATTCTCTTGTAGCAAGATTTCGTTGGAGTCGAGGTAGTGGTTGCTGCTGCTGTTGTTGTTGTAGATATATTTCAGATAGATTGTTATGCTTTGATTTAGTGAAGTACAGCTGAAAAATAACCGGTTTTGGACGATTAACGTCGAATGAAATAATACAGCGATGTGGAACGATTGATTAAACAAACGATTTGTAGAAATAATAATTTGATTCTGAAATACTATGTCAAGGATGAATTCCCCGTCGATGAGGCATGAAGTATTTGAATTAGATTTCTCAAGAGCTTGTTTGTCTATATATTCGAATCATACACAATGTACTCGGAAACTGTACGGATTCTTGTAGGATTGTATACTAGGGTCAATTTGTATGGGAGGAAAACAAAACAAGCGTATAACAAAACAAAAAATACGGAATAAAATAAGAATATTTTACCAAGAAATCATGGGACTAAAAAAATCCCTAGTTCGCGCAAATCAATTTTGTTTCTTTTTTTTTATCGATATTTTTTAAAATATGTGCTACAACCAAACTACATTTGGTACAAATAAAATGCTGACGTCATAATAAAGATAACAAAACATTATTTATTATGAAATATATAAGTTCGACAAAGGGGAGAAATCAACCCAACGGGAAATGCAGAGTCACTTAAACTGAATGTGCGGACGGATGAAAACATAACCTATCACAGAACTGGTTCCGTATGGATAGGACGGTGCATATTATTCCAAATATTTATTGACATAAATCCGAACGCAACATAAGATCATGTTTTCGAAACGATCAGACTAATGGTTCAAGTGAATTAATACGCACTCCTTGCTTTTGTTATAAAGTCTGTTTCAAGAAAAGCGATATTTCTCATAATTTACGTCACAATAATATTTTTTATATTCGCTAATGATCGCGGGATGTCCTTTTTGATCAGTCCCATGATATGTCACATGGTATCTAAGCAGTGTCAATTCACCCCCTCCAATGACAATGCCGTGTAAAAGTTTAATATGAACATTTTAAGATTTATTTGTATTAAATTAATTTTAAATTAATTAATTTAAGTTGCCGCTTGCCTCTAAAATGCCTCTATGGCGCTGGGGCCTAATATTAATAAATGTAAATAGTTTATGTACAAATAAAAAAAAAATTAGAGCTTCTTTTCATATATTTGGGTCGGTACTGGGACCGGTCCCTATTCATGAGGTTCTGGTTCTGTACCGGTCCAAATTCTCGTAGGGAAATTACATTTTTTCAAGTATCACCAATGACCATAGGCAGACGTCGCTAGTCGTTTTCTGATACATTAGTTCGGAAGCACACTCCAGATGTCAGTAATTGGCATGGCAATATTTGAAATATTGCTTTTTTTTTAAAAAAACAAATACTGTTTAAATACCCTCTTGGAAATGTTCAACAAACGACTTGGAACGTCTGTCCTCTGTATGGTCTTTGGTATCACATACAAATCTGGAAAAATCTGGAGAAGTAGTTCCGATACACACTAGGCAATTTTCATTTTGAAGGAAAGGGAAAAAACTTGGTCGTACTGACAATTCCTTTGTGTTTTTAGTATTTTGATGATTTGAAAGTCATTTGAATTTGAAAAGGTAACAATGAAAACAAAAATTTCCGAAAAAGAGTTTTATTGTCTGAACACAAGATGCAACTTCAAAGGGAAATCATATCGGAACTTGCATCAACATTTAACAAAATAAACCTAAACATTAAATAAACCGATGAAATTGGTTACTGGACCACTGTGCACCGGTATTTATTATTTTTTTGCCAGAATTCAACATTGCAACTGTTTTTTTTTTTGGTAAAACATTCTTCGAAGTTTCCGTAGTTTTCCTTTTTGGTATGGGTTTCCTCGATTTAATTTCTCCAATAAAAATCAATTTGCGCGAGCTACCTTTTGTATACTGTAAATTAAATATTTGTCATATTTTTGTATTTACATTAAAAATCTTAATATATATTTACCCTCGACACTGATTCACTGACTCTGTCACGCAGTACGTAGGAATTTAAATAGGCATTCTATAATTCTATAAATAATAGATAATAATAAAAAAAATAATATTTTTTTTTGGTACAGAAATTGTGTTTTCCCCAAATTTTTTTTTTACCAAAAATTTTTTTTTTCCAAAATTTTTTTTTTACAAATTTTTTTTTTTAGAAAAAATTTTTTTTTTACAAAATTTTTTTTCCAACAAAAATTTTTTTTTTAACAGAATTTTTTTTTTTTCACAAAATTTTTTTTTTAACAAAAACAAACTTTACTTTACTTTACTTTACTGTACTTTCTCAAGCAAATTAACGGGCGCCATAGGCGCATTACAACTTACTAATATTAAATATTAATAAAAAAAAAACATGGAAGGCAGAAATTTCTCAAATACAAATTCAAGGGTCGTAAATAAATATAAATTTTTCACGTTTAATTTTTTTTTTTAATTATAAAAACTCAACAGTTCTGCAGACAACTAACGTGTGTTAAGACTACTGTAATTTATGTTTAACAGTCATTGACTGCAGAAATCTTGGTCAATGTTGAAGAAAATGGATAAGTTAATTTCGTGTCAAACCATCAGAAGAACTAGAAATTTTAATGGTTAAAAAGAAGTTTTTTGAATAATGAGACGCCCAATATTCAGGTCTCCCAAAAGAGGTCGCTGAGGCTGTCGGTATCTCAACTGAGCCAGTTAATCACATTATACTGAGTGTTTCTTAAGCTGCATGCGAACTATCGATATCGATAACTATGGTTTGACACTGTGTCGACATTTCTGTTCACTAAGGATTGGAATGTTAAGGGAAATAAGAATGTTTGGCAAGTCATAAAATTGTGGAAATTTACTTTGAAACAACTAAATCTGTTCGCGAAGCAAGCAAGCTACTTCAATACGAGTTCCCGTATTTGTAGACCGTTTACCAATCACCATGACGTATAATTAAATTTACCCTTTGTTGCGGTTTACACGCTGGCTGCACTAGGGTCCTTATTTCTCTCGAAATGAGGAAGAAGCTGCGGTTACGATGACTGACCTGTGCTATCGAGCAATGTCGACTGAATGTTTCTTCCAAAAAAAAAATATCAACGACATTTGGTTCCAACAAGCTAGAATTTGTGGACAACTTTATATCCAGAAGTGGTCCTATTCGTGGCCTCCTTGTTCATGCGATTACTGGATTATTTTTTATGGGGCTTTGTTGAGTCATTGGTGTATGCCGACAAACCAACAACTTTTGCAGCTTTGAATTCAGAATTTTCTTCAGATTTAGCAGATTTATTGTACAAAAATTTCACTGATCAAATGGGCCGGCGGCGGACATATGCCGGAAATCGTATTTAAAAAAAATAATGCCATAAAATTATCAACAAAATTGCAATAGAACAATTTCGTAGCCTCTTAAAAAAACACCCTTTTCACTTGCCGGAGTAATTCACACTCGACCAAAAGAGCAAACATATGATCTACGATGAGACATGGATGCATCAGAACATAACAGTGACCTGACCGAATTAGCACCACGAGTTGAGTGAGTTATGCAGTGTAATTCGCAGCGATTAAGTTGGAATTGAAACAAAAAACGACTGCTTTTGACCAAGGCAAATTTAGCCAAGGCAAAACTCTTTAAAGCGACCTATGAATTGAGGGGGCTGAGATTCAAAAGTGGTCAAGTTTAAAATAAAATATTCTCTTATTCTAACTGTCCAGGAAATCTTAGATTGAAAAAAAAATGTTTCTTTATTTTTTTCATTGAAATTGTTAATTTTTAAAAATAATGAAAATCAAGTCCAGAGAATTCAGTTTTAAAAGTGGTCAAGTTTATTTATTCAGTTTTAAACCGAACAATATCTTTTTTAAAGTCAATGTGAAATAGATCGCAAATAAAGTAAAGAGAAAAAAAAAAGTGAAATTAGGATGACAATACACTAAAACTGTCGTTTAAATTATTAAACTGTTCTAAAACAATTATTTACTGTCAAAACTCGTCATAATAAATAATTCATTTTCAAATTTAACCGAGTCCATCATTATTGAATCATCATTATCAATTTTTAACGATGAAACCTGCAATTTATTGGAAAAAATCGTCAACAAATGTTATGCCAATTGAACATTTGACGACAATCATAACTATCGTTTTCTTTTTTTGATTTTATTAAAAAGAAAAGAAAAATGGACTTGACCACTTTTTAATCTACACCCCTCAATGGTCCCCATCGACTAATTTATATTTGTAAACCTGTAAAAATTGCTCGGAAGTCAGACATTTGCGACCTTGAGAAATCCTATTATTTGTAAGAAGTACAAAAATGGGAAACCTAAAACAGGCCTAAAAATTCATCTTTTTTGTTCATCAAATGCTTACGAAATTTTCAAATTATAAAAGTTTCATTGATTGTACGAAATGTTTTCATAGAATCAATAACTTTGTGTCATTTATTCTACATAATGTTTCGTTGCTGAAAATCATTGCGTATATTCGATACGTGTTATGAATAAAATATCGAAAACGTAAAAAGTTAAAAACTTTGTTGTTCATAGAATGTGTGAAAAATAAGGGAAGGGAAAAGCTTGTTTTAACCATTTTGGCGAAATTTTCGTTAACCATTTGTTGACTGTCCCTTAGTCTCTAATTGGAAATATGCCACTAAGGGTTTTCTATGCTCCTTGGCTCCTTGACTTCTTGACTTTTCCGATTCTTCACACATTATCTGAAAATTTTCACCCCATTCAATTATCTTTACATTTGTTAAAGTTGCTAGCTACAAAACTTTTAAATATTAGACAAAAATTTACAATTTATCCAAAAACTTAAATTCTATTTTTTTTTTTTTTAAAAAATTTAATATTTTTTTTTTTTTCACCACATCACCAACTGGCAGACGTAGCCATGCGGAAAAATCATTGCAATTCTTCCATTATCACTCGGCTACACGGTTAATGATCTGAAACATAATAAATGTTCACTGTCGTCGCCTCCGCGCTTTTTCTTCTTCTTCTGTGCTTTCAGGTTCGCCTTTCAACCGATAACATTTCTAATATCAGTTTTATTTCAATTTGCTATTCCGTGTGTTATGAAGCAGCGCCACCGCTGCCAAGAAACGACAAAGTCATATCTTGAAACATGAAAACATGCATCATTGGTCGTGCAATCGTCGAAATTCGAGAAGGACGGAAAGTAGATGGACCTGAGCGAGTATGCGCCAGCGCCAACAACAGCATAACATGTATTTAATTATAATTTAAGATTCTTTTGTAATGATTCTATTCTATGAGCGAAATGCATTTGCCAACAAACTACAGTCGGCAGCCGGGGCGATGAAAAATCTGATATAACTTTTTCCGTTTCGGATGTATGTGAGTGTGTGTGTGTGTGTGAGTCTGTGTCGCTTTGGCTCAAATTCATTTTGATTTCTCCGTTCCTCATTGTTGGGTCCATGTTGCTGTTGTTGTTATCGGGTGTCAGATGTTTTTCAGCGTCTGTTATTATTTTTTTTTTTCGTTGGCATGGCTGTTGCCATCTCTACTCCTTTTGCAATTGTTGTGTGTCTGATTTCATTTGGTTCAAATAGTGCTATTGTGTCAACTGTCGTTATTGCCATTTTGGGATGAAGGCATCGTGTCTGAATGTATACGTAACGGACGTGCTTACAGTGCGGCGCATAAGAACGTTTCCGGAGATGACATAGCTAATTACTCTATTCGAATATTCGGTTTTCCATTATTTCTACGTCCAATGCTCCTCTAAGGTTCTAGTAGCATAAGAACGTTAGAGGAAAGACATTGCGTATGAGTTTTTTTTCCAAAGCTTCCAAATCCTAAAGTTCGTACAGCACGGCGCATAAAAATATAGTAGGAGGAGGAGACATTGTGAATGCTGCTTCCAGACAGAATATCAACTTTTCTATTTCCAAATTATCCTCCAACATCTTGGGTGTATCAAAAAGTTAGATGAGACGATATTGCCAATGACTGTATTAGACAGGATATCAGGTGTAGTAGTATCTAACATTGTTGTCAAATAATTTTTAGATTTGTTTGTTACGATCGAATGTGAATGTTTTTTTGATAACATATCTTATCAATGTCATCCCACTCCCAGATATGGACATCTGGAACACAATCTCAAAAGAATGAGCTGTCACTACTAACAAATATCCATTTTATTGCGTCTTCAATTTTGCCAATTTGTAACTAACGAACAAATTCCTTTTATAGAAACAGGCAGTTAAACTTGATGATGATTCGCAGTCACAATTTCCTTTAGTCTAGCACTGTTTACTTCACATGAAGCCGTTGATAACGAGGCCACTCATATTCACATGATTTTGTTAAATTCAATTCAACGTAACCATTCTCTAATACTTTGAGTGATTCAGCAAAAATCCTCTGTTCGATTTTTTTTTATAAAGGGTGTTTTTTATTGGGGTATAGAACTTTAAGTTGGCATCACTTTTTTAACTGGCGGCCATTTTGTCAGCAATAGCATAAAATTATCCTTCCAATAAAGCCAAATTGATGGACATTAAAACGATTTTCTTGTGTTTTATTTCAATTCGAAGTTCTATACCTCAATAAAAAACACCCTTTAGATGGAAAATTTCACTAAAACACTTCAGATGAACTGATAAAATGTAGCACCATAAACACACGAAGCGATAAATACGTGTCGAACATTGGCCTCAGTATGGATAAAAGTGGCTTCAGCAGTATCGACAAAAAGAATTCGTACAATTCCGTTCAGAGGGATTTTTAATTCACCAGTACCCGGTGATTTTCTGTCAGGTTGTTCGAACTGATTCTAGAGATCAAGGAACTCCACGAGTTCAAAAACTGTTCCACTATTTAAATAAACACTAGAAGTGGTTAAAAAAAAGTAGGAGGACGGACGTTCCATCACAGGTTTTCCATGTACTCCCACCGATGGAACTCTGTGGCTAAACACCTTTTCGTGCCTGCAAATACTTCGTCGAATATTGACCAAAATCCGCCTTCTATAGTTTTTGCAGGTCGATTTTAAACAATTTGACGACCGAGTACAGCATATAAGAAACTCGATGTCTATTTCAACATTGAGTTAATTTGATGGAAACCCGTTGTGAGGCTGTTAACGACCAAAGGACATTCCACAAAGTGTTGAAAATTTTAATTTACTTTACTTAGAAGATGTTACAATGATTTATAGTTTTGCCTAATTTATTTTATAATGCACTAAGTTCATTGATAAAAAGCAACTAAGGTGTTATTTTTTTTGATCACGTATTTTTATGAGCTCTTTAATAAAATTTTAAATATTTTTAAACTCTTGGAAAAAAAAGAATCAATTTTTGATTTTTTTTTTTTAAATAAATTTTCATGAGTTTCAAACTAATGGTTAATTAAATAGGCGGTACGAACTAAGTCCCCAATGAACTAAGTCCCCAAAACGAAAATGAACTAACCCCCCAATTTAGAAAATGAATAAATCGGCGCCGATTTTTTTTTCTAACTTCACCTCTTGCCTTCTGTACGTGGCCACGCGTGGTACCCCACCTTTTTTGTGCAAATGAAATAGATACAAATAGAACATAATCGGTTACTTCTGTTACATGTTTGTTTCTCTTGTTTGTGAAGATTTTTTTCTAATCCTGTTCCATCCTCTTTACTTGTACATTGAACCACTTTAAGTTTTCCATTATGATTTTTCAGATCACACCTTCCGGATTTTTGGTACACCTGCAGAAAGTGCGAACTACTAGCTCTTTGGAAGGATTCAACTCCAAGCTCTCTAGCAAACTAGAGAAGCATGGTCGTTTTATTGAATTTTTGGAAATTATCCGCAATGAAGACTTCGCGGAATTTTTAATAATTTTGGTATTTAGTGAAAATGAACTAGCTCCCCAAAAATAGTTTTGGGGATTTATTTCGTTCCTTGGAATTGGGGAGTTGGTTCATTATGAACTAACTCCCTAAATTTGAAACTGAAATAAATCCCCAAATAATGAACTAAGTCCCCAAAAATCGTTGTTGTTCCCTCCTGTATAAAATTTTGGGGGGTTAGTTCATTTTCGTTTTGGGGACTTAGTTCATTGGGGACTTAGTTCGTACCGCCAATTAAATATGACATGCTGATAACAAATTGTTTAGTTGTGCTACTATTTTGACCGCAACTGTATTTATGCAGACTCTCCGCTTAGCAGTTGCAGTTGGCAATTGGCAATTTGGGTCATCCAAGGAAGATTTTTCAAATTCATCTCATGCAACGATCCATTGTCGTGCACTGTACAGCGTTCTATGCGTACGCATGTTCATGTTCATATGCTGTTATTATATTTGTTGCCTTTGCTGTTGTTGTTGCTGTTCTTCAACTATAATTTCAAAGTACGATTATGCCTCACAAAGCAATAATAACAGTCACCGAGAATAGTGAGCCAATGTCTGAATGAGAATGTACGCATATTGCAAATTAAAGCAAATGCACGAAGAAGTGGCCGAGGGGAGGAGGGCGAGGAGGGACGGGGGAAATAAAAGTAAATCCAGCCCAAATTACACCACCCCTCACTGTATGCGTACGTATCAAATTCAATCTGGCACTGAATGGCATGAACAATTTAACAATTCTTTAGGGATTTCATTTGTGTCGGTGTGTGTGTGTTTGTGACCTTTATTATTACATACATTTCTAGTTGTACTTACTGTTGTTGCTGTTGTAATTGTTGTTGGCCTTCTATGAATTCATAATTCATCCGGCAACCAAACTCACAATTTCTCACCCCGTAATTTTGCTGCTTAAGAGGGGGGACAGTAATGCAATTGTAGGTATGCATGTATGTGTGTATATGTGTACCATTATTATCATCACCATCATTATTCAAGACTATAGAGTAACCACCACCACCGTCACTGCCTGTCATCTATGCTTCCACCCATTATCCGAATGTTTGTCGATGCATCGTCCTTCCAATTTCGATGATCCTTTCTAATTTGTATCTGTGTGTAGTCTGCTGTATGCGATTTTTAGAAACAAACAAAAAAGTGCAGTTTGATTTAATTTCTTCATCAATTTCTATTGTTTCCACTGGCATCGTACTGTCACACACAGCCACTCTCATCAGTTCACCATTAGAGGGACATTCAGTTCATTCTTCCTTCCATTCTGTTTTTTTTTTTTTTGGTGTTTTGTTTTTGTTCACCCGGCTTTTGCATTATTTGCATAATTATATCGGGCGTTGACATGATTTGCATACAATTGTCTGATTTAGAGTGCTATCTGTTTCGTTTTTTTCTTCCGCCAGAACAGATGCAGTGTTTATTTTTTGAATTTCGAGCAGTTTTTTTTTTTTTTTTGGTTTAGTACAGACGGCATCATATAATTTGAATTGTAAATTTACTTTTACAATTGTCTCCTTTTTGTGGTTTTAAATTAGAAGAATCTCTGTCTCAATGGAGACAGAAATTTCCAGTAGGAAAATGTGTCCCAAACTAAGAGAACTTCGGTTGAATGTTTGTCCAGCGATATGGCCGATAGAAAGAATTATGGACCGAATTTCGACTGGCGTGTTAGCAGTTGTGGAATTTTTATAATATTAATGTAGTTTTACATCAATTCAATGCATATAAATTGAAGGCGTGTCGGCGTTTTTTTAGAATAAAATATTTGTATTGGTAGCTTTGGAGTGAGATACTGTGAAGTTCGAAAGTAAACACTTGGTTTTTTTTGTGCACGACAAATTTAAAAAATTTCTGAGATTTAGTAAGAAAGTAATGTCTATGCCATGTAAAACTTCTGTAGTCGATCATTGTGGGGAAATACGTTGAGAATTATAACCCCCAACAATTCTCATTGAATATCGGCATTTTTCCAAAATTATATAAGCTCTGATAATCCTTTTGTTGCTCTCGACACGTACATCAGCATTCAGCCGGGGAAAATGTTTTGCAAACTGTTTTTGGTTTATTGTCAAATTACTGAAGTAACTTTTGAAATGCTGTAACATTTTAATGTTTCGCTTTAATTACATTAAATCACATGATATCCTTGTAGTCAGTCGTACAAACGTTACTTTATCTCCATATTCTAGTCTGTCCATCATTCGGTTATGTATTCCTGTACTGGATAACCTTTGGTTACATGCTCGTACGACGAGAATGATGCCATCATCATTTGTTTCGTTTTCAGTTGTGTCCTTTTTTTTCAGTTAAACTAATTTGCATAACACAATTTGTTGTTGTCGTGTTCGGTTTGGTTTGGGAGTTGGCTATGGCAATTCGTAGTCGCCGTCGCATTCATGGAAGGACACAAACGGCAACGAAACTGTACATCCTGTGATAGCACCGAGTCGTTCATACTCTGCAATGATACCCGCACGCACACAGTCATACGGACAGCAGCACTCTAGTCAATGGATCGTTCGTTTGGTGATATGATGGCACAACCGATACCAGCGGCTATAAATTCATTCCAGTTTTTTTTTTTTATTTGTTGATGTCGCCTCTTGCTGGTTCGTTTTTGTGTTGTTTGGTTCTGTTTTTTTGGGTGGGGGGGTTCTTTCAGTCAATTCTTTAAAGTGAAAACGTTGTCAAATTTTGCTCTATTTCAGTTTTCCTTTCATATCGGTCCATTTGCCGCCGCTGTTGTCGTTCTACGTTCCGTATAATCTCCGCCTTAAGGGGGTGCTGTGTGATATGACCTCTGACTGGATGTGATATGTTTCAGAGACGAGGCTGGTTGGTGGTCGCCGGTTGTTGGTCGATGGAAGCTTGCTCCCGTGGATGTGTGCTTCATGGAGTGCATGTTGGTGACATGTTTGGTCGGTGTCCTTTTCATGGCTTATATGCACACACAAACACACACACACATAGCTACATATATTTGTCTTATCGTGTGTTGTTTTTAATAAAATTATTGTTAATAAGCTCATCTCTGTTGGATGTCCTCATGTTGTGAGTCTGTGTGTGTGTGTAAGATTGTGAATGACGTCTGATTCTACTTAAACTCCATTGGTGGCAATTATTTTGTTGTTGTCAGTGATATGACTTTAAAGGAATCAATTCCGTTCATCAATGAAAATCTGTTGGGGCAGGATTTAAATTTAATGTTTGAAAGTGTTTCTTTTAAGAGGACTTGTCAATTACTTTCAGTGAATTTGTCTCATGTGAGATGTATGATCAGATACTGACTCTTGGGGATCCCAAAAAGTTTCGTTTTTTTATAGCTTCTGAAAGTTGTTCACCTCTATCAGATATATATTCTAAATATATATATACTAGTAAGTTGTAATGCGCCTATGGCGCCCGTTGAAATATGGAAAAAAAATGTTGTTGAAAAAAAAAAATTTTGTGGAAAAAAAAAATTTTGTTGAAAAAAAAAAATTTTGTTGAAAAAAAAATTTTTTCTTGAAAAAAAAAATTTTGATAAAAAAAAATTTTGGAAAAAAAAATTTTGGTAAAAAAAAATTTGGGGAAAACACAATTTCTGTACAAAAAAAAATATTATTTTTTTTATTATTATTATTTATAGAATTATAGAATGCCTATTTAAATTCCTTACGTACTGCGTGACAGAGTCAGTGAATCAGTGAATCAGTGTCGAGGGTAAATATATATTAAGATACATTCTAAAAATTCTAAATTCGATATAATTGTAAAAGGTCGATACAACATATAGAACATTAAATCATTTTTTTCTATTAATTTAATGTTCAATATTTTGTATCGAACTTTTTCAATCATATTGAACTTAGAATTTTTTAATCACTCTACGCTCGAGGTCAGATATTTTATTTTGCCAATGTTTCGATCTTCTTTGAAGAAGATCATCCGTAAATTTCCAAACAAAACCACTGTTTCGTGGTTTGAAAAACTGTTTTTCGCAGGACCATTAACAATATAGAAAAACCCAATGTGCGAGCTATTCGCCAGCTATGACACAAGTGTGTTTTCATGGGTTTTAACACCCGCCAAAAAATGTTCGTTATGTTTTTGCATTATGGTTTTTCTTATGCTGAATAATACCAGAAACAACATTTTGTCGACTACGTGGAAGAGTAATCCAATACATTAATTTAAATTATAGGCATGCATAACCCGAAAACTTTAAAACGGCAAATATTTTAAAAAATCAGTTTTTTGTTTGAAAAACTGTAAAAACCCGATAAAACTGCATATATGGCAACACTGCTTGGAGGTGATATACGATATTTTTCTACTAAATTTTTGTATGTTGTTCTCTTTATTGTTCTCTTTTCCAAGGACTTTTGGATTAAAAAAGAATTGTTTATCCATCAAACAGACTTATCATTGCCCATCGGCAATTGCTACCTTAAAACCATTCATGTTAGCTAGGCACTAGCTGGCCAAAGTGATTCGAACTTCTGGAATGACTCACTTAGAGCTTTATCGTAATCAAAAGATTCATAAACGTCTGAGGATTGGTGGGTTACAACCGGCATTAATTGTGTTTAATTTCATAAAAAAATATTTGCCTGAGCATAATTAGTAAAAAAAAAAAGGTTGCAAGGATTTCTATTTGGCCTGCTAAAGGTTTAACGAAGTCCATTTGGTTTTTGTTGTATACCCGTTGTTGTATACCCACTTATAGCGACTTAAGGTTCGAAATCGAACGTCCAAATCTTTTCGTAGATGTTTTACATTTTTGAGAGCACAGCTTTCCAACTCATTCACCCATTCAGAAGCGTGAAAATTACACAGAATCAAAAATGTCCATAAATATTTTTTTTTAAACAAAAAGGCTTGTATAAATTCTGTCGGACTGTCTGAAAAAAACACTACACCCTCTGTTATACAACAGACTGGAAAAAGTAGCTGGTTCCGTTTAATTCAATTGGGAAAGTTTCACATCATGATGCCATTTAAAATGTAGCCTTCACCGGAAGGACGCTATTACTTTTGAGCAGTTTTTTTTTTTAAATTCACCTACGACTATCGATGATCCAAGAAAATAATAGGCGACAAATTTCAAAATCATATTGAGACTAATTGGATGTTCACTCTCGATATTTATTGACATCAAATTCAATTTATGGCCACTGTTTCACTCAGTTGTCTTCACCAACCGCCGTAATTTATTTTCATAATAGGGTAATTCCAAATTGCAATCTCTGGATGAAATTTAAAGAATGCATTCTGATAGTTTTAGGGTTTGCCTTTGGTCGAACTTGTTCGTGGTTCGTGTTGTATAGCTCTCCAAATTTGAAGACCATGGACTTTTTTGTTAAGAGATAGCTTCCTTCAAGATGGAATAACTTTGGAAAGTGATTTCTGATTGAAAAAAATGTTGGTGTCGTCTGAATGGTCCTCTTTACGAATATGAACGAAAAATATAATGTCATTATGGTTCAAGGATTCACAACATTAAAAATGACCATAGTCTTTTGATATCTTGAAAAACGCATCTTTATTTTTCATTATTTTTTGTTGTTGTTGTATTATTCTGTACAGTTTGGAATGGATTGACAATGGGTTAAAAAAATTTCCATTCCAAAGTTATTCTACCTTGAAAGATGCAATATTTTCAAAAAACAAAGTGCCCGAGGTAACCGACTTTGGAGCGCTATAACACCCGAACTACGTACAACTTAGACCTAAAGGCGAATAATGATCAAAATATAGCATTTGATAATTAACTGATGGACCTTCACTTCTGTTATTGCTTTTAATTTCGGTACGAATATTTGCCTCATCAGAACCGAATGAACGACATGACATGGCGAAAGAAATATTCAAATTATTTTAGTTCGAAATAGAAATAGAAATTGTATTTATTTACATAATTTATTATATTGCATATTTTGCAAACAAAGAAATAGACGCACAATTGTCTTCCAGATAGCCGCTTTGTGGCTGAAATCAAAAACTTCATCTTTTTGGGAATTATATATTTTTTTTTTTTGATAATTACAATGCAGTGTAAATTTATATTCTAATTTTGGGCCAAAACGCAAACCGGGTGCCACAGACCATTTGGCTAGATTTGTGCTGTGACAGACCAAAGCTTCCGGTGGAAATCGAACACACATCCACCCATGCTGATAGGCAAGTACGCTACCAACTCGACTAACGGGACGCTTCTTTTTTTTTTGGGAATATTGTCGATGTCTCTGTTAGAATGATGGTTACAGCAGCTGAGCTCGCCAGACGGTAGGATGTTCCTGTCGACAATTACCTATTTCGACAGACATAATTTTGAATTTATTTCCATTTTGTAATTTAAAGCGTGACGGTCAATTAGAACAAATTACAATATGCAATAGATATTACAATATTAAATAGAACAACTAACATAATAATAATGATATCCTACCAAATGAGCAACAAAATTGAGACAAACTGATATTGGAACACTAAAATGGGGGAAAAAACAGTCTCTCAGGAAATGTGGTTCCTCTGCTTCGATCCTGAGTTGGTCCATTCCAATCACCTTCATTTGTAGTCCTTTAAAATAGAAATCCTAACATCGAAATGTTATTAAAATCATTTCTGTTTATTTCGATTCGGAGTCATAATAAGCAATTTCATAATTCTTAATTTTTTTAAATCATTCCATTTGTGAGGTTCATAAAATATTATCACAGATTTATTGTTCGTACCACCCCATTGTGAGTGTTCATTATATGAGCCTTCTTCTTTATCAAATGTTAAACTTAACAAATGAAAATACCTTAAATATTGCACACTAGTTGTATAAGTTGAATGGCAAATTTAATATAAATTCCATCCTATAATGACATCAATAACCAGTGGCTGGGTTCTTCCTGTATATTTTGTTAAATCACGTATTTTTAAACACTAATTAATAAAGACAAGCAACGAGCTGACAGAGCTGTTTAGGCGAACTAAATTTAATTCAAAAATGTACAGTAGAATTTTGATTTGAAAATATATCCTTTTCCTTTCAAAGAGATCTGCGTCAACAAATTCTGTCCACTTAGCAACTTATGACGTTGAGTACTATTTGTTTTTTATGCCTTTACTTTTAATAATATTTCGATTAATCTTTCAAGATATTCGCTTTCCTGGCAATGTTTTAAATTACCTTCAAAATGTCTGTGTTATCTTTATTAATATGTGTGTGCATGAGAAAATTCCCTAATTGATGAATGGCATTAATTTTCATTTATTTCCCTTTTATCCCGATGTAATTTTTCACAATTAATGTAATATTTTCGTAAACCCCCCCACCCCATTCAACCCTTTTTCTTTTTTTTTCCATTTTGCCTTCCGTTCACTTTCATGCCAAACCAAAAAGGGTTGTTCAAATTCTGTAAAACTTTAGATTATTCAAATGCCTTTGTGGCAAAATTGTTTATATGAATTTGCTTTGTAACCGGTGGAGTTATCGTTGCCTTAAGTTAAAGGGAAATTCCCAGTGGAAATTAACGTGTAAGCCAAAAAGTAAAAAAAAAAAACATTGAAAGGGAAGGAAAATGTACCAGAAATCTCGGTTTCCTTGTCGGTGTGAAAAAGGAAACAAAAGAAAAGCGATCGTTAAGAAAAAATGTTGATAAGTTGTTGTCCCACAAAAGAACCATTAATCATGCATTGTTTCCTTTCTGTACTACCTCCCTCTCGGCTTGCCTCCCTTCCACCGACCATCCGCTGTATGCCATTTTCTTTTGCTGGCAGTTGACCTCGTTTGATAGCCTGCAGACAATTTATTTTATTTGATTCCGTGCTATTTGTGTTTGGTATTCACATATTTATGCTTTATTTACTCTCCATTTAATCTTTTCAGTGTTCGGTTTTCATCTCATTTTTGTTCTTTTTTTTTGTTTTTTTTTTGTTTGAAGAACCGGAAGTCCGCTTTTAATGCTTCGAAATAATTGAGCGCACACACACACACAGACAGACACATCGAAATCGTTCGCCTGAAATGCTTTTATCACGCACTAAATGCGTTCATTTGCGAAAACGGATTCAGGAAAATTTATGGTATTATTGGGGATTTGATTGTGCCTTGTTGGCAGAATTCATCATTAGACCATCATTTATAAGAGATTTTCGTCAATTCTTTTTTTTGTTGTTGTTATTGTTATTGTTGTTGTGCGACTGCCTCATCTCAGGATGATGTCGGTGACGCGTGCTTCCTTTCGCTGAACGGTTGGATGGCTACATTTGATGCCAGCCTGATTTGTTTTGTGGCGCCGGGTGTGAGTGAATGGCGGCTGAGATTTATTGCTGATGATTATGAAAAAGATTTGTATAGTTCTTTATGGCTGATGTTTAAGTATTTATTTCCCAGGACTTATTGATTTGGCCTTTGTGTTGGCATTCATTTGTAAACTGTCGGAAGAGGAGTTTTGGCAAAAGGTTGTCGTCCTAGCTTTTATTCGCAAAGACCGTCTGTAGAATCCCTTAACATTTCTGATACATATATTTTGCTTCAACAACATGTGGGCACGGTCAACCCGAACGATTTCCTATAATCTGCATATGACACTGCAAATAAGAACATTGAAAACCATTAACAGAAACCCCCACTCCCAGCGATCAATTTCACTTTCCAATTAAAAGCCATCACTGGCTGTTTGTTTGTTAAACAAAATCGAATTGTCGAACATGTCAGGCGGACAGAAAAACACTTATTTTAAATGAAATCTTTTGAAGTAAAATATTTTAATAACGTACACCAATAATAAATGTACATGCGTTTGCATGCATTTTGCCATATTTTTAATGCTATTATATAGTAAATACGAGTGATTGTTTTGTATGTTGTGCATAATTCAAATCAATATTTAAATGGAAAATTTTAATAAATGCATGACCGTCAGCCATTTGGCAAAAACCCATCGACATCGACAGACAGACTAAATGATTGCCAATGTTTTAATATCCATTAAATGAATATTTAACTGATAAATGATAGAAGAAATCAATCGATGCATAGACGTGCATACATTTGCAAATATCGACATATGTAGGTATGTGTGCTAGTATGTTCGTATGTCTGTGTGTTACATGTACAGTGGGGTATTACGAAAATGAATTGAAGATACAGCAGTAAGGACTCGAAATCGTGATAAATGTAGCAAGCAGCCATAAAAATGTAAGCGACCGTAAAAATATTTAGAGGTGAAGCAAAAATCCATCTAAATGATAATTTGATGGAATAAAAGCCGAACCTGTCGGGAATTGAGTTAAGTTTTAAGCTAACTCATTTCCCATTCTAACTCCTATTAAGTTTTTACATATGTTCTCTCAGTACTCACTCAATCTGCATCAGCATCGGTTAACCAGAAGTTACCTCACTATGAGTTAATTTATGGCGCATAATATCGGAGGGCACTACGAGTTAGATATTAACAGACTAACTAAAGATTAGCTGACTAAAAACATATAATTAGCTAGTTAGTGAAAGTAAAATTATTTTTTTAAATTGAAAATTAAAAGTACAGAAACACATAAAATGAAATTATATTACTGTTATTTGATTTGCCGTCGTCAACTCGGTTCATAAAAACAACCTGTGTACCTAGGTATAAAAGAAACTGACGAAACTCG
This sequence comes from Hydrotaea cyrtoneurina, assembly GCA_958296145.1. Taxonomy (NCBI): domain Eukaryota; kingdom Metazoa; phylum Arthropoda; class Insecta; order Diptera; family Muscidae; genus Hydrotaea; species Hydrotaea cyrtoneurina. The sequence goes on along the minus strand of OY282514.1, from coordinate 6,364,284 downwards.
ATTGGGACACATTTGTAGACAGGTTAAATGATTAGATATTTGCGCCTTTATCTGATTATCGATTTTGAAACAATAGGGTCCGTCAAATAACTTTTTTTTGGAAAATTCTATAAATACGCATACACATAATTGTGATTCCATGAAAAGAATTATCAAATTCGAAGCAGTTTCCCTTTAAACTTTTCATAGAATTTGGATATTACACAAATAGGTTTTTTGATAACTTGTAAAATATAACACATTGGTCTTTGGCGCCAATGACTGATGTGTAAAGTTTTCTGAGAATTGAGTTTTTCTATTTGGGACCCTCACCGCTCTGACAATAGGGTCGCCTCTGGATCGAAAACACTTCAGCTAGGTCTGACTAAATTTATATTGAAATCGAACTATTGAAGAAGAAATGCCAGATTTATTTCATATTCCCCCACAGTGCGTTTTTTTCAGAATCTATTAGGTGGTCCCTTATGTTTTATCTTTCGAAAAGTTAACAGTTCAGCTGGTGTAGACAAAATTTTTTCCTCACTTGGAAGTGAATTTTTGTATATCCTTCTTTAACTTAAATAAAATTGTTTGTTTTTTATTATCTTCATTCATCTCATTCATCCTTAAGGGCAATTTGTGGTGGCTGCAAACAGTTTATACTTTTAAAAATCTCCCTACAAATAAGGTCCACCCTAGTATACAATTTGTACTTGTGTGTTTAAATATGAATAATATCATAGCCTAGTAGAGTTATCACCGGGAATTTCACTACAACAACCCGCACATCCTCCCCCACTCAATAGCCATTGGCAAAACGAAATCAGTTTATAGTGCATCTAAACAAACATACGAGGGGAGGTGTACAAATTAATAGATGATGCCCGACACTGTCGTTTTGTACAGTACAGCTTTGTGTTGGATTTTTGCATAATATCTGAAGTAGCTCACTGCGTTGTGTTGACCAAATTGTTCAATTGTTTTTATATTTTATATTTGTGGGTTTTAACTGTACGTTTTCATAAAAATCTTCAATGCTGGAATCGTTATAAACTGGGTCCACATTATCCAATTGTTATTTTCAGATATATGATAGATATTGATATATAGAACACAATCCCAAACGAATAAGATCTCATTATTGATAAAAAAAAGAATTTTATTGTGCTTTCAATTTTGACAATTTGTAACGAACGAACAAATTTGTTTTGAGGAAACAGGCAGTTAATGAAACTTCTGTGTCGTTACCCTTAACCCCATTTCCGTGTAGTATTTTATTTAGTAGAAAGTCATGTTTGCAGTAACTGCATCTTATTGTTTGTCTTTGGTGTGCCACAACAATGATGGTAATGCATATGTAGCACCAACCTCCTTAACACTTACAACAAAGATACTCCAACTTCAGAGTAATAAAATCGTACTAGTGACAACATACATACGTACATACATACATAATTCATAAGCTATTCTGCACTCCAACATTTCATTTCCCCAACTCACATTGCCAGTCATCAGGTTTCCATTGTCAACATCAGCAGCACAATTGTTGAAAACTTAAATCCGAATTCGTAACTTTATTTCATTCCATTTTCACTTTAACTTTACCGTCTTGTATAAGTACTTTTCTGCTAAAAGCCGCTTATAATTTGCATCCTTTGGTGGCGCAGAAAATGGAAAACCCGACAAGTACTGTTCATGAAATATTCCAACAATGTTGTACGGATGCATGTCTGTGACTGTGTTCGTTCCTAAAAATTTGCCATGAGTTCTGTTTATTTATAATGTTTGTTATTTTTAGAAAATTGTTGGGGATTTTAGATAGCAAACACTCGAAATTTAAAAGCCAGTTAATTATTAAGCCTTGCCTAATACAAACTTAATTTTTTTTTAATAATCGCTCCCACTCAGAGTGTTGTGAGAATTATGTAAATGATATGAATACAGATTTTCTCAGAAAAGTTGGGTGTGTTTTCAAAAAATGATAAAAAATAGTTTATTTGTCATAATTATTCCAATGACTTAGCTGGACTATTTTTGGCCCATTTTGGCCATTGATTCTTCTCATTGTGTCTTGACCTGAAAAGCATTCTTCATTTCTGTAGCTCTGCTTAAATTCGTTTTTGGCAATAAACTAACATATTATCTATGTATAAAACATTGTGTATTGGACTACAGCTTGAGTGACAGATATTCAATGTTTTCTGAGAACCGAGATTTGAAATTTTAAATCCTCACAGCTCTGCCATTAATCCAACTCAAGATCCAACAGAGATTGTTTAACTGCGATTTCATTCAAATCGGATCAACCGGGCAGAAAACCCAGATTATTTTTTTTAATAATCTTAATATATATTTACCCTCGACACTGATTCACTGACTCTGTCACGCAGTACGTAGGAATTTAAATAGGCATTCTATAATTCTATAATAAATAATAAAAAAAATAATATTTTTTTTGTACAGAAATTGTGTTTTCCCCAAATTTTTTTTTACCAAAATTTTTTTTTTCAAAATATTTTGTTTACAAATTTTTTTTTTTTACAAATTTTTTTTTCCAACAAAATTTTTTTTTTGAAGAAAAATTTTTTTTTTCAACAAAATTTTTTTTTAACAAAAATTTTTTTTTTCAAGAAATTTTTTTTTTCAAGAAACATTTTTTTTTTCAACAAAATTTTTTTTTTTTTCAACAAAAATTTTTTTTTTTCCACAAAATTTTTTTTCCGTATTTCAACGGGCGCCATAGGCGCATTACAACTTACTATATCTTTATATTCGACCTTTTTAATGATTATAAATTATTGTTTTTTGTTTATTTAAGCTCTAGGCCTTGGTTATTTTTAATTAATTTAAATTTTTATTTATTCGATATTTCGTCTTTCAACAAAAGACATCTTCAGGATTAAAATCAAAAATTAAAAAAAAAAACCCAACTATTTTTTTTTATTTTATTTATTTTTAATTACTATACAATGTAAATTTATATTCCAGTTTTGGGTTCAAAGGTAATCTGACCCTTTGGCTAGATTTTTGCTGCAACATACCAAAGACAAATCGCCTACCGAGGCACCTCCAGTTTTATTTTGTAAACGCACTTGAAGGCTTTCAGCATTACAGAGGTTTGTTTTCCTCATATTTGAATGCAATTGATTTCAACTTACATATTTTTTTTGTTTGAATTTGTTGAAAACTAAGACCAACATATTTTCCTTGAAATGTCAAAACAGAAGAAATTTCCAAAATGTTGAAATATAAATACAATTTTGCCTCACTTGCTGCAAAGAGAATGTTTTTTTTTTTTTTGAAGCATAAGCGAAGAAGCATTGTTTTGCTGTGAGTGTAAAGCCGTTCTTAGGGCATGAATTAAAGCAAACGTGAAAATAATACAAATAAACTATTGTAAGGAGTAACGATATAGACGGAAGTATAACAGACTTGTGGTTTGTGTTGAGCATGAATAACAATAAAATGTAAAGTTTGTTTTTTACAGAGCCCACTGTAACAACATAACCAATGAATTAAAGAAAAATCCCCCAATGACTTAAGCATAACATTTCCTATAGGTTTACAAATAGGGTTTGACGGCTTATCTGCGTTAGGCTGATTTGAAAATATTTTTATATCATTGTTTTTCCTTTTATTCAGATACAAATATAATTTTAGAGCCTCAGTGAGCCTCAAACGAGGACAACAACATGCCTCAATCCATGGGCGAGCTCAAGGCAAACATTCCTGCCCTGAATGCTCAAAGTGTCGGTAAATGCGGCAAAACTGAAACACGCTGTCATGGCCAATAAAGGCGGCTACCAGAGTAGTGTTGTATTCAAAATCTGATGTGAAATGGAGGTTAAAAATGTTGAGATGTATCTGTTGTTTCACGCTCCTTTTCCCTTTATGACAAAATGTCGCCTATATCGACAGTAGTGGCTAGTAAATATTACATTTTTTATTTCGGACGTATTTATTTCTGTACCAATAGCATGTGTACCAAATCTCATCTCATCTCATCATATCTTGAATAGTTCATAAGATATGGTGCTACAAAAGTCAAAGGTATATGGCCGTTGACACGCTTCTTCGTCCGATCATGACCTAATATACCCTGTGACTCCTTTCTGGTCGACAGTAATATATTGTGAAAATGTCATTATAAATGGACCAGTCATGAAGGAGGCTCAACTCAACATTTTAAGACGATCAGCACGGGCTAACAATTTGTTTTAGATCTACATTTTCTTAGCAAAACTTTCTTAGAATTTTCTGCAAAATATGTTTATCTTACACGCTTTGTTCGCTATAATAGATCCCTAACTACATTCTCCATGAAATGAAATTATCTCACGAATCCCAGACTGAATTTCTGCCGTACTAAATGTGTGGTTCAATTCCAAACGCCGCACATATTAACCAAACATTGGCGTTGTATGGTAAAGGCTGTATGGGATTCGATGTCTTTACTTGTCTTCCTTATAGTAAATATTCGTATTCGTTTGACTGATCATTAAAACTTTGTAAAACACACACACACAAACGAATTGTAGATGCCTCAACTTTCTTAGTTTATATTGGAAAACTACTAACAAACCAAATTCGACTTATTGTGTGTTGCTGTTATTGGGGGGTGCTTTGACATTCATTTCGAGTGACTAAAAGAATTTTTGTGCTGGCCGACATTCAGGTACCCTTTACACTAGCAAATACTTTGTCTGATAAATTTGACAGGAGTCGGAGAAACTCCGAATGTTATTTACTTTTAAAAAATATATATGAACTATGATTCTTTTAAATATAACCACACCACAGTATGAGATAAAGTCTAGGAATATTGGATGGTAATTTTCGCAATTTTGTTATTGACCACCTTGACCAAAACGAAGTCGAGCTATTTAAAAATGCCACGTTTGCATCCTGGTAAGACTCTCAAACAATTGTTTGCGTCTGTTTCCTCTCGTATCGACTAAAGAAAAATTGGAGACAAAAAATGTATTGAACTGACGTTTCAAAAACAAGACCACCTCAATCGGCTATCCAATGTAAAGGGTTATCCAATTTTCGTTTTTAAAAGTAAACGTAAATAAAACACATATAAAATATTTATTTTCATGATATTTCTTTTTTATTATGAAGTTTGAACATTGACATTATGTGTGAAACACTACATCATTTAAAGGACCACCCCGCATTGATTCTTTTGAGGTAATTTTGGACCACTTTTTGGCACATACTGGGCGGTATCTCAGCCATAACTTGACGAATGTTGGTTCTTAAGTGTTCAAGTGTTGAAGGTTTATCTGCATAAACACGATCTTTTGCCACACCAAAAAAAGGCTAATGGTGTCAAATTGCATGATCTTGGTGGCCAGTTGATGTCGCTACGACAAGAATTTACGCGGCCAGGAAATGTCTCTTTGTCATATTCGCTCGAGTTGTGTGGCATGTGGCACCGTCTTGTTGAAACCACATATTCTCCAAGTCGTATTCTTCAAAAGCAGGCCAAAAAAGAAGTCGGTTATCATACGACCATAACGCTCCGAATTGACGGTGACAGTCGTTCCCTCGTCGTTTTCGAAGAAGTAATGTGAGATGTCTACCCCACCAAGGTCAATGCTTTATGTCGCAATAATGCAAGCAAATGCAGTTATCTGAGAATCGTTAAGAAATAGGGTATCTTATTATATCGGTCACACTCGTCTGTCGTTACTCAAATCATACGTTCTGCTCTATTACTAATGAAATACAAAAATGATAGAAACAAATGTAATCGTAACTCTCTGCCCTACTAAAGAATGCCATCATCATCATATATTCTATTCGGAAATTAGAAAAAGATTTCTATTTACGAAGTTTTTGGCATCCCCTGCCATTGCTTAGGGTTTTGTTAAGATTTCACAACTTACCACTTGGTTAGTATTGGCTGTTGCTATAGCACTAATCTGGCCAATTTACGACTTAAAATGTTTCTTTCGCTCCCGCACCATTAAACCACAAATCCGATGATATGATATTCTTAACGAACCCAACAACTTGTTGTTTCATCATCAGCAGCACCACAAAAGGAATCATTTGGAAAACCGGAGTTCTCACTTCCTCTCCCTCCCTCCCTTTCTCTCTCTGCGTTGACTAAGTCAAGAAGAGTTTACCAAAAAAAAAATAATAAAAAAAAAATGTTAAGTAGATAAACAAAAACCACCGAACCACAACATCAAAAGTGGCCGAGTAGCAAGCAAAACAAAGAACAAGAAAAAACAGAACACACAGAGCATAAAACTCAAAAGTTCCCACTTAATGGAGGGAAGGAAGAATGTGCGCGTACGTTCATATATTTTTCATTATTAACTCCCATGTTGTTTTTCCATTACAAATATGGCCGACCCATAGTTGCTGTGGCAACTCAAAACCTTGGCGATGTTAAGGGCGGTGGGGCACGAGAAGAGGCCCCAGCAAATGTTAAAAGTTATGGCAGAAATGACTTCCATGCATGGAAGGTAAAGCATTGGAAGTGTATGGTTACCATGGCTGTTTCGCTGGCAAAGGACAAAAGCTTTCCAAGTGAAAAGCTCAACAAGCTTTACTCGTATGATGTCCAATTGTGGTATCCTTGTTCTTCGTGATGGATGCACCACCTGATGAGGATGATGACTGATTTGTTAGGGTTTTTTTTTTGTTTTTGTTGATGTATTAAAAGAAAAGTTTGTTTGTACTCGAAATGTCGAAAATGTTTGTTGTGAGAATGTGTTAAATTGTAAAGAATTTAAATTTAAAGTGCTGGGTCCCCACCCCAACTTGGGGGATTATAATCTTAAATTTTATGTGACTAAACGACACCGTACAGTTTCATTGAATTGTGATACGTATAATGAACTAAAGTACTGCAGTAATTAATAACATTTTATTTAATTCCTTCTCTGAGATAACTGAAATGTTTAGTTCACATTACATTGTTTTTGCTAAGCGCTTCAGTTGCCGTCCTCTATCTGATGGTGATGGTCCATGTAACAATACTTATTGTATGTGAATTTGTAATGTCTGAATTGAATTTAAGGCCGTCTTAAATGGAGTATGGGAGTTTCGCCCACACCTACGGCCATCGTTCATAAATCCAATAAAAAAATTGTGTCCCACCAACAGAGATCTTTTACAATTTCTTTCGCAGCTTAGTCCGAATAAACCATATACGAGAAAATACACTGCCTCAAAACGATTATAGACAATACGTGAGTAGTCTCATGATCTATGAAAAATGCCTAAAAAAAAGGAATTCCCCAAAGAAAAATAAAAAAAATTGAGATTTTTTTTATAATTTTTGAATTGAGCAATGCAAAATCCCCCAAATTTAAAATGTTGGGAATTTTTTTTTTTTTTTGATATTTTCAAATCAGATGTGGAGCGCGATTTTTTCATAATGTGTTGTCGTTGCGACCCTAATCATCACATTTGAAAAATTACCCTAATTCAAAAAGGAAAAATCCACCCAAAATGTTACATTGAGCACAACAACATGAAAATTGGAATGATTTTTTACATTTTGCTGGTGCTTTCGTTCATTTAGAAATGATGGGTATTATTCACATTTTAGGTTGGGTTAAATTGCGTTACTTTTGAATTTTTTTTTTGTTGTCAAAAAATATTTTTTTTCGAAATTACGAAAATCTATTGTTATATTTTTGGGGTATTTTTCATAATATTTGGTGATTTTTCTTAATTTTTTTTTTGGGCATTTTTCATTTGCGTTATTTTTGATAGGACATGTGTATCCTCTCACAGATACGTTCAGGAGACCTCTCGCCCCTGTAAAATGTAACGACTCAATTTCACAAACGCTTACCATGGTAAACATCTATACTGAGAATCCTAGACCAAATTTTCAGTATTGGCATATTGAGAACGTAATCGCCGAACAACTCATCATAATGTCGTCTTTTGCGACAAAGTTCAGACAATCAAGGAATGGGTGAATTGTAATAATTCAGAAAAAAAAACACATTTATTTTTAAAACTTCGCTGACAGACAATACGTCAACGGCAGTGAAGCCTTGGCCCTTATATGAATGTAAAGAGAAAATCGGCCAGCTTAAAAGTAGCCTGGGAATCATAATGGCACCCGGACAACATGGAAGACAGCTATAGACTAAATTGAGTAACTTTTTCATAAAATATTTTGTTTGCAATGTGCCGATAACATTTTGGAGATTTTCATCTATTTTTAGAAATTCTTAATTTTTTGGGCCATTTTGGATTTTTTCATACAACCGTGTCATATCGTCGTACAAGTCACGGCACAGTCGATATTCACCGTTCTCGCATATGGGTATGAAGACTTTTCGAAGAAGCTTTCTTTCGATACACAACTTTGAATGCTTTCACAAGAGTGTTTTTCTCGTAGCTAAGGATTGTTCTGCTCTTTTTGTGACCAAAGGAGCCACCTATTTGCCACCGTTTGTTTTGTTTCGAGAATGATGTCAATATTTCTTCTGTTCGCAGACCCCAGGTATAAATACTGATCCACTGTCTTGAAGTTGCCACAAGCTGTCTCTACTCTAAGTCGTACCGTTGTCGATCGTCCAGTTGCGTTCATTAGTTTTCTCTTGTCCTCGTCTTTCACAAGATCCTCTATCATTAGAAAAAGGAGTCATTATCCTAAGGAAATGCCTGGGTATCATGTAGAACTCAACAAACACAAGAAAATCCATCAAATAAAATCTCTGGGCGTAAAATGTGCAATAAGAAAACATTACGAAATCTGCTGCCTGATAGCTATTGAAACCACAATTAATTTGGATCCAATAGGAATATATACAAGCGACATGGCCGCAGTAACTGCAAAACGATAACAAGAAATAGTTAAGGGACGCAGCAATATCCTAGGGCCAACACGCCTTGGATAGATAAACGTTCCTTACACTTTCTGGACAAGAGATCTGATCGGATTCCAGAACAAATAAATGCAATAAAATCCCTTACAGAGATCCCTCTTAGTTACTAACTTTCAGTTCTCACTTATTATGCTGCTAGGACTGATACTTGTAAAAAGCTGACAAAAAGGACCCAAAATCGTATATTGTGGTATTTAAAGTCCAAAGGTGGCATCTTCAAAATTACGCCATCCTTGAATTTGTATCGCAATAATACATATTTCTAGTTTTGACATGCAATGGACACAACTTTGCTGGAACATCATTTCCTTTGGGCCATAATAAACTTCACTCGAACTTATCTTTGATTGTCCAACTCTCAGGCAATAGTTTATGGCGAAATTTCGCTGCGAGAAATACTAAATCCTCATTACAGTACAATTTATGGCATGCGTCTGTTCAAAAGTAATTGAGTTTCTCAACAAATCATTTTTTTTTTCTCAAAATACATCGGCCATATCAAACATAATGTCCAATGATATGTAATTCATAATAAAACTAACACCGACATTATCTGGACATCAACAGTCGCATATGCATTCCAGCAGATACGCCGGACCACTGCGTTACCGTGATGTTTTCAATTGATTAAGTAATTTCAGGATCATAGGTCATATTCCATCACCATCTGTCAGGGCTGGTGGCAACTTAAAACCTCTGCCAATGTAAGGGCTTTGCTTCCTCTTTTCGTGGGTGCTGTCAGTGGCAGTGCTCCTAAAATAACCACTCAATGAGAGAGAAAGAGCGGAAAAGGAAAACAAAAATTCTAATTAAAATGAAAAACAAATAAACTTGAAATTTTAATTAAAAATCAAATATTTCGTTAAACCACTGTGCCACACGAGAACACCCACACCCATTAAAAGCACTCAAACACATTTTCAGAACAACACTCGGTCTCACTTTTCGCTTCGCACTCTCAGTGAGTGTTTTTTATAAATTATTATAAATCTCACTCTTTGAGTGATTTCAAAAACAATGAGACTTATATAAACGCCAACACTCACGCACACACAAATGAAGAATGGAAAATACGAACAAAAAGCAATGCTCACAGATTGTGCAAAAATACTCCATACATAAGCAAAATCTGTTAATGTGTGCAGCTGGGAGTACACGTATACACTGACTCACTCATACACTGGCTGAAAAACACAATGAGCGTGTTGAAGTGCTTCTGGCTGTATGTGTGTGTGACATGCATCTGTATGTGGGTGATGTCAAAACTGATGGTAAATGGGCATGTGGTCGGCATCACTGCGAGAGCGAGAGTCCTGCCGCTGTAAAGCTCAACTTGATGATGCCGATGCTCATGTTCTGCCGTGGTGTCGTTGTTGCTGTTGATTGTATTTCTGGTGCGGCTGCTGCCTGGTCCCGGTGACGGTGTTGTTGTCGATGATAATGTTGAGTTGTGCGTTTTGGTATTTGGGGATTTTTTACATTTCACTCATCATCACAACGGTGCCACATCATACGAGCCCCGAGTATATCTGTGAATATGTGTACGAGTGTCTTCACGTAAGTCCAAATGCATGTAGTTATGAGGGATGTATGGGAAATCGGGTCAAGTCCAGTAAAGTATCAATTGTTTTCCGTTAAAACAGACTGAAAGACTGACATTTTTTGAACACCATGTCGAATGAAAAAAAAAATATTTTAACCTGCACCATTTTATAGTGCAGAATGTTATAACATAGAGCTAAAATGAGAAGCGACAAAGAATCGCATTCTGAGTCGAATTTGCATGAAAAGTGTGCAAATTGATTTTTTATGAGGCTAAGGCCATCATATTTCCAGGATTTAGTATAGAACCCATACAAAGTTGCCGTTGTTAGCGCCGGAAGCCTCAAATGATCGATCTTTCTTTCATATGATCGATCTTTGTTGCAATGTGCCGATAACAAAACCTAAGGCAATCTTCTGATATAGCCGCCATGGATAATGTCCATGCCGTTTTAAGGTCCTGCCCCCCTAAAAGTCTCATATTACATGTGTATTAGTGCATTAAGTTTCCCTTAAATAATTTAAACTCATAATTATCCGCTACACTGAATTGTGGGGGTTCAGGTGGCGTATGTTATATTTTTAGTAATTGTATTAAACATACGTCACCATGGCCGTGCAATAGTGAACAATAACACTGTGCGACAGCCACAATCGGTTTGGGATGAAACCACCGGGGAAAGTTATATCGGTCAAAAAAAGGTCATACGTGTCCCAGCGTTTCGTTGGGTCTCATCTAGGAATCGAGATATATCGATTTGAAGTTAGTAAGTATCGTATAGGGGAATTTGTCACGTTTTTGGCTCTTTTGTTTGACATAACTTGAGAACCACTCGTCCGATTTAGGTGAAATAAATTTTAAAAAACCAAGAATTACAATTCCCTTAATCTGTTCATATATTATTTTCCTTTACAAGTAATAGTTTCCAAGTTAAAAATAAGCTCATGAAGAAATTTTTTTTTTTTTTTTTATTTTTTTTTTAAATACATTTATTTACATTTTAATAGGACTTGACACTTTTTACCGTTTTGGATTTTTTATGAATTAAAAAAAAAAAATTTTAATTTTTAGGCAAAAATAATTTTTTTTTTTCATACATTTATTTATAATTGCGAAACTGTTGCTTAAGTAGGAAAACGGTTTAAGAACAGATTAGAGGAATTGTAATTCTTAATTTTTCTAAATTTGTTTCAGCTAAATCGGACGAGTGGTTCTGGAGTTATGTCAAACAAAAGAGCCTAAAACGTGACAAATTCCCCTATACGATACTTACTAACTTCAAATCGATATATCTCGATTCCTAGATGAGACCCAACGAAACGCTGGAACACGTATGACTTTTTTTTTACCAATATAACTTTCCCCGGTGGTTTCATTCCAAACCGATCACTGACCCTTACCATTTGTCGCAGAGTGTAATTCATGCATCACTGATCATGTCGCTCATTTGGTAATGCTTGTTTACTACACTGTGCTACTACTAATCTTGAAAGAGTAAAAGTTAGAAACATTGCTAAATTTTTGTGATCGATCTAAAGGGATATGTTTATCTATTGACAGCAAAATGAGCACAGTCAAAAAATATCTTCACACGATACTTTTCCCTTTATTTGGAATACTTCAGCGTTTACTTGAAATAATTTACCTTATAAATATTGGACATGTGTATCCGAATATTCATGTGTATGCCAAATTCCATTCTATTGTGATTTCATACCTGTTTATTTTTATATTATATTCATTTGTAAAAAATTAAATTCATTACATCTGTGGTCATATTTTGCATTCTTTGTGAATTTATTTATTTATTATTATTAATCAACCAACGCCCTTACGGACAACATGTTGATAGATATTGTAACAAAATTATGACAAATTAATTAATATGTTTAATTCAAATTTCAAATTCTTAGTGGTTCAGAATAAAGCTTGATTTTAATTTTTTTTTTGCTTTCATATCGTTCGAAAATAAACAGGCGTTGGCCTTAAGTCTGCACCTCAAAAAGGTCGCCAGGACTTCTTAACACACAGAAGAGTTAAAGGAACGTACATGATTTCTCAATTAATTATGTTGACTTTACAGCATTCAGATCATCTTGCTGTCACTAAAAAATCGTTATCACGAACTTTGTGCTAGATTCATCCCCTCGGCCTTTTCACCATAAGGCCGGTCCCCTTCTTCGTGCCATTCTTCGTAGTTATCATCTAATGCATTTTTACAGAGATCGTTTCTTTCAGCGTATGTCTGGGCCTTCGCATCATTTTGAAAAGTTAGGAGAGATCCCTTTCTATTTCATATCGCCAGAGACGACTGACTAACACCTATTGAACCAACCAGTCTCCGGGTCATCTACATACAAATAGAAGACCCTCAATTATCTAGGTTTGCACATTCTTCATAAGTTAGACTTTACAAAGAATTTTAATTTTCAGTTTTTCAAAACTCTAGTTTAGAACCCAACTTTAACTTTCAGACAGATATACGTTGTATTTCCCCTAGACCATCATACGGACCTCGCAGACCATGATGTTCAGTGTAGCAAAATGTTTACTGTTGTTGTTATTTTTATACGCATTGGGGATACTTGAGTGCTGTTGAGTGCTTTTACCGGTTGCTAACAATCTTTTTTTTTTCTTCTTTGCTTCTTGTTCTTCCTTCACTACCACCATGACAAATGCTGCTTTTGCTGATAATGTTGATGTTGTTGTCGCCGTTGTTGTTGTTGTTGCTGCTGGTTTTATTGTTGTTGTCATTATTGTGCTGATGTTGTTGTACATGGAATGTTGGAAGACGTGCTGCTCATATAAATGACCAGTCAGCCATCCAACAGTCAGCCATACTTGAGTTTTCCGAGTGTGTATGTGTGTGTTTCTGCTGAAAATTGTAGGATGTTGTTAAAGCACACGCACACTCGCACACACTCTAGCACACCCACGCCAGCCGGCAAACTAACACACACACTTAATAGTAGAGTCCTTGTTTCTGTTTGTATGCGAAGGGATTTCTTTTGGGTCCATACCCTCGTTCTGTATTGAAATGTTTTGGACATTTCTTCTCAATACGTTTCGGAATATTGATGTTGAATGTTGCTACAGATGATAATCATTTGCCATTAGAGAGTTGTAGCACGAACATGTTTACTTGTGTGTGTGTGTGTGTGTGTTTATAATAAGTATTCGCACTAGTTGTAGATACACCTCCCAGTTCCCTCCTTCTTCCTCTGGGTGGGTGACCACAATAAAATGTATTTTTGTTCGTGTTGGGAAAAAAAAACTTTAAAAGTTTTCTACATTTTTGTGTTGTTGTTCACCAAAGAACACTTTAGTTGTCCCCCATACATGGACGAGCACCACGACCAACCACCACTACCTTTTCATACAACTTTTGCGGTATATAAACATTTTAAATAAAACAACAATTTCTCTGTGAGAAAAGCTGGCTTTCCTGCGATGCCGCTGTTGGGGGTGCTGACAAAAAAAAAAGTTCACTTAAATGCCCAAAACTTCTAAATGAGTTGTTTGGTGAAAACCGTAGGTAACTGGCGGCACTGGAGAACTCTGAACATTATTTCAAAACTTCTGCTGAAGTTGTATTCGGAAGGGGATATAGAAAATCGTACCGGTAACATGATTTGTTTATAAGAACCCAAACATTTGGAATATCGTCGAAAGGAAATTCTCTAGGTTGCTAAAAAAAAAATGCCTGACAAAAGATGTCTGCGGTTGCCTTGACTCATTTTAATACTTGACTGTATTTAATTTCGGTTGAGAACCTATATCTCAATAACTAGTGTACAGGGGCCTTAGAATATGTGAAAGAAGTTAATGGGTACATCAATACACCGAAATGGCAATGCCACCAGCAAAATGCACTGTTTGGTGCGGCGACATCTTCCTTATGAGGTAGGGTACGTAACAAGAACCTCTCCTAACCATCCGATACGAGCTGTATGCCAGCTTAGACGTAGTTCAACAAATCATATTGGGACATATTTAACGGTTGGAGCGTTTTAGACTGCAGTGGAAATACCATGACCGAAACATTTGACGAACTGAAGGTAGCTCAGTTTTTTCTGTGGTTTCCAAAAGTATTGTAAGCCATAACGTAGACAGCAGAATTATTACAAGAACACGATTTTGTATAATATTCCGAAATTTTCCCCCCTTATATATATTTATTAAGATAATCGGAGTTATTACAATCAAAAAGTTTTCAAATTAGATTCTAGAGTTTGGACATCAAAATATTAATATAAAAATCATCGAAGTTCCAACAATCAAAAAAAAAACATGGTTAGGACTTTATATTTAATTCTACAGTCTGGGCATCAACATGGATCTGATTTGTTCTGATTTTGATTTTTTTTAAAAATATGGAACAATAATAACATCAAGTCCCCAAAGATTACCTCTTGGCAACTGTACTATATCCGACAATAGTCAACAACATATTTCACTCAAATTTGCTTGATTACAACAGAGTTCTCTTACCAGAACAGGCAATTCAAAGGAAACTACTTTCCACATTTAAGCTTTTTCGATTAAATTTAAAAACTCTTCAAACATCACCTCTAACCAACGATGCCACCCCCACACTGTATAGGGGTTAACACAAAAAGTAAATACGAGCAGCATCGGCAGCAGCAACACATCGACACAAAAACTCATTTTTAGGAGTAAAAGGAAAAAATTTTCAACATGGCTGCCATGACTGGCGGAAAAAAAATGCAATGTTGCCAATTTTATGCTTTTATCTGTAACTTTTAGATACGAAAACATACAGACACATGCAAAGAGCCTTACTCACACTTTTATACACAGAGGCACACTAACACATCTGCACAACTCTTTCATGTCAGCAGTAATGGCAACAACAATACGACAAACGACTACAGCAACAGCAACAATAACAACAGTACATTTTGTGCATGTATTATGGATTTCGCAACAACAACAACAACAACAATATGAACTACAACAACACTGATGAATAAAAAACAAAAGCAACAAACCCAATTTAAATGATATTCTGATGGTATTTCAAGTACTGTGAGATTTCTCTGTTTGCAAATGAAAAGAAATTTGCTGAACTGCCCCGTCTCACTAGACACAAGGCAACGGAATGCAGTTTCAATGGAACAGTTATGCTGGACTCAAGTCAACAGTTTGCTTTTTGAAACGGAAGGCTTACACTAAATGTACAGTCTGGATTATTTTATAGAACTTTATCAACTGTCGACTTACGAGCTTTTAGATCCCACAGACTATTGGAGAGTACATATTATTTGGTATTACCAACAAATTTATCGAAATAGTCCACTTATGCCCTAGGCTTTTACTTACATAGTTTTGTCATGTGCGTTTTTTTCTCCAGTTCATAATATGAATGATTTTCATGTAATTTTCCACTGGTTCTTTCCCTTCCGGGTAGTTGTAGTGGAATCTACGTAACCTGAATCGACCGACACGGATGCAATCGCTGTATTGAATGTTGCCCTTGAATAAGTTCATGAAGGAATATTGACGGATCGTGCAACCTTGCTAAGACATTTTGCACAGGATTCTTCTTAATAAAACGTATTTTTTAATGACAGTAATCAGGATTACATTCGATAACTAAAAATAATCAGAATGGATCAAAAGTAATCTGAGAAAGTAATCAGATTATTTTCAGATTACTTTTGATTATTTAGAGTAATTGGAACTTTTAGATTATTTGTAATCAAATATAATCGTAATGTAATCATTGATGTACCTCTAAATAAATTTAATTTAATTCGTAATTATTACGATTATGTTTCCACCTCGTGAATGTTTCTCGACTTTACTAGTATGAAAGCAATCTGTAAGCCATGTAAAACTTCTCTAGAAAAGCAATAGCCTTTCGGAGCCGGCTTTAAACAGTAGGTCCCGGTTGTTTGTTGTCACACAAACGTTCACCAGATCCAGCATCGTCGTCAATTTCTATGGGTGGTGTGGATATCGACGAATCAGACACTCTTGATGTTCTGGGCATGAAGATACAGGGTGATGCTCGCTGGGCTAGCCATATATTCGAAGTGTCGAAAGAAGCATTCAAGTGTTTAGGCTTTTTGAAGCGGTGCAAGAAATACTTCACTCCATCTAATCTCGTAAATATTTACACCACCTACATCCGGCCTAAAATGGAATACAACTCGCATATATGGGCAGGGGCTCCATTAACATCTTTGAAGCTTCTGGACCGTGTACAGAGGAGAGCGGTGGTGATGATAGGGGATGGTAGGGTATCCAGCTCTATTGTCTCCCTACAGCATCGCCGAAATGTGGGTTGTGTATCGCTATTCTATAGATATTTTAATGGTATCTGTTCAGAAGATATCCGTCGTCTGGTCCCTGACGTTAGAACATTTAGCCGGAATACTCGGCTATCCAGGGTCTCTCATCCGTTCATTGTGAAATGGCCGGTTGACCGGACGACGCACTATAGAGAAAATTTGTTCTTTAGCCGAACCGTTCGTATGTCAGCTGCGACATACTCAAATTCAAGACTAATGTCAACAAACACTACTCCCTCTTTCCTCCTTCCAACACCCTTATTTCCTATCGCTAGCACAGTGCAATGCGCTTATAGGGGGCATCCCCTGAGTGTTAGCCATAATAAAAAAAAAAAAAAAAAAAAAATCTCCCTCTATCTTTCCGATTTTGTTAATATCGTCCAGATATGTGAGGAGGATGTGGCGTTTAGTTTTGACTGCATCTGTTTTGTGGACTCCTGATTTTTCCAAATGTCTCCCTCAGAATGATGCAAAAATTACACTGTAAGCTATCACCCTATGGTTGGGAGAAGTTGCTTTATACTTTTCCAGAGAATCTAGTGTCACTTATAGACTTTCTAAAAGTCATTGTTTGCTGTCCCACGTAGTTACTGCAGGAGAAACAGTAGTAAAGGTCAGATCAGATTCGATGTTAGCCTTTCTGTGCCAGGACAGCTCAGATTAAATGTCCCCCAAATTCATGTATGCCAATGTATGCAAAGGACTGAGAGTGTGTGTATTTGTCATTTCATTTCTACTCGAAAGTATCTTAGCAAAGGATCCTTTTTTTTTTTATTTGTATGTAAGAGAGTGTTAGTGCTTTGTTCTGTTTTGAAAAAGTCTATAATTAATTAAATTTGTTATTTTCGTTGTTTCGACTATTTGAGTGTGCCTGTGTGTGTCTGTCTGTGTATGTAAAATTAGATGCTAGTGTCTATGTATTAAATTCGTGTGTATATGAATCTTCCACTTTATTTCAAGTGGAGTGGTAGAAAGTCGAGTCCTGTCTCTGTGACTGTCTGTTCTGCATCTGTAGCTGTTGGTGAGCTAATAATGATGACTCGTCGTCGCTGTATTTTATTGCAGGATTTATTTGTTTTGTTTTTCTTTTATTGTCTGTTTTCCTTTCGGTGCAAATTTAATTGTTTTTCGTTTGCGTTTTGTCAAAAACAACACACACACACGCACACAAAACGGGCAGCCATTTGAAATTTCAATGGTATTTGTTGTTGTTGTTGTTGCTGGGAAAAGGCTATTTTAACTTGTTTTTAATGAGTTTCAGGGAAGTTTTTAATTTTATTCATTTTATCTATGTGAAGGTGTCATGTAATTTGAAAAATATTAAGAATTCATGGTATGGCACGAGGCACAGCATATAATGATAAGGAATACAATAGCATTCTCTAAAAGGAATTCCTAATTTATTTCATTACTCAATTACATCGACTTTCAAATAAACGCAAACATGCACATTCAGTGCGATCTATGTTGATGACTGTTGTTGTGGGAACAGCACAAAATGTGGCCATACTAAAACTCGCTGGGTTTCGAAGGAAAGAATGAGTAAGCAGATCTCTAAAAAAAAAGTCCTTTTATCGCCACTTATATTAATTTTTGGAATATTCCGTTTGATTTTCCGATCCCCTATTTTGCTTGTTGACGTAGCCACCGAGGTGGAAATGGGCATCATCAGTCAAAATGATTTTTCGATGAAATTCCGGATCATTTTCATGCAATTCAAGGACCCAATCAGCAAAGACACGACGTTGTTGATGATCGGCCGGCTTGACTTATTGTGTTAACTGAATTTGTAAGCCTTAAGACCCAAGTCTTTATGCAAAATACGGTGTAATGACGTTTGTGGACAAACCTGGGTTTTCTTCAACACTTTGGGCTACAACAGCAATTTTTCCCAGTTGTTCTTGAGCTACGTGCACCGGTTCTATTCTTCACATCACTAACATGACCCAACAGCTCGAATTTTTCCACCCATTTTTTTTATTGCGGTCCGACAAGGCTTTAGTTGGTTTTTTTAGACCCAAAAATGCTTTAGTTTTGCGAACTGTGACTGCAAGATTTTCACCATTTTTGTAGAGAATTTTTTAATAATTTCAATGCGTTGTTGAAGCGTGTATCGTTTCATGGTGAACTTTCTACATGTCAAACAATAAAAGCATCAAAAGTGACAGCTACCGTTTATTTGTTCGTTGAGAGAGAATGAGAAGATGCATCTGACGTAGAATGCATCGTCCACTATCTTGACGCTGCAGCTGCTGCCCTCAATATGTTCTTCTCGGGCTGTGCAATCATACGTTTTGTCTTGTGCTTGTTCATCATTTGACCCATTTTCTACTATTCCTACTCGATTTTTGAAAACAAGCAGATACATTTCCCTCTATTTCCGACATTGGCAATGTGGGCAGCATATTTGAGAACGGGGTGGCCTCTCGAGTACATTGTGCCTGTTTTATTAAATTTTTCCGAAAATGTTCCATTCTACCAAGACATATACGTTTTACCGGTTTCCCATACGCGATCATGTTTTCAAATAGATTTTCTTTTATCGGAGTTTCTCCTTTTGTTTTTTTTTTTAAAATTTTTGGTCCAGTAGGGCGAGAGGTCTATTGTTTATTTGATTCGATCTGAAGACTCCCTGATAGGTTTTCCCATGTTTCAATCTTCCACACATCATATGTCTTAAATAAGAAATAATTGATCGGAACTGGTCTGTCGCATTCTCTGTGAATGGGGTATAGTACGCTGAGGTTCCAATAATCGGGCAGTCTTCCAGATTACTTAGACTAACTGATGCTGATGTACTTATCCGCTCATGCCATGCGGTCTGTTAAAGCTCCGCCGTTATTCCGTTGTCAACTGCGTCCTTGTTGTTCAGTTTATTAAAGCTATGATTCGGTATCACAGTTTCAATGATTTATTTCAGTTGAGGAAATTTTAAATTAGCTTTCTACTGGACCACTTACTACTTTATTATATTTAGGCAGAAAATGTGATTAGTGTTTTTTAATTCTTGCATTTCATTGAAGAAAATTTAATTTAACATTTCACTGGACCACTTACTATCTTAATATATATTTACCCTCGACACTTATTCACTGATACACTGATTCACTGACTCTGTCACGCAGTACGTAGGAATTTAAATAGGCATTCTATAATTCTATAAATAATAATAATAAAAAAAATAATATTTTTTTTTGTACAGAAATTGTGTTTCCCCAAATTTTTTTTTTACCAAAATTTTTTTTTCCAAATTTTTTTTTTTACAAAATTTTTTTTTTAACAAAAATTTTTTTTTTTCTAAATGTTTTTTTCCAATTTTTTTTTTTCAACAAATTTTTTTTTGTCCACAAAATTTTTTTTTTCAACAAAATTTTGTTTTCAACAAAATTTTTTTTGAACAAAAATTTTTTTTTCAAGAAAAAAATTTTTTTTTCCACAAAAATTTTTTTTTTTCAACAAAATTTTTTTCCATATTTCAACGGGCGCCATAGGCGCATTACAATTTACTAGTTTTATTATATTCTTTCATTGTATCGCGACATTAGAACAACAAGGTTCTAAGGTCCCCAATTTTTATTATTTTTGAAAAAAAAATATTTTTTTCACTTTTTAGCATAACTTGAAGAGACTACAAATTTTTAAACTACTTAAAAGTTACGAAAAAAAAATGTTTTTTGAACTGAAACGATAACCATTTAAAAAACAAAAAAAAGTAGGAGAATTGATAAAAATCTATTTTTTAAAAAATTTGGCGTGATACAGACATTTCCTTGAGTCTGCCTGCCAAAAATCAGCTCGATTGGATCACTGAAAAAGGGTTAAAAATCGGTCGAAAGGCTTTCACACAGGCCACTAAGAGCTTCATACTTCAAACTTAAAAAAAAAAATTCTGACGTGTACATGAAAATCGCCGATACACGTGTATTTTTATTTTTATCCCCTTTCCGAAAAAGTAGATTTGGCTCATAGGACAGAATGTGTGTAACACGGTGTAATGGTTAAACAAAATAATGACATATAAGAACTATAAGATATTACATATTGATGTTAAGTTTTATCAAAACTACGTTGGTGCAGTTGAAACCATGTGTGCTAATTATCTTCTAGCCAAGTAGAGTCCTACGACTGATTCCCGCTGAAAACGTTGATCTGTCCGGGTGAAATCTGGCCATACACTCTTTGTCGCCAGGTGAATACTTGAACCCAATTTTAGAGTATTACTTTACTGCGATTGGTAAGGAATAAATAAATCAAATAATTAGCTCCATCTTTAAAAAATGATCGGTCATACTCGCTACACCAACATTCATTAGAATATGAATCTATGATTTAAAGAATATTTTCCGATTAGATTAAAATACCAATCCGTATACTTCCCCTGCAAAGTTGGCACAGTACTGTTAATAACAAAATGTTGGGAATGTCGATATATTTCCCCGGGAACTTCCATGCGCCATCGTCTACACCCATTCCATTATTATCGATTTGCAGTCGCTGTTTCATTCTCAGGGTTTTCATGTTAAGCGAACGACTTCAAATCAGAAATTCTTCCGCATATTTCAATACAGGTAAGATTCACTCGAGCATAAATTATTCTTTACCACGGAATACGGGAAGACTAGATTTTTTCCATCTCACGTATGACCCCAATATGTCATAGTAATAACACTTCAAGTACGATGAGGATGCATTTCAAGCAAATTTTCGTGACTTTCAAACGAAATGACAACATCAACTTTGCCGGGTATAACAAGTTTCTCTCGTAGTTTATCCCAGTTTTCCTTTGCCACCAACAACAACAGAAAAGTGAGAAAAAGATGAAAATTCCAATAAACATATTCCTGCTCATGAATGTGAAATATTAAAATGTAATCATGTTTTCTTGTGTTCGTAATTCAGAAACAATTCCATGCCATCCATATTATCCTGGATGCCATAGAAGCAACAGCCATTCACATTGCACTATCGTAACTGTAACACCCTGTAAGGACATGGATATGGGGTAAGGTGGATATGGGGTGCGGGGTCTGGCAAAACATGGCAACGCATAATAAATATTCACATTATTGTTACTTTTATAGATTCCGAGAATTTTCAATATTCTTCACTTCTAACGCGCTGCTTGCACACTAACACACTGATAACGTGTGTAACAAGCGTTTTCAATAAAAATGAAAATGGCGAATTGATGTGCGGCAACGAGACGGGGGGGGGGGGGGGGGGGCGGGGGTGGCCTGACAAGAGGAACTGGCAACTGTAGCCATAACAATTGCAAGAACGACAACAGCAACAGCCGTTGCAGCAATGGCATCGGTGGTAGCAGTGGCAACAGCGGCTATGGCAAATATTACAATGCGAGTAAAGTGAAATGCTGATGATGCATAAATTTCCCTGCCTAACATTCATTGTCTGTCCTTCTGCACTGAAGCATTTGCGTACACATTCTTTGCTCTGCAATTCATTCACTTCACTTCACGTTTCTTTCTATTCTCTGTTTTCTCCAACAACTAATGCAAATTTTCTTTTCAATAAAACAACAAACACACACACACTTTTTTTACTGAATAAATATGTGTACCCTATATTTGAATTGTGCGTTCCATCATGATTAGTCGGTGCAAGGATATGCTACACTTTGCATTCTAGGAAACTTGAAGCAATCACGGTGTGAGTGTAAAAAGAAACCAAGACAAAGTAGTCGGATGTAGATTGCTTCTGCATGCCAGCAACCTGAGAAATCCCTTTTAATCCCTACATCGCAGTCTCAATAATCCCAACTCTGTGCGAACGTTTGTGCCAAAGCATATTCTCGTATTCGGCAGTCCAGACGTTGCAACATTGTTTGTTTTTTTTACCGCATATTCAGGTATTCCGCCTGCACGTATTACTTTCTGTAACATATACAGAGAAGAAACCAAAACAAAGCTGTGATAATTTTCCACAAACAGCGGATTCTCGGTATTGCACCTTCTCTTATAGATATTGTCCAACATCTTTCTGACTGGAACGTTTGAATTCATTCGGTCGACATAGCGCAGGATGTTTTCTCTCGAGTTGTAATGTCAGAACCAAGCAGGTGTAGGGTAAGTTTGTTTTGTATTGTTTTCGTCGAGAGATGATTTTGTTCTTTAACTGTTTGCTTCGCCCGACTTAGCATATTTACGGCCCTTTATTCCGATGTTACGCCAGTCTTTGTATTCATGGCGGTACACCTCGAGGCTGCCTTTCTGGCGTTGAAACGTTTGCCTAGACTTTATTTACGATTTTTACGATTGTAGTTGAACATTTGCTCTTTGAAATTTTGTTAGCTTGGATAAAATTGCATGTCCTTCTTGCTGTCTGCTTTCAGAAAAGCTGATACTCTCTATTAGTGTCCAAACAGTCCAGCCGGATTTCTAGTTCTAGTTTAGACATATTTCATTTTCATTGCAACAATGATGATTTTTTATTCACTGTACTGCCACATAAAGTCGCCGACTACCATACCCATCCATCCATGTGCAACATTTTATTAGATACAGGATGTTTGATTGCAGTTGCAGTCATCGGTGGTGCTGGAGCTGGTGTAGTTGAGAATATAAATTGAAATAAAAATGCATATAATTTATTCATTGCAGTATACAGAGTATTAATGGCATATAAATCTTAAATGTATTTTTCTCTACGCAAACACACACACATTCACACAGCAGCAACACGCTTACCTATGTAAGATTTCTAAAGGAGGGATTTGGTTTGAATGAATGTGAATCTTGCAAAAACAGAAAAACAATAGATGAGATAAAATGAAAATATTGTTGCAACTAGCAAGCAGTTTTCCCAGCACTTAGTACAACAAATCGAAAACGATTTTCATTTAAATTTACTTGCCATCTCCGCCTGCACAACCTGAACAATAAATTACAATACATTCTCGCATAGATATGTACGTACAGGGCTTGAGTGTGTATGCGTTTGTGTTCGTACGTAAGTACTGTGCTGTTGTTTATTTTATTTTTGAAATGTTCCACTTTTTATTTAATTTCTTTCAGCTTTTCTAGTTAAATTATCACTTTTTCTTTAGACATCTCAAGCAAACCACCACGCTGAGGGAGTGTCACATTTAGTTTGTGTCTTTCTATATTAACCGCGTGTTGTTTCGTGTTTATAGTGAAATCCCATTGAGGAATGACATCTTGCACTCTGGGCTTTCCGGAAACCATCAAATCTCCTCCCACACTATATTCCCTTCGTCGATGGTGGTGGTGGCATTTTGCACTTTTCTCAGTTGGGGCTGCATATTTCCTATGCTCATCACAGCAGTTCGCTGTACATTTCTCGTACGACGTTCATATGTATGTCATGGGACGCAGGAAGGTCCTCATGTTTTGTTTGCCTGCCTCCGCCTTCTTGATAACCCACACGGATGATGATGTAACACGGCATGCAACCGCATGCCGCTTCAAAGTGATTTTCATAAAATTTTATTTTGCCCAAAAAAAATGGGGGAAAGCCAAAACCGCACTCTAAACATGGTTGTAAGTTGGAATGGCGTCTCGCACAGTGGTCGGTTTTTTCTTCTTGTTTTTTTTTTTTTTTTTTAGTAACACCATGGTAATTAAGGGTATAGGAGGGAGGAAAGAGTGATAAGCCGGTTAAAAATCTAAGACTCTGACGGTATTTGACTTCACATACTATGATGGTATTTTATAAGGACTATGGCAACAGACCTTCTCTCCGCTGTAATATTTGGTAAACAGCCAGCCGACTCATCACACAGAAGAATTGGAGACCATCAAACATTTTTCAGCGGCTGTTTCCACCTCGTAAATGTTGGCGACTTTACGAGTAAGAGAGCAATCTCGAAGCCATGTAAAACTTCTCTAGAAAAGCATTAGCCGTTCGAAACCGGCTTTAAACGGTAGGTCCCTGATCAGTGAGTATACAAATTATATCGTACACAGCTCACTGATTCGAGAGCAGTTCCCCGTTTGTTCCTTCATGGAATATTAAGGGAAATAAGTAAGTAAGGTGCAGACTAGAGAGGACCAAACCAAAAATTGATTTCGTTAGAAGTACTGATTTAAAATCCGTTGAAAGAATTTCACATTTTCAACATTTCTGTAAAAAAATATATTTTAGATGAAATTAAAACACTTTTGTAATTTGGCCTGTTATTAAAGCATTATATCTTAATATATATTTACCCTCGGCACTGATTCACTGATACACTGATTCCCTGATTCACTGACTCTGTCACGCAGTACGTAGGAATTTAAATAGGCATTCTATAGTAATTCTATAAATAATAATAATAAAAAAAATAATATTTTTTTTTTGTACAGAAATTGTGTTTTCCCCAAATTTTTTCTTTTACCAAAATTTTTTTTTTCCAAATTTTTTTTTTTACAATTTTTTTTTTAACAAAAATTTTTTTTTTCCACAAAAATTTTTTTTTCAACAAAATTTTTTTTTTTCAACAAGAATTGTTCTTTTCAGCAAACATTTTTTTTTTGAACAAAAATTTTTTTTTTCAACAAACATTTTTTTTTTCAACAAAATTTTTTTTTCAGCAAAAATTTTTTTTCCAATTTTATTTTTTTTTTTCCAATTTTATTTTTTTCCGAAATTTTTTTTTACAAAATAGTTTTCTCAAAATATTTAAAATTAAGTAACAAATACTTTCTCAAGCAAATTAACGGGCGCCATAGGCGCATTACAACTTACTAGTTACTAATAATATCGTATCTTAACTTTGCTAGCTCGCCCCAAAAATGTCATTATGGCCCAGAGGCCATAAACATAAAGTAGGAACCTTGTACACAAATCGTATTCTTGTACACAACAGTATGCTGCGGGATTTTAGTTGACAAACGTATATGTTTTCTCTTGAGGTTTTCCTTTGACTTGCATTGCTTTCCGAAAATAATTTCAGTTTTTCAAGGTTTCCAAGGTTCTGAAAAAAAAAAACTCTTGTTGTTCGTTTGAAAATTATCCAACCATGGATTTTCTTCGAATTAGTTTGTAGTTAAGTCCTTGAATGGATAGAAACCCTATTTTTAAAAATAATCTAAGAGCTAGAACACTTTCAGTCTTGTCTTCTCTAGCAGGGTTGTTGGAAAAATGTTCACGTCATATACTCCTCACATTTGATTTATTTATTGAAACTTAATCATACGAAAAATATTTCTAAGATTATAAAGCAATAGCAGCAATGATTATCAGCTCTTTTAGTACTTGCCAGGGCCCTCAGCATAAGGTTTCGCTTTTATAGAGAGGGATCAGATTTTATATTTTAATAAAACTTTAAGAAACCAATGTTTTTTGTATTCATTTTTATTTTATTTTCAATACACCCAAGTCTAAAATTCAAATTCGAATAATTTTATACATTTTTGGTTCTATGGATATTTAAAAATTACTTGCCTATAAAAATCATGAGCTGTTTGTTGATAGCAATGAGAAAAATAGAAATTTAAAAAAAAAAAAAATTTCCAAAAACAAAATTGAATATGGCATATTGAGAAAAAGGCCGAAATAGACGTAACCGGCACTATTGTCCAAAACTCGTTTTTAAACGAAATTCGATAGAAAATTGTTCACTTATTAAACAATCCTTGAATTCGCTCTAAAAAAAATCTCCAGAAATTTGTATTTACCAGCAGCAAATCGTCCCTGTCTAGACGAATCTCGATATTGCGCTAATGGTTCCAGAATGCATGAAAATGTTTTCTATTCATAAATATGTCCGTGAAGTTAAATTTTAAAGTTAAAGGGAGTTAACAGAGCCATGTTAAGTGGTTAACAGTGAAAATGTAGATATATATTTACGATTTCTGATCGATGGGACGAAAAAAAATAAAAAAAAGAGTGTGATATACACAGCCACATATCGTGCTATAAGAGGAGATTATGGTTTATGGTTATGAAACACATTTCTCACTCGGAGGGTATGTAAAGTACTAAAAAAATTGTCTTGTTTGGGATTCTGAGAATCCTCAAGTAATTGAAGAGAGGCCATTACATCCACAAAAGTCACTGTTTGGTGCGCTCTTTGGTCCGAAGGTTTGATTGGACCTTACTTCTTCGAAAACGACGAGGGAACGATTGTCACCGTCAATTCGGAGCGTCATTTCTTTTTTGCTTGCTATTGAAGAATAAGACTTGGAGAATATGTGGTTTCAACAAGACGGTGCCACATGCCATATATGTGGTTCCCAGTATTAGAGCTTAGGGCAACGAAACTATTTGGTTCAAATTTATTAACTGCCGACATTATTTAAACATTTCGACATATTTCTAGATGCATCTTCCTTTCTTCACACCACTCGCTGAATATTTGCGCCACCGTGCAATGTCATCAGCACCAATTCCACAACCATCAGCCAGCAAATGAGCAACCAGGCGGTCGTGCAATCATGCAACCATAAGCGTTTTCTTTGCAACATCGTCTTTATAGTGTATTTTTATGGTTTGGGGATTTCGTGTAGAAGAAAATTGTTATTAAGACTGCAAAAACAGGAATTGTTGCTGTAATAAGGAATTTCCAAACCAAAAAAAAAAAAAAAACAAACTCAAACTTTATGATGCACACACAGAAAGAAAACTAAAGTTTTCGTTTTATAAATTCAAATGATAATAAGTTCTTGAGGGACATTGCTGCGGGACACTCGAACGGAATAACAATTGCACCATCATCATCAGCGCCAGCAGCATCCACATCATTGGAAATCCTTACGCTGTTCCAAGCAAAAATAATTATGTGTCTTCTAGACTACTCCAATGTGGGGTATACGAATGTATGAGTGTGGGAGCAAATTGGATTTTTTCCGCCACCGTATTTCAATAGAAAATGGTATAGAAAAAGGAAGGGTGTGTAAATGGACAGTATTGGTGAAAATGTAAAACAATGTCCAGATCGTACTTTGGCAACATTGGCAATGCCAAACTTGCCATGTACAGTCTTTTTGGGCAAAATTTATTCATTTGATTAAAAATTACATTTCGCTCAATTCAAAGCAAATTACAGAATTCCCCTGTCTGTTTTGATTCAAGCTTTATTTGCTCTCCATTACATCATTTTATATAAAACTATCGATTTTTTTATGTAATTTCAGTCGAAAAATTATTTTTTCGTCCAGCTTTTTCTAAAATACAGTTTTCAAATGTTCATAAAAGGTTTTAAGCATTGTGTTTGCTTTGTGTTTGATTAGATGAAAAGTCTTTAGAACTAAAACTCTGTAAATTGTGTGATCTCCTTGGTTAACAGCCCGTTTCCATAAAACAAATTTGTTCTTTCGTTACAAATCGTCAATATTGGAAGCGTTTTAAAGTGTGATTTTCCGATATATTTTAGATATCGACATATGAAACACACGCCTAAACGAATTAGTGCTCATTACTAATAAAAATTCATTTTATTGTGCATTCAATTTTGACAATTTGTAACGAACGAACAAATGTGGTTTTATGGAAACAGCAAATTTATTATAATAACAAAAATTTGGTTTTATCTATGGAATGTACTCGATTTATTTAGTGTTATATGCATTATTTAGACGCTGGGGAAAACTTTGGATTTCCAAGCTCTCCCATTTAATTGGCTCAAATAGTCTAGGATATCGATCGTTTTCCCTCGCACTTAATATGACTTGATAAATGTTTACACTTATGGGAGGATAACAACATTTGTCGGTCCTGTACATTCTCGAGCCATTTTGTGTAGACGACTTTCGATTGGATCTAAAATTTGTTTTCCTCTGAAAATGTACAAACAAACATTTTGTGTATTTGTCTTTATGAATTTTAATTTGGTGTTTTCCTTTTAATCAAGATGAAGCAAAACAATGGCATTGCAATTACATCAAATATAACTTAATAACAGTAAAAAAAGTTGCATCTACCATTTGTATATCCTCAAATAGCCAACATGTGAATTTGTACATTGAAGATTTTGGAACAGAAATCGGCCGCTGAGCTAAGAAACTAAGAAGACTCCAAATTGTCTTGTGGGTTGGCTCTTCTGTTTGATGTGCAAACTTTAAAGCCAACGGGAAACTCAATAATCGGAGTGTGAAAAACCATTTAGAAAATTGGAACAGCTTTGTCTGTAATGCAGTAAAATATTTAAAAAAAACCTTTATAAATTTGTAAAACTACTTTTTTTAAAATCCTTACAAAACTGACCTACGAGTATTTAAGGGAATAAAGTCACTCCAAAAGCGGTTTAATTGAGGTGTAAAATTCTTTCCAAATAATTATAAAATATATTTTTTTTTAAATTTCTGTTTAATTTCTTTTAGACCAAAAGTTATTCTAGTCCCCCGTAAAATTCATATAAATTCATAAATTATAACAGCTGTACAAACCTTTGTTAAGAAAAATTTGTGAAAATAGTTTTTATATTTTCATACATTTTGGTTCGCAAAGTTAAAATTTCCTAAATACGGGGGATAATGTCCAGAATCGTACTCCAGCTTAAAAAGACTTCAAATATAATGGCACATTTAGAGGCACATTGTTTGTATGGAATTTAAAAAATTGGGAAAAAAATAAATAAAAAATAAGGAAAACAAATTTTAAATTGTATATTTTTGGCATTTTGTGGTTGATTTAAATTTTTTTTTATAATGATTTTTCGGTGTTCTGGTCAATAAGTTTTCCCAATTTTAGTATCAATAAGATCTGCTAATTTAAAACAAACAAAAAAAAAGGCAAAAATTAAAATTATCCAAATACATGCATCGAAATAATTATATGGTATAGTGTAAATAAGAGGTTTCATTCCCAGACTTGAGCCCCTTTTTTCAATGCTAATCGAATGTATTTTAAACATCATATTTTACAATCTTCTGTGCCTTTAAGATTTACCGTTATTTTAATTGGAATTTTATAACATCGCCATTTTCATATGAAATAATTAAAACCTTAAATTACAAAATTATAAAAAAAATTTCACAAATTAATTAATTCAACAACTATTCGCATTAGGAAATTCAGTTAAAATCATGGAGGTCATATACATTATTAATTAGAAAAAATGAGATGTACTTTAACTTCTTTTTTTTAAGTTCTTTAGTTTTGTTCCTTACAAATATTTCACATTAAATTTTTTTTTTTTTTTTAATAATTAATTTTAATAAGTAGATTAATCTGTCTCTTCTTTCTTACAAAAGGAAGTTTTTACAATATGTAATATGATACTAAATATAGATTCTTATTAAAGAAAAGGGCAAAACAACGTGAGTGCCATAAAATTATGTCGATGCCTGTAGTTCCTACTTCAAAAAAGTAACTTAACTTTTAAATCGATAGCATGGCTACGAATATACGAATATTGGTCGATCCTCCTCTTCTTCGCCTCAAATACTTTTACTTGGATACTGAACAAGCTCGAACAAGAAAATCTTAAATAAGTCAATTCATTAATTTTTAGAACTTTTTCAAATCAACAACAAGGGCGAGGCGCGACCACTAAAAAATGTTTTTCCTTATTTTTCCCTTATTAAGGATTCCAAACTACATCTCTTTCCATGAGGGAATATTTTTTTGTTTATTTCAGTCCAACCTAATAATTATGTTATGTTACATGTCCATTTATAGTTTTTTTTTGTCCAAAAAATGTGTAATTAGTAAGACACATTACACTTCAACACAAAAACTTAAAATTATATGTAATAGTTTTAAGTTTTTTAAAATTCATTAGTTGTAAGTTACTGTTCTTCTTTGAGAATGTTGTGAGTCTCAATAAGGCAAACCTCAACCTCAGTGTGACATTTTCAAATTAAAAAAAAAATATGTTCTCACTCCACTAATTATGAAGTAATCAGGAGGTTATTCGCATTTTCGCTTTATTGCCAAAACAGTGGAACACAGTTATCGCCCAGTAAAATGTAGACTTTTTATAAAAATATAATTTCTTTTTAAATCACCTAAAAAAAAAGGCGTTTATGGCACGACCACTAAAAATAGTTTTTCCATATTTTCCCGTTATTAAGGATCTCAAACTACATCACTTTTCGAGTGGGAATAATTGTTTTGTATTTCACACCAATTTTGTCAATTTACAGCATTTAACTTCAACACATAAAATTAAAATAATACGTAATTTTTTTAAGTTCTTAAAAATTTATTAGTCTTTTTAAGAATATATTATTTTTTTTTTTGACAGGAATCATTTAGTTTATAAAACTGTATAACAGCTTTACAAAGCTTTGTTAAGAAAAATGTTTGAAAATTGTTTTTGTATTTTCATACATTTTTTTAATTTCATAAGTTTTTAAGAAAATATATTTTTTTTTTTTGTTTTTTTTGAAAAATATCTTTTTCTATTTTAAAGAATACTTCTTGAATAATCGGATACACAATTGTCCTTATCGATTTTTTTTTAATTTACATTTTAAATGACGGTATTTTGCTCTTTGCAGAAGACTTTTTTTTTAATTTGAAAACTGTCGAAGATCACCTAGGAAAACCAAAATCAAAAATATTATCAAACTTCATGTGGAAAGGTTTCTGTTGTGATCATTCATTAATTATCAACTAATAAAGAAATATTCCGCGGATATCCAATGAAGAAACTAAACATTATGAAGTGCAGTATTGAATTTGGCAGGACTGGGTAATGCAGTTTACTTTACCACACAATCATTTCTAAAGTGAAGCAATATTTACATTCATATTCGGAAGTTTTAGTACGCCTACACACAAAATATGTTTTCCATAGTAGTTAAGTTTTTCTATCGTGGAAAATTTTGCAGATACATTCACAACATTTCGTGTGATTTCATTGTCCATTGATTTAGGTTTTTGTGAAAGATTTCCCTGATTTCATTACCACTCACTGTAAGTTGGGGATATAATACTCACACTTTATCATCTAGAACCGACTATCTATTTTGTTGAACATTTCGTTGTCGTACTGCAACTCCTTCTTTATTATATCAGTCATTTTTTTCAGTATATTTATATGGAAGTTAATCGAATCTCCGGCATTATTTTCATCAAGATCCACTTCTTTCACGTTTTGTCGATTTATTAAAATTGTGACAATATCCCTGATGTAACTCCATCTTTACTGGATCACTGGTTTTAGTTTCCGATTATATGGGATGTGCCCACATTTTCACATGTGCCACCACGCTGTAATTGATTCTGCACTATTAAGTACAAGTTTCTGGATATGTGAGAGTTGTCAGATGTCTTGGTTGGACTTTTTTTTTATATTATTTTTTTGTTATTGATCTTCGTGGAATATTTTCTTCTATTCTTGAACACTCTTTGTATGACAGGGTTTTCTTTCTAAAACAATGTTGTGAGATATCTCAAATATATAGTTATTTGAGAATAGTTTCCCTTTGGTTTTATCATGGAATGTAAATTAATCATTACAATGGCTCCCCTTAGCTTATTTATTCGAAACTCTATAAACTTCTCATATATGTTATAGGAAGTGTTATAAGTGGGTTTATATTTCATCCTATCTCCGTGTAAAGACAGATTCATCTATCACAGCCTTAGAGCCGAGAGAAAGAAATAATCCAGACACGAACTTACAACCTTCTGATAAACTTACTGTATATAAGTGGAGACTTCCATTGTCAAGGTCAACGCATTGAGTTGCCCCCTATACAAAGGAAACTATCCATTTGGTTCTGTATAAATCACCTATGGCATCTGAACGAATTTCAGTTGGTGAAGGCTTTAGTCTTTACCTGCTTGGTATTTAAAACACTTTTTTACAGTGTATTTTAATATTATTATTTCAAAATTTTAAATGATATTCTGATGCGACTTTAGCTTTAAATTTACCATAGTATTTTAATATCAATGGACGTAATCCATTTCTGGTCCATAAGTGGAATGTAAATAACAACTCTCTCTCCTATTATTTAAAAACTATTTGGAATGCCAGACTTACAAAAGATCAACGATTACTTGTGACGTTTCTGTGAGGAATTTCATAGATCGTCCCCTCATATGCACTTGTGTTTTTTTGAGAGGCTGATATGTCCTGGGGGTTTAGTTTTAAAAGTGCTACTCAACTCAAAGCTGATTATGAAAAAAGACCACAAACAAGCTTATCAATTTGGCATAGAAAGGGCTGCATATTGTAAATGTTTTCTTTAATGAGGCACCGTTTCAAGAATTTAACGAAAATGCAATAAGTATTATCTCTTAAAAGCAGTAGCAGTCTTAAATTCAAGATAGTTACAGAAGACCCCGTTTCGAAACCGGGTAAGACCATCAAACATTTTTGAGCAGCTGTTTCCACCTCTTAATAGTTGACAATTTTACGAGTAAGATAACTTCTTCTCTGCAAAAGCATTAGCTTTTCGGAGCCGACTTTAAGCAGAAGGTCTCTGTCAATGAGTATACAAATTATATTGACACAGCTCAATGATTCAGAGAAGTGGGATATATGTAAGTAGTAGGTATTTAAAAACTTTTTATACGATGGACACAATTTCGTTTTCCGTTGGAGGAAAATATTAAGCCAACTCGGTTTCAGCTCTAAACCCAAAAGCCTCCAGCTTCGAACATTCTGTCGCTTGCTCCAAAAATGTGCACAGTTTTCAAATCAATTGTAATCTTAATTTGTTTTATTATTGATTTTTTGCAGCTTCCGAAGATTAACTAATTACTTTTCCAATTCTCGTTGGTAGACAATCGACCAATGTTATTGATGTGTTAGTAAATTTTCGTTGCTGTGAAATTATTATCTTGGGGTTATACTGTTGAATTCCGTTCGCTCTTGGCATTCACCGCGTGCCTTATGATCAAAATACATATAGGCCTACAGTGGATACCAGGAGAAAAACGTATAACGACGACTGGAACACACACACACAATCACTTTTTGTTACACATTTTTCGAATATTTTGGCAATACAAATGAAACCGAATGTTTAGGGAGGTTGCTTTATTTTTTTTTTTTGAATATTTATTTCACAATTTTAATTATTTATACACTTTGCACAATTTCCAATATGGACTTTATGAACCACACAATTTGTTGAAGAATTTTTTTTAATTATTTAATTTTTTACTCGCCACGATGTTATCCGAGCAACCTCTGCGATCGTACTGTGCTGTGTTTGCACTGTGCATGAGCATAAAACTACAGAGATGAGGATCCTTTTTATTAGGTCACACTAAGCATATTTACTCCTTTGACACGATTAAGGGTAGTTTTCCACACAAGATCTCTAGCATACAACCCCGTGCTCTCTTCTAATCACTGCTGCACTCATTTTGTGTAACACGTTACCTACCTTATTGTGCGCGTACTCTCTCTCTCTCTCTCTGTCGGTCTCTCTATTAGTGTTTGGGTCCTTTCTTAGGTAGTGAGGAGGGATATCATAAATTTGGCATAAATCCTGTTTTGTTTTAATCGAAACAGGGTGCATCAGCATCGGCAGCTGCCACCACCATTTGTTTCAATGCAGATTTGAGGAGTAAATTATGCGTGTTGTGTTTCGTTGTAGCCTTTTGTTTATGTTTGCTCTAAGGATTTGTCATTTTTTGTTTTCCTAGTCTCTTTTTTTTTTTGCATTATTGACATTAACACTGACACGTTGGCAACGTACCCCAAAAGAATGAATCACTGCAGTTGTCCTTTATTTGAATAGAAAGTGGTCGATTGTTGTATTTCTCAGAGTTCAATAGAATTTGTTTTTCCTAAAGCAGTTAGAGAAATGGTGGGAATGCGTATTTGGGCGGGAATTTCTGTTTTTTTTTTTTGGCAAAAGGAAATCCTTAATCCTGCTTAAAGGTCATAGAGTGGAGGCTGCATTATTAGGCCAAGGCTAGCAATCACAAGTAAAAGATACAAATATTGAAGTTATTGTTGTAAAACATGAGATGAGTCTGGTACATATTTAGTTTGGTAAGGAATTGATCCGAACAAATAAGGAAGTGACGAAGATTTAAGGAAATTAGTCCTTCAGGGGAATTATGGTATACATGCCTACGTATGTATTTACCTCAACATGTTTTTCAGGACGAAACCGCGATCATGGCAGAAATCATTGAGCTGTGCCCGATATAATTGGTGTACCAACTGAATGGGATATACAGTTTCCAAATGGGCTATGATTATTATTTCCTACAGAAACCTTACGTCTTTCGATGTCCTCTGAAGGATTACGAGATGGGATGGAGCTGCTGGAGCACCACTCTGCTATTTTATGAAATACTTTTACGACTGCATTGATGTGTATACGAGTAATAAAGAGTTAAGTAATTACAGTACTCAATACACACATCTAGATAAACCATAGGCTTTGACCTATGGATTTTATGATTGGCCACTAAAACTTTAGGTTGCCTGAAATGCAAAATGGCCCATCATCAACATTTTACACCAGAAACAATAAACTTAAAACAGAACTAAAACTCAAAATGGAAAACTTTTACACTTGATAAGTAGGAAAAGTATCGGTGATCTCGCGACCACCACTTACAATAGATATTTTTTTTATTTTACCTCCTTTTTCATTTCCCTAAGAGAGTCGATGTTTTTGAATGCAGGAAGCTAAACATTTGTTGGCTTGGTACTATATTTTTATGCATTTATTATTATCAGTCATTGACTAAATTTGTAAGTTTTGTTTCCCTTTTAGGTGACGGTTTAAATTTGGTTCGAGCTGCTGAAAGAGGTAAATGAAATGATTTGTTATATTGGAAAACAAAACAGAATAAGATAATATTGTCCTTTGAGAGGTAAATATTTTGGAAATGCTGCCTTTATACAGTCAACAATTGAATCTGATTTGTTAAATATATAAAAAAAAAACTATAAAAATATGAAATTCCCCGTGTGTTTTGGCACTTCATTAAATTTCACTATCGTGGATTACAAGCGGACATTAATTATAAAGCACGGTAAAAGCTGAACGTGCCCGAAAATGCTAATTATATTAACATCTTTAGTAGCTCTCACCAATTCCTATTTTTTGTTTTCAAATATTTTGTAGATCTGTTAGGATCATGGTATTCAAAAGGAATGTGATAAACGTAGATACATATGTTATAATAAATTACGAGACAAATGATCAAATTTTAAACTTTTCCATTTTACACACAGCCTTTCATATAATTATTTTGGAGTGTTTCCCTACCCATTTCTGAAGTCATATTTACTGTTCAATTAAACATTCGCAACCACTGAATGCGTTCTGAATTTCTATTTGAAACAGAACCTGAACATAAACTTTTAAACTCAAATTGATACCAAATCAAAATTCTAAATTTTAATTTTATAAACATTTATCACAGAATATTAAAAACTAGTAAGTTGTAATGCGCCTATGGCGCCCGTTAATTTGCTTGAGAAAGTATTTGTTACTTAATTTTAAAAATTTTGTAAAAAATATTTTGAGAAAACTATTTTGTAAAAAAAAATTTCGAAAAAAAATAAAATTGGGAAAAAAAAATTTTTGCTGAAAAAAAAATTGTTGTTGAAAAAAAAAATTTTTGCTAAAAAAAAAATTTTGGTGGAAAAAGAAAAATTTTGTTGAAAAAAAAATGTTTGTTGAAAAAAAAAAATTTTTTTGAAAAAACAAGTTTGCTGAAAAAAAAAATTTTTGTTAAAAAAAAATTTTGTTGAAAAAAAAAATTTTGTGGAAAAAAAAAATTTTGTTGAAAAAAAAAAATTGTGGGAAAAAAAAATTTTGTGGGAAAAAAAAAATTTTGTAAAAAAAAAATATTGCAAAAAAAAAATTTTGGTAAAAAAAAAATTTGGGGAAAACACAATTTCTGTACAAAAAAAAATATTATTTTTTTTATTATTATTATTTATAGAATTATTATAGAATGCCTATTTAAATTCCTACGTACTGCGTGACAGAGTCAGTGAATCAGTGAATCAGTGTCGAGGGTAAATATATATTAAGAAGATGGAAGGCTAAAGTGACAATTGTCACGCAAGGGGAGATTCACGCATGGGAGAAAGCACGTCCAAGGACAAAGTGCTTGAAAATCAGTTATAAAACCGGCCAAGACTGCGAATTATTTAGTTAGCTGGAAAACAGCACTGAAAAGAGAACATCCTGACCATTGTCACATTGTACATAATTATTGTTTCTACAGGAAAGTGCTGTAATTTTTTTGATTACTTCTCTCCCAAGAAACATGGGAGGTTATTTTCATCTAGCAAAGATCCACATAAAAATTACTTTAGCCGTGGAATAAGGATATATGAAGTATGCGGTAGAAAAACAATGGGATGCCTGGCATTATTTTTCTACCGCATACTTTGTATATCCTTTACATATCATTTTTCTATATTTTGTTAATCACCAATAAACAGTTCGTTAGACATTTCCACAAAAACAATCGATACAAAAACCTTGGTACGCTCAGGAAAAAGTATTGACCCTTTTCCTTCAAGTTAGTAGTCAAGAGATGCGGTATGATTGGCCGTCTAACCTACGATTTCTGTGGGATATAGGGAAATATCCACAAAACTGATATCCCACTTCTAAATACAGGCAATATCCGTTTAACGCTGTTAATTGGTTCCTCAAGAATACCGCGTTAATCGAAATTATCTTTTTATGTGTAAAAAAGTAAACAAACAAACAAATTCGTGATCATTCGCAAAGCAAGATCAAGCAAGACGCCAAAAGAGAAACCGAAAGTCTCTTGTAAAAAAAATATTGAAACCGCGTTATGCGGACTCTGCCTGTACAGTGTAGATGTGTTATTTTAAATTTAATGTGACCAGAAAATATTTAAAAATTTTTGTTATAGATTTTCCACAGAAAACTAACTTTATACTTTTTTTTTGAATAATACTTGAAAGAAAAGTATTGCCAAAAAAAAGGGTCAAGTGTCTTTGTACCACAAATGGAGCACTCGCATTCAAAACGTTTCATCTCAGTACTTGAAACCATATCCAGGATATAAACTTGAAATACCAAAATGTCGAGTTGTCCTTCAGTTTGTCCCCCATAAACATAAAACAGGACAACAATTATTGTCACCAAAAGTCAGATGTTTTACAGATTTATTAACATTTTAATATCTATCATGATGTCCAAAACAGAAAACAACCACACACACATACACGTTCTAAACATCAACAGCAGCTGATTCTGTTACCTTAGCAAATCAAATCAAAGGCTAGAAGTAGCAAAAAAAAAAACAGATATTTGTCCCGTGACACACATTTTCCACAAACATCCCCCTTTTATGCCCTTGCACGTACATTCGATCTCTACGTACACATACTCTCACGACCGTTCATATTTCATTTATCGCCCAAAAAAAAAGAGAATCTCTCATTTCTCCGCTAAGGTCATTAACCATACGACGGGACGAATAAAGCAGGCAGCAGGACTTCGTTGCAGTCGACTGACAGATTGAACACGAACCGCCAAAAAAAAAAAAATATGTGATCCTTTCTTCGACAGGCTAACAACACAAACACACATACAATACAGCAAACATGACTGCATCTAATGTTGGGATCAATAGTTGCTGGCGGAGAGAAAAGAAAAATCTCTATTGTTTTCTTCTTTTCGAAACATCAGCTGTTTAGAAATCCTCTGTGTGTGTGTGTGTGTGTGTGAGCGGTAGTGAATGAATGGTACGAAATGGAACAGATGCTGTGCGATGGTGATCTAAGCATGAAATTTCGATTTATTCTTTATTTACTGCAAGAACAAAACTCACAATATTTGATTAGATGCATTACTTTGTTTTTGAATGGGGAGGGGGGGAGGTACAAATTCGTTATGGTATTAATGCTGATGATAATGGGGAACTTTCAATGTAACAAACGCAACACGATTGTAAATGATTTATGTTTAATTTAATTGTTTTCAAAAAATGAGCAAAGAGGTAGAATCGAACAGAGGGACTAAGTAATATTTTGTGATAACTCCTTAAACTACTGGGGAATCAACAAACACCATAATATTTTGGAAACGTTTAGGATCAGCTTGTTGGGATAGATACAATAAAAATTAAATTAATCGTCGGCGTTGGCTGATTTTTTTTCTTTTTGTGTTTAGATCCTCGATTTCTGTTCTTTTTTAATTCCCGCCAATATACAAAGAAACATCTTAAATCATTGTAATAATATCAGAGTCTCAAAATGTTGTCAATTATTGGAAAATAAAGGCGATCATAAATACTTTTTCCTATAATCAGCAAATAAGATGATAAACCCCCGTATTCAGAAAAAATTATAACAGCTTTATAAACCCTTGATAAGAAAAATGTTTGAAAATGGTTTTTTGTATTTTTACACATTTCTCTTATTAAAGGTTTATAAAGCTGGTACACATTTTTCGCAACACGGAGGCTAGTTATCCTCATCAGATTCATATCAAAGAAATAAATCCAACTTTAGTGAATGACAACATACGCTGGACCAATCTGTACAAATTAAATGTCAGGTATTGATTTATTTACTGAAATATAAAATTCGTGCAAGAAAATTAAAACCCAATTGATTAACAGATAACCCTGTGATGTTGAACTTGGCCTTCAGCTAAAGTGATTTCAAAAACCTTCTATAGTTTGAGTTCTCTCACCAGATCGTAATGATAAAGCTTTCCACACATTGCTCTACTTGGTCTTTCCATTGAGGTTGCGGTCTTCTCTGTTCATGTTAATTCTGTCGACATGTCGACATGTCCTAGATTAATGACTCTAGTTGGATGAACTTCGCGAAAGCTCATACCGCTCATAGTTCGTCAATACTCTTAAGTAATTCAGATGGGACAATAGATGGATAATAGATTTTTGTGCACAATTACGAAAATTCCGATTTTTACAAAAAAAATAATTTGGTAAATGGTGTCTCTGCAATCCTGTAGAAAATAGGTTGAATTTAATTCAAAATAATACTTTTTCTAAACCCATCACCCCTTGAGCTATTCGTTCAGAACTAAGTAAATGGAAAACAAGTCACCTGACGAAAGTGATCTAGCTCACTTAGATAATGCCAGGGCAGTCTATTATTTATTCCAATTACTCCCTTGGGATCAACAACCATAATTCCAGCAGCTTAAGCTAAAAAAAATCGAATGTGATCACGCACATTATGCACTCGAATGAAATCAACTTTAGTGTGCAATGCAAATGATAAAGCAATTGTTTCTAAATCTCAGTTAAAGAAAGGTTCTGTAGAAAAATAAGAAATGAATGACTTTCTAGAATAACCAACCAGAACTTTGCAGCCAGAACTTTGCAATGCTTCTATATTGCATAAAACGCCAGATATTCTGATAAAGAGATTTTCCAAAATCAATAACAGGATCAATAATTATTGCCCAATGGTTATACAAATGTATTATCTATAAAGTTTAAAGGGAAAATTAGTTTTTTCAAAATGTACAGCGTATTTTTTTATAAAAAGAATTCATCTGAGACGAACGAAAGCATTGGCAGATGAAAAAAAAAAATAGGATTTTTGTAAGTCAAATTGACATTAGAAACATTTTTCAATTGAAATTTCGGAAGTAACATTCGAACTACTAAAAAGGAAAAGGGATATTTTTAAAAAAATATTATTTTTTTGATTTTTAATTGACAAAACATAAATATAAGAAAACACAAATTTAATTATATACATTTATCTATTTTTTATATTTACTGAAAGTCGAGTGTTCAAACACACGGCGGTAAGAAATGGGTTAATCTGGTAACCTGCGTCTATGTCGGCGACTCAATAAACCTTCTTTTATATGAAGTTTTTATAATTTGTATGGCAAGCATAAGGTGTTTTAAAAATAACGCAACTCCAACATTTTGTATGATTAATTTTAATTTAATATTATGAAGTCGTTGTTTTCTTGTATTAAACACAAATACGTCTTCTTGATTATGTGACGATTTCATGGCGATTTTTTGCAAGTTTTGATGATATTTTTTTTTTGAGGAGGTGATGAGAGTATACGAAGTTTGAAGAAAAATTCTCTAAGCGAACCATCAAAACAAACAATCAAGTTACGTTACTGAGAAGACAGGCAGGGTACCTTTAATAGCATGTGTTCTAGTTAAGAAGCGCTACTATCACATAACCCAGCGACAAGTTCCGGTAGGAACATATGAAATTTTTAA
Organism: Hydrotaea cyrtoneurina; assembly: GCA_958296145.1. Classification (NCBI taxonomy): domain Eukaryota; kingdom Metazoa; phylum Arthropoda; class Insecta; order Diptera; family Muscidae; genus Hydrotaea; species Hydrotaea cyrtoneurina. The sequence goes on along the minus strand of OY282514.1, from coordinate 6,323,521 downwards.
AAGTGATATGCGCACACAATAAAAAACTAGCAAATGTACCTCCCTAGAAATAAAAATTTACTTGTTTTAGAGCAATGCTCAAAAGATGTTCGCTCTAGCTGGATGCATTCGTGAGCTGCATCAGCTCTAGGCATCGATTTTCCTCGATATTATACTTCTAGATTAATATAAAGCCATATATAATGGAGTTCGCTTGAAGTCTGGATGAAAATAGATTTTAAAATTTGAAATATGAAATTTTTTAAAGTGATATGCGCACACACAAAAAAGGTAGCAAATCTACCTCCCTAGAAATGAAGATTGACTTGTTTCAGAGATGTTCGCTCTAGCTTGATGCTTTCGTGAGCTGCATCAGCTCTAGGCATCGATTTTCCTCGATATTATACTTCTAGATTAATATAAAGCCATATATAATGGAGTTCGCTTGAAGTCTGGATGAAAAAGAAGAAATATTCAGATTTTTGTTTTTTCATGAAATTTCAAATATGTCGCAGAGTTTCTCACGATTTCAGGGTGCCATTGGAAAGATCATGTCATACGATATTCTTTCCCTGGCAATGTTTACTACTGACTTTAACCATTGATATTTGTTCTCATATATGACGACTTAAAGAAAATCTATTAAAAATACATTATAGCCCAACAAGCCATTACAATTATGACACCAGAAATATAAAACTTTAACTTTTTTTTCTAAAAATAATAAACCATGTCAAACTTCCCACCTGCCCCACACATAGCAAAAACCCATAACGAGATCATACCTATTTCTAATATTAAACATTTACTTGTGCTTGTAATAAACACAACAAAACATTTCGGTTGTAAAAACCACTCCAAGCCAACATAAAAATGGGACTTAATCACATGCAGCTCCCTAACGGCCTACAACACACATACATATATACATATGTGAACATTTTACAATTATTACACCACATGATGATGGCAATGCTGCTTTCATATTAAATTTGTTATTGATTTTTTCAATTAAATTATTTTCACCCTCCCCCCTGGCTGTGGGAGGTGAGTGTTGTTTTGAGTGTCATTTTCACATGATACGCCAACTATGACTGTCAATAAAAATGTATTGATTTTCTTCGCTGTCATCACGTTGTGTTTTGTGTTGGTGTTGAACAATCGATCGACTGACTGACTGGCTGGCTGACATGGCAGCCTGTGATTTGGTTCATTGGTTACTGTAATGAGGTTATGTTTCAGTAAACCATCCATATACAGATTTATATATAGAGTCCTTGTATATGGCTACCATTATAAGCAGGATATATAACAGTTCGCATTAGAACATGTATGCCACCATGTTGTGTTTTTGTTGCTGTTAGATTGGGTGAAAATATGTCATTACATAAAAATAAAATCCATTCTATCCATACAGCCATTCTGCCATATGTAATACATGGCGAGAAAAACGAAAGCAGAGCGAAAATAGAAGGCAAAGAATATTACGCTATAAACGACACAGTCACGTTTTAAATAGAATTTCTACATACACAGACATGCATACATATACATTTATATATATATATGTATCTACATATACAACCATATATATAGCCAAAGTATGTTTGGATGTCCTTTGTCATCGTAACACAATATGAGTCATATTTTTTAAACACAGTAGACCATATAACCTACCACCCACCATACACAGTCATGCCAAATCACAGACACACACTCATTCATGGACCCGTCAGCTCTGCACTGCATCTTGTTAAAAGGACTTTAGCTTGAGATTACACACACACACTCATTCTCAAGATTCTTATTTAAGTCATGAAAAAAAAAGCCAACACCGAATGGCACTTGTTAAGTCCGTATTTTTCTCGTTTTGTCTTGGTCCCTCTTACCCCTCCCCAATCACCACCACAGCAAGACGAGGGCACCGAGAGCACATAACGAAAGGACGTTATAATTATTTTTACGCATCACTGGAGGCTACACAAAGCAAATCTAAATGCACACGTCATAGCACTCGTACTACTGAAATCGTCTCGTATCACATGTGATAAAAAACATGCAGCAAAAAGTTGATGACTTTGTTCTGCTGTTCTTCTTGGGTCGTTCCTTACAAATTGTGATATATATTTTGTTTAGGTAAGCTTCGTAGAAGATATGGCCACAACGAAGATAATGTTAATAATAAAAGTAGTAATGCATGTTTTACAAAAAACGTTGTATGCCTTCTCTAAGGATAGCAACAGGTTATTGTTTTTTTTTTTTTTGATGGAATAGAATTTTTTTTTGTATGGAAAAGTGAGAAATTGAAATGAAATGTTTTTCAAAAAAAAAACTAATGTGTGATCTATGACATCAACTCATACAGGTTTTTATACAAAAAAAAAATAATTTTATAAATTTTTCAGAAAATACGAAAGACGACACTTTGGAACCACGTTAAACAAAATGTTAAGCCTGTGTTTTTACAAAACAAATGACAGAATAAAAAGACCGTTAACCAAAATATTTTCCCTGTGTTGTTCTTACAAAACAAATGGCTATTTCGTTTGGTCTAAACCACCAAAGTAAAGTCATAGTCAATTTGTGTTTTCGCCTTCGAAATCCATGCTCGGAAATATTTTCAAGGTCAATGACAAAAAAATCAATTTATTGTCTTTCAAAGTTTTCGTTTGTGCCAGATGAAGTCGTTTTATTGCAAAGAAAAATCGCTCAAATCTAAAAAGGAAAACGGATTGGCCCTAAAATTGCAATTACCAATTTCATAGCAAAAAATTGAAGAACTGAAAAAAATCGTAGTCGGATCAATTACAATTTTAATTGGTTTTATTTCTAATCTTTTTATTTAATTACAATTCAAAAGTAAATTTATATTACAATTTTGGGTCGAAGGGTAAACCGGGTTACACAGACCTTATGACTAGATTCTGACAGCCACAGACCAAAGCCTCTGGTGGGAATCGAACCCACAATCCCCACGCTGATAGGCAAGCACGATACCAACTCGCCTACCAGGGCGCCTTTTTATTTGTAAATTATTTACTCTCATTTCGTACAAAAAAATATCTGCCCAATATGATGGTAATCGAACAATGGAGTTACAATTTTCGTGATTGATATTACAATTTTCATCTTAGCGGGAAAACATCGGAATAAAGTACAGTCGAGTCCAGTTATAACGAACTCCTAGGGACTCGACAAATTAGTTCGTTATAAGCGAAGTTCGCTATATCCAGGGAAAAATAGGGTAGAAGCAAAACTCTTGGGACTTGAACAATTTTCGTTATAGACGAAAGTTTGTTATAACCAGTGTACGTTATAACCGGACTCGACTGTAATTAAGTCTACAATGTTCGTCATGGAAGGGATGTGAAATGTTTTTGAGTGACACATTAATTTCCTTCATACCACAAAAGTAAATTCATTATCCTTCATTTGGATTTACGTAACACGAAAGTCTGTGTTAAATATTCAAATTACAAATGTTTGTAATGTAACTGCAGGTTAACTGAAAGCGTCATAAAAATCAACTCTGATTTTTAAAATATTCATTAGAACAGGAAATGTGTAGAGGACCCGTTTTATTGCATTTATTGCAATGTAAACATTGACAGTCATTAAAGAAGGGACGAATTCAATCGTGACAAAAACTTCGAGTGACCTGCAGCACCGTTTTTTTGTTGTTGTTTTTTATAAAACAAACATTCATTGAATGAACCCTATAAATTCAGTACACTGTGTTAACGGAAGGAAATCAGAATATCGAATTAATGTTTGTTGACATATGTTTTCAATTTGAGAAAGCCACTGGCTGGAAATACTTCAGCTGGAAGAATATTTCACATACGGACGGTTCGGCTGAAGAACGAGTTTTTTTGTGTCGTCCGATTCCCGCCTGAAAATTCTAACCTCAGAGACAAGACAGCGGATATTTGAGGAGCAGTTCCCGTAAAAAAATCTATAAAACACCATACTAAAATTCTCTATAACAAATTCTTCCCTTCGGAGACGGTTTCACACAGTAGTTGAGTATACAAATTATATGGTCCACAGCTCACTGATTCAACTAAAATTACGGTCGAACATCGCACTGTGGGCTAAAAAGAGCCAGTATAAACCAGCAAACCCTCTTCGTTTTGAATGACTGTTCATCGCTTTATCCATTTCAATTATTCTCTTAAATTATTATACATATATTCAGCGGAATGAATTAATTAAAACCTGTCATTTAGAAAAAGAAACCGAAGAAGAAGAAGAAAAAACACCGTCCAGACATTTCTATTATGCACAATTGTAAAAGCAGACAATTGGACTTTTTTTTCATTATGAAAAACAAAATAGGGGAAACAAATAAAAGAAAAGCAAACCGAATAAAAGCCAGAAACAATTCAAGTGCATTTAATGCATGACGCACACACACACACACAACGATATTCTGAGAGTGTGTATATGTGATTGCATAAGTATTTGTTGTAAAATATATACAACTACAAGAAGTTCGTCATTTCGAACAAAACAAACGTTTAAATCACATGAAATTGCCATAAAAACGAAACGTTGTCGCTGATTCAAACAAAATGAAACTTGAAAACAACGAAAGTACCACACAGATATAAAAAAGAATCTGTGTGATTCTGAGACAGGATTTATGTGATAGCAGTGGTGTCCGTGCCAGGAGTAGTAGCAAAATGTGTGGTCTTGGTCTGTGTTAGTTTCATTTCAGAAGCTTGTGCGTGTGTGTATGTGTGTAGTTTGTCATGCTTCAATAAAATGAAAGTTGTAAATTACACTCACTCACTTTGTGACATCTTCTTTGGTTCGGTTGGGTCGATCAGTCGGTCGGTCCATTGCCATCTGTTTGATTTTATGATGCCAACGAGGCTGTTGACTACGTGTATTCCCGTTTTTATGAAGGGTTCGGTATTTTTATGGCCCAAACAGCAGCAATTGTCGGCCCTGTCGATTTCTGAGACAAGCTATAATGTTGGCTCAACTACTTAAGTTTGTATACTTTTACTGTTGCTTAACTTTTTATTGTTGGCTTGTTTTTTTTTATTGTTGTTGCATGCAGAAGGGACATTTTGTTTGTCCGGATGTTGTTGGTGGTTTTTTGTTGTTGTTTTTTGTTTTTTTTTTTGAACGTTTCACTCAAACTACACTTTACTGATTTATTATCGTACACAGACTTTTATAAAGATACATACACACGCACACACACACACATATATATATGGAGATGTACACTTACACATACAGAACAATCGAGAGACATCCTCTGATAGTTGTCGTAAAAGTGTAAAAATGCATACAGAGAGAGATACAGAGCGAACGAGAGAGCACAAGAGGAAAACGCCAACACACTCCAAGCAACTTTGAAACTTTAACAAACACCAACAACACCAACGTAAGGAGTATGCTGTGTACGTGTTCCTATACACGCATACATACAAAGTTGTATCATGGTAGTAGTAGATGATTTTGGGTGCGGTCCTTGACTTCGTTTACGACGCATGACTCTCGATTTGTGCTCGTATTAGAATCTGTGTTTTTTTTTCTGCTACACGACACAACAACAACCAAAATGGTAGTATAGTAAAATGAGGCAATACATAGGCATTTTCCTATACACATACACAGATATTTCCTAGACGGACACACACACACATAAACCGAAAAGGATGTTACATTGATATGCAATTTGTGATTTACGAGTGTAATCGTATACACATGTGTATGAGTGTGTGTGTGTGCATTAGAAATCTTTACTTTTTTTATATCACTTTCTTTATGGCACATACACACCCATACACAAACAATAATTCATGTGAGTACACACAGCTTCTCATGTGTTTCACACTCGCACACACAACAACAAATCGTAGCAACGACAGCATTGGGAGGGGGAGAAGGATTTGGTTGTATGATTTATCTTTTGTGTTCGTGTTATTTTTTTTTTTTTTAATCCTCTTCTTTCATGTGTGTGTGTGTGTGTGTGAGCACGCACGAATGTGTGGGTTCACAACTTTGGTTATTGTAAGTAATGTTTTTGGATTATTTGCCGTCGTTCGTTTTCGTTTCGTTCTTGTGCTTTATTTTACCGATTTTTTTCTCTGTTTTCCTTCTCAAATCGTGTAAGAAAAAGGATGTGATGCTCTTTCCGCTTCCAGCGTCGTTGCTGCATATGTATGTGTGTATACTCATGGCTGTCTATGTATATTTATATTTAAGTTTAAACAAATTTAGCTTGTTATCGTTGATGTTATCTAAAGGCGTTTTCTTTTCATTAGAATTCTGTTTCTTTTTCTTTTTTACTCTAAGTTCATTGTTTTGTTGAGTGTCTATTCAGCTTGGCTGTGGGCTGAATCTGTGCTGTAATTGGTTAATGTGACATTGAATTTGAACTCACTGGATATTCAGCTGACGTGTATTGATTTGTTGGATGTAGTTTATAGAAAGAAAGAATTGCTGATGTTCTACTCAGGTCGGTTGAACCACTGTGTTCTAAGATTTTGCATATTTTCAGTGATTTTAAGAAATATAATTTTCAAATATAATTTCTGCCGATTAAATGGTGGAAATTATATTTAAAACACGATCATTTCATTAACAACTTTCTGTCGGTGCTATAGCACATTTTAAAAATTGAAAAGCAATATATGCATTTTACTTCCTCTTCGTTCTTCTATCTAAATTTGAATGTCAATTGTTTGGTGGGCTACAAAAATACCACGAAATGCATCACCTATTTTTTTTTGTGGGGGTATTTGGTATATTCTGAATATGTTATGTAATCTCCTCAACTAAGAGGAGAATCGTCTGTTATATTTTTTTTAAACATTTTAAGACAAAAAGAAAACGTTTCCTAAACGATTTTTTTGAGAATGATCATAACAATTCTTAGAAGATCAGTGGGGAAGATTTTTATAGCTCCATTGTGTCTTTAAAGCACTAGTTTAGCTCACAAAGCAACTTTTCGAATTCCTACTATTCCACTTGGTTAAAGTATTTTTAAAAATTCCAGAAAAATCTGTTTAGGATTTTGTGCTCTGTACCCGAAAGGGGTGACATTCTCTATCATATTTCAGACGTCACCAGTCAGTTCAATTAACATATTAACTGAGGAACTCGGATTCCTTTTTCCCCACAATAACTTTCGGAAACATGTTTACGCTTTTCCAAGACAAGGCACGGATCATCACACTGTCAGGGTCATTGGTTAACATCTATCCAGTTTTCGATATCGGGTTACATCCCCCGATTCATAAATTTACTTTGGACTAAAGACCAGAGATATGTAAGTGAATGATGCCAGTGTGTTTTCTAAGCCTAACTGGCTACATTGTCTTCTCACGTAATCTCGTAACTTTTGGTCATGTCCTTGGCAAACATCACAATCAACAGGTTCAAAGTCAATACGGTAAGAGATTGCGACTACCACTCAGCAGAACCCAGGTACAAAACCTGGTAAGAATATCACAAATTTTCCAGCTGCTGTTTTCATCTTATACATGCTGGCGACTACAAGAATAGGATTTATCTTTAAGCCATGTAAAACTTCTCTATAAAATCAGGAGCTGTTCGAAACCGTCTTTAAACAGTAAGTCCCGGTCAGTGAGTATACAAGTTATATTGTGTACAGCCCACTGATTTGAGTGAGGCTCCCAGTCAGTTCCTCCATGGAATATTCAAGGGAAATAAGTAAGTAATTAACTAAGTAGGCGATTTATGTTTTTTATTCCATACAGAGGAGTTTCATCACATTGAAAGTAAGCTGAGTATTGTCTTTTAAAGCTTGCAGGTTGTGGACTCACATCAGTGGCTTGGAAATATTGCAATAAAATATGACGTAAATACCGTCTGTGTCACCCGTTACTTCAGAAATAGATTTTTTTTTCCCACATCTTATTACTTAATGGTTTTTCCCCTTATTTTTGGTAAATTGTATTACATTAAGCCAGGCTCAACTCCAAACAATGTCTCGAACAGTGAAAGTCGCCTCGATGTAGACGCGATATCAATTTCCATTCTTTTAAGGATAATAAAAACAAGAGGTAATTATTACCAGTACCGTTGATTTTGACACTTCTGTCGTCACCTAATCGCATAAATTTGAAATCCACACAACTCATACAATTCGAGCAATTGTAAGTAGTCAAAAAATCTCTTAAATTCTCGATTCCTTAAAACAAGAAATGATTCAAAACAGTGAAATTAATCTGCTCAGGTGAAAATAAACATGTCTATGACCGACAATTTATTCCTAATACTCCAAATTGGCTAAAAATATAACTAAAGGTGAAATATGGATTTCAGTCTCCAAGGTGGTCACCGACTGTTCTCCGATTATGTTATAAATCTGATTTATCTATCTGGCTTCGGCGCTAAAAATACCGTTGTTTAAACTACCATGTTGGTGTATTAAAATGAAATCAAGGATCAATAACTATGATCTGCGGCAAATGCCCTATTTGTTAAATATATTTTTATGTTATGACTGGCACGGTGTAGTATCGGCTAACCTGGACAAGAATATTTGATCTCATTAATGACCGCTACTCTGTTGTGTCAGCAGGACATGTAAATATAACACTGCATTTAGTCGTAAACTCCCTGCACGTCAATATTCTTAAAACAAAGAAACCTCATGATGTATTGAATCTGAAATGTCATTATGCATTCTTCAGCCAACACAAAATATTAGGGCCTTTTAGCGATGATAAATGTCTTGTCATCATCCGTCGAATGAAACGGAAACTATCTATCAACCTGTTTGCAATTCACTTTCCATCGAAAGTAGAATCTGATTGGAGGAGTTCCAAGTGGATGACCGAGCCGAATAAAAAAGGTATTGGCAAAGTACTGGGAATATGACAAATTGTTATAATAATATGGGTTTCATTTCCGAAATGTACTACACTTTGAAATAAAAAAATCACTAACAAAGATATTTTTAGAGTGCTTTGCCAAGCGCGGATTCCTATCATCATTTCCGACAATTTTCCAGTAATAAAACCACCTTTTATAGTGTGAATCAACGTCTTTCCTTTTGAATTTTTCTATCTGCATTTATTTAATATCTTCGATTGGAAATCGATTTTCAATCAACGTTTATTGGAAGTTACTCTAAATCGAACAGTTACCTTAACTGGTCGTCCGAGCCAGTTTCCTCAAGGGAATCTCTAAAATATGTGAAACATTAAATGCAAAGGCCATTTTTTTGAAAACATTACAAATTTAAAGTGGAATAAACAAAAATTCTGATCGTATAGAAGGCCACAATTGTTTTACTAAAAGTTTCCACAAAGTTGAAGATATCAAAATTTATGGATGCCACTGGAATTAGCCACAAAAGAAGGTTAACAAATTTCGAATACTAAGGAAGCTGGCGAACACGATAGAAAACAGCATGAGCTTAGCTGGTAGATTTAGATGGCTGTGTAATGACATTGTGTAGGGATGTTCACACTAAGCTTTGATGGATGAGAAATTGTAGCGTACACCTGGTGAACAGTTTGTGCTAACACCGATCCAACAGAGGGGTAATGTACGTTTTATCCTAAAACCTCATGAGATTGTAATAGACCCTGCGAGACTATAAATCAAGAACCCCTGATTAAGATCCGGTTAAGAATAACGACGGTTTCAGCAGACATTTTCGTTTTTTTTATATAAAACTTATTATAAGTATTTGTCCTCGTAAAGTCGCCAGCATACTTTTATAAAATACATTACATTATTTTTTAACCAAAAAATCATTATTTATTTTTGAAAATTTTAAAACAGTCGTATATCTTCCACTAAATGTCCTAGAGCGAAAAGACTTAGAACCGTCGTGAAGCGGAGGTAAAAACGTCCTAGAGCAAAAAAGACCGAAACCCGTGAACACTTTTTGTATATAAAAAAAAAACAATTTTGTCTTTGGAAAGTTCAAAATCGTCGTACCAAAAATAATTGACAACTCCGAATTTCATTATTTCTTTGCGAAACTTCAAACAGTCATAGCTCTTAAAAATGGGTTGTAGGTCAAAATGATCTGAATGGATTATAATTTATATAAAAAAATTTGTATTTCTTTGGAAAACTAGAAAACCGTCAAATCTTGTAAAATAGATTGAAAGAGAATTTTTGAACCCCGTGTTCTATTTGAAACGCCTGAAAACTATTTGGATTGCAAGAAATCGTTTATGTCAATCTAATCTGCTAATTTGTAACTCCCACAAATTTCATATTAAAAAATATAAAAATATAAATAGAATATAACTCAGTTTATTCTATTTACAAAAGAATCATATGCAACATTTGTCGTTTTTTGTACAGTGAGTTTTGTGCAGGTTGAGCTTTAATGAAACCCTTCATTCGTAGCAGCCTAAAAAAAAAAACTTTATTTAATTTAATCGACTCTGCTTATGACAAAATATTTTCTTTTTTTTTACTGAGTCCTGGTTTGAAATGTTTTTTTTTAACCATTTCTTCATTTTTTGTAATTATTTTTTTTTTTTTGTAATTAAAGCAAATATTATTTTTGTATACGATATACATACAGATATTACACACACAAAAGTAAGCACTACAGAAGCACAACACCGATAAGATATTCATATATATACATATATAGAAGTAGTACATACACAGACACACATCTAGACATACAACTGCATTACAACATCGATTTACATACCCAGCTTGAAAAAAAAAACTTTTCTTTAAAAAAATTAAATTTTTTTCGAACAAAAATACACTTTACCACACACATACACCATTTGCCACGGCCGTTTTTTAAGGGTGAAAGTTAAATATTTTGCCTTTTTATGTTCAAAACACATTTCGTTTTCTATCTTTTTTTCCGACAGCAACAAAAAAGCAATAACATACTTTTAGGAGGCGACAGCCAGCGAAATCAGACGCGTTTCAATTAAAAAAAAAACAAATTGTACATATCCGGACATACTTTAGTCCCAGCTCTGCTCTTGAGGGGAAAAAATGATTAATTTCAAAGTGTTGGTTGGTTTGTTTGTCTTTGTCGTTGGCGTCCGAATGAAATTGAAAATGTCCTTCAACCCAACCACGTCCAACCCACGAATGGCTGCCTGCATTCTTGGCTCTTTTGTTCGGATGGTGAAAATCACAAGAAGAAGCAGAGAAACAAGTACTGGAGAAATATTCCAATCACTTATGTTTCCACAGCAGCCAGGCAGGCAGGCAGGCAGGCCCCCACCCAAACCGGGAACAAACAACGAACGATGGTCGGTCGGGGTCGGATCGTATCGTTGGGTCGGTCGAGTCAGTCGCTAGGTCCTTCAAATATGTGTTCCGCACAATGAAAAGCAATTTTTATGCCGTTGTCTCGTCATAGTCGGGTCGATTTTCACGTCCTTCTTCTTGGTTTTTGTTGTTGTTATTGGTGTGGTACTCTCGTCGTAGTTGTTGCTTTTTTGTGTGATGATTCTTTTCCTCGTATTTGTTCGCTTTAATTTTTAATTTATTTTCTCTTGTTATTGTTGCTGTTGTTTTAGTTTGCACACTTTTTGGAGAATGGCGTTGCCGATGGAGTTGATGGCTATGATGCTGAGGTTCAATGTTGATTTTAATGTTGTTGGTGGTTGTGGATGTGGATGAGTTTTAGATATAACAAACGGTTTTTTTTTTGTTTAGTATGTGACGTTCTCGACGGCGCACAGCCGTTATATTAAAGCGCACCAAGCGCACTAGTTGACGCCTAAACGTCTACTACGAATAACGTTTGTTGTAGCGAACCCCAATTTCGGTAATTTCAAATGGCGGCACTACGACACTCACATCACGCCACTTACACTAACACAGGCTCATCGCACACATACACTTGCACATGCACAGAGACAGACTGATGTGAGCATTCTCACACAGCGCACAGCATCCACATCCACATCCATAGGTTTTTATTTTTGCACGGGATGCGCTCTGTCGCTGCTAAACTTTAATCCTGATTTCCACTCAAATGTCTGCTCACACAGTTTCCGATACGAACGCACACATACAGTCAGCGAGGGTTGCAAAAGTTTCATCTACTCATTGTGTTTGTTCATGTAGTGGTGGATTGAGTCTCATTCACAAAACTTTCTTGTGCATACACACGCATATACACACATTCTCTCTCTCACTCTCTCGGATTTCATGTCCTTAGACACTCGCACACAGGCACACGCACACATACCGTATCCTTTCGTTACAGAATCTGTTGCTGTATTTATCTTCATTTCGTTCTGCCCTCAACATTGTCGCTGTCTGTACCACTCTCTCCGTATTTCTATGGCAACCGGCTTTTTTGTGCCATCTACGCTACGCTGCCTTTACCCGGGCCGGTTTTCTGTGGTGTATTTTAGCTTAGCCCGGGACCTGTTTGAGCTTTATTGTATTTGCATTTGTATTTGTTTTTTTTTCTCATACTTTTGTTCAAATTCACTCATTTCGATTTTTGTTTTTACCGTATACCAAAAAGATCTCCCAGTGAATCTGTATTTGTACCAGGGGCAGCATGATAAGTTTAGTATACCCCGTTTGCTTTACATGTTCATGAGAAAGTGACTGTGGATGGCGAGAAATCAGTAGACGGCTTCCTTTTATTAGGTTCGAAATGTATGAATTTGGATGATTTCAGAGAAAGGTACAGGATAATACTAGACTGTGACATTCCCCGATTGTGCGTGACCAAGAAGTCAGGATAGGACAAACTTCATATAAGGACAAAACCCCCGTAGTTCCATGTGGCAGAGACTTTTAAGACCTCTTGTATAAAAATTTTTAACACACTTACGATTGTTTCGCGGCTTAAACTCGAAACAAATGTGGCTAATCCAATTTTTGTAAACTTGAATACAGACCTAGCTGAGGAGTATTCAAACTTTAGTCAGGCAGACGGATACCATGGGGGTAACAGGAGTCTGTGAGGGTTCGAAGTTGGAAGCTTCTCAGAAACCGAGCCGATTATCGAACCCATGAGCCACATATGCTGTTAAATCTCAAAGTTTGCTAGTAAGTTTACTGTGTAAACTTCACAGAATCATCGAGTTCTGTATGCCTCAGAATCTACAACAAATTTCATACCGACCAAGCTTAGTGGTATTCAACCTTTAGTCTGGAACCTAGGTTGAACTGGAGTCTGTGAGAGTCCAACTTTGAAAATATAGGTTTGCAGAGGCAACGAAACCCACCAGCCACTTATCTCAACAGTAGGCCACAGGACTTCACAGAAGCCCCACTGCGGTCTATGTATTTCTCTGAACTCAGATTAATCTTGAGCAGCTCTCCGGTTAATATCTGCCACACGATCAGGTTCTTCGTGAAAAATACTAGATAGATAAGCCACTAAATGTACTACCAAAGCAAAAATCCCACAGTCTCAGTAATATAGAAAAGAAAAATATTATCCGAAGAGCTGAGCATAGATTTCTACGATCACGCGATTCAGTATCTCAGTCTCGAATTCCGTTAAGTTGCAAGTGTTTAGGAAAAGCATACATACATTAACAGTGTTCGTAATATTCTGAGAATCGTTTTTCAGTTTACCATTTAAGTTAGTTGAAGATAAACTTAAACTCACATTTCAGAACTGTCTGAGTCCCCAACATTTTTGACGAAACAGAAAACAGAGAAGTTAAATCCAAGTTTTTCTTAAAAATTGGTTATCTCAAATAAAACTTCAATACAGATTCCGCTAGTAAAGATTCCTTATTTTATTGATATTTAAGGAATACGTAAGGGTCATATACTTTTTCCGAGATATCTCCAGTATTATTAATGACCTCAGACATCTTAGAGAAGTTGACTTCAGCAAGGTCCCGTTGAAGTTAGTCTCCAAGTTTCAATTCCATATCTATTCACGTGTGAAACTGTACTCGTAGAATGACTTCAACTCCATCGCATCAAAACCTCCCTCCTTTTTTCCCATCCTTATTATCCGGCACCCATATGTATCGTTACATAGTCACATAGTCGCTGGCAGCATTGTTTTTATGTTACGAGTATACATTGAAATTTTATCTTAAATTTTTGCTACATTGACCTTAAATTCGGTACAAAAGCCAAAAACAAAATGCTAAATACTCTGAAACTTTGTTATACACAATAGGCCGATTTTAGTACTCCACTGATGCCACTATATATATATTTACATCCTTATAAATAATATGTTTGTACATAAATATTACAAAGGTTTTTAATATTTATATTTAGTGAAGGCTTTTATTCATCCCATGGAAATTTCATGTCAAAAAAATGCCCAATAGAAATTTTTAAATTACGAAAGACTTTCGGGGAATATCGCCAAATAGTTTTTGCTCTGCAATCCAATTGGGATTTTTATGCAAACTAGCAATGCAAACTTTGCTAATGGACATGAAACTACTTTAAATTAATGTTGGCGCTTAAATGATGATAGCGGGTGGGGCTGTTGAAGTGTCTCACCCCCAACCAATTCAAAAACTTAAAAGTGCCAATTCCAATTTTCTTAATTGACCATTAAAGGATTAAAAGAAACTTGTAGAGTTGAAGGAGGCACGTTTACGGTCATTTCAACATGGCAGCCTCCTTGGACATGGAAGACACATTCAACAATATTAGGATAGGTACGCTCTAGAGTTGATGTCAGAAACATTTCTCAGCGGCCGTTTGCACTTCATTAATGTCGGTGGTATTACGTAAATACCAGTCAGTAAGTAGACAACTTTCATCGAACGCATCTCAATGCATTGAGAGAAGTTTCCTGTCTGTTTATTTATGTCTGCAATAATTTAGCCACAATATCATCAGCTTTAACACATTTAGACTATTTGCTGTGGTATCATCTAAAAGATGCACTTTGGTCAAATAAATCCGAAACAAAACTCTAACGTTACCAAGTCGCAGCTCCGAGATCAATGGACCATTGACATCGCCGAGATCGCTGATAACACGATTACCAAACTTGATACGCAAATACTCGAAGGGGCGTGGGGCATGGCGCGCCATCCTACTAATATCCACAACTCGTTGTAGTAATCCCCCTCACCACCATACCCAAACACGATTGGAGAATACACAAATTTGAAATAATTAGTGAAAATAATAACAACCTTCCGATTTCGTTCAAAGTCTTAACTTTTGTAGCTGAATACGCACGAAGCGCCCCCTCATGCTAATTGTACTTAATATGGCCACACGACGTTTTAAATTTCCCCTTAAATCATCATTTAAAACATTTAAATTCATTAAGATGCCACAACGACTTTCAGCCTAGCCGAGCTGAATTAATTAAAAATTAATTTACAACCATGTCTGCAACAATTTATCTTTAAAATGTACACCAGTTTAAATAGCATTCATGCATTTTCAGAGACTAACTAATTGCCCTAGAAAGGTAGAAAGTGACAGACGAAGAAGGACTATAAAAACGGAAGTGTTGGCCGGGGTGGGTGGGTTGAGGTGAGGTGAGGAGCAGAAGAACGAACATCCTTTTGTGAAATCTCATTCATAATTTATTAGATAATGTTTCCGTTTTTAATGAGTAAACGCCTTTTTCAAGTAATTTACCAACCTTTGATCCAGGCCAGGATGAAGGAGGACATGAAAAGAAGAAGAAGAAGAAAAAAACAGCCAACATAGATTAAAATCAATTTTTATAACAATTTCGCTTGTGTTGCTGGCTGCTGCTGCCTACTACGACGACAAGCGGATGATGTTTTGTTGCTGTGCAAAAAATTTTCGTACGTTGTCGTAGTCGCCCGAAAGAAACCAAGATATTCGGTGTAAGGCAACGCTATCCGTGTGTATGTGTGTGTGTGTGTGGATATCAGGATATTTACAGGCTCTGAGTGGAGAAGTGTAAGTGCCGCAGTCGTGGCAGTGGTGTGCGGATGTGTTCTCCGTAAGGTAATTTATAAATATAGGTTACGAAAACCTCATTTTATCTTAGAAAGCAAACGAAACGAATGAAACGACGAACGTCGAGTAAAAAAAAACAGCCAACAACATTTAAATGTATGACATTAAATTACCTTTTCTGTGGTACAACTGGAGGGAGGCAAAAGTAGGAGGCAGCAGGACCGGCAGCAACTGGATGCTGCCTGCCTCCTCATGCATATCGTCGTGTGCTCAGCGGTTCTTTGTATGTTTATTTTGTTGGTATGTATGGTAGAGAAGTTTTTGGCCGAAAGTTGTGAGGCCTCTGGTTTCTGTACGAACCATCAGCAGAATATCCAGGGTTTAGAAGATTCCATGCAACTCAGGACTCCCAGCAAAACCACTCAGTACCGAAGCCAAATTCACTCAAAGTTTCACCAGAGCGAAATGAGTTCTTTGAGTTCTATATGGCTGTATGTGTGTTTACCTATACAGACAAGATTTATCACACGCTCACCTCATACACACATATACACGCATGTTGTTGCAGAGTGTGCCAGTGTATGCGTGATATATATGCGAGAGTATTTTTGTAGTCCCATAAATTTTTGAGCGTCTGCTTTTTTTCAGTTCCTTGCGCTAGCTTGGCTCCAGCCCAAACTCAGAAATTACTACGTGACGTACAGCATCGGCAGCAACGTCGTCATCGGGGGCAACATCAGGCCGTGACAGCATCAGTGGCAGCATCAACTACCTCTGCCACCACCACCATTCCACTCCACTCCATCCCATGCCATCTTCATTCGGCATCCTTAACCTTACCATCATCAATTCAGACGCTGATGTTTGGCAAACTCAAAAATTTGCGAGTACCACCGAAAAAACCACCCCAAATCCACCCCTTAAATGGGAACATCGACAAAGTAGTCGTAGTGACCCTAACAACGACTGTCACACAATTTCCAGTCCTGTGAGATTCAAACATGTATAGTGGCGGGGTGTCGGTGTGGCGGGGTGGCGAGAAGGCCGTTGGTATATATCCTCATGCCCGTTATTGTGTAGCCGTTGTATACCTTAAGCCTCGGTGTACGTTAACTTTTACCTAACAAAACCCGGGCAATTTGGTTGTATTTTCGTTGCTGCCGCTGCTGCTGCCTACAACTAATATTTACTCCTTTGTACTACTACACCATACATTTGCCAAAGCTGGCTGTACCCCGGTCCTAGGAACCAGGATAACGATGCTGCAAGCTTTCATTTCTGCCACTGCGCTGCGGTGATTCAGTCTACCTCGGCTAAGGCCGTGTTGACTGAGTGAATGTGGCTGGGCCGGCGTTGTTGTCGTTGCTGTCGCTACCATATGCCAACATCTGTACCTATTCTCTACACGTTCCAAACACACATAACATTGTTAAACAGCGAGTGTCGTAGGCGGCGGACTCTGCGACTGGGGTACAGCATCCCCAGCACGAACGCCACACACACCTCATCACAAATCGGGCAATTCATCTCTCTATATTTGTGTGTATGTATATTAACAACAACAACGATATTGCCACTAGTAATGGCACCTCGTCAACCCAACTCTTGTGTATGGGGTGACCAGTTTTCTGAAGAGGATATCGCGTTGTATTACTTTCTTTTAAATGACCTACAATGCACAGTGGTTGCAAAGATTTAAGTAGTAAAATAATATAAAATAATATAAAATAAAATAAAATAAAATAAAATAAAATAAAATAAAATAAAATAAAATAAAATAAAATAAAATAAAATAAAATAAAATAAAATAAAATAAAATAAAATAAAATAAAATAAAATAAAATAAAATAAAATAAAATAAAATAAAATAAAATAAAATAAAATAAAATAAAATAAAATAAAATAAAATAAAATAAAATAAAATAAAATAAAATAAAATAAAATAAAATAAAATAAAATAAAATAAAATAAAATAAAATAAAATAAAATAAAATAAAATAAAATAAAATAAAATAAAATAAAATAAAATAAAATATAATAAAATAAAATAAAATAAAATAAAATAAAATAAAATAAAATAAAATAAAATAAAATAAAATAAAATAAAATAAAATAAAATAAAATAAAATAAAATAAAATAAAATAAAATAAAATAAAATAAAATAAAATAAAATAAAATAAAATAAAATAAAATAAAATAAAATAAAATAAAATAAAATAAAATAAAATAAAATAAAATAAAATAAAATAAAATAAAATAAAATAAAATAAAATAAAATAAAATAAAATAAAATAAAATAAAATAAAATAAAATAAAATAAAATAAAATAAAATAAAATAAAATAAAATAAAATAAAATAAAATAAAATAAAATAAAATAAAATAAAATAAAATAAAATAAAATAAAATAAAATAAAATAAAATAAAATAAAATAAAATAAAATAAAATAAAATAAAATAAAATAAAATAAAATAAAATAAAATAAAATAAAATAAAATAAAATAAAATAAAATAAAATAAAATAAAATAAAATAAAATAAAATAAAATAAAATAAAATAAAATAAAATAAAATAAAATAAAATAAAATAAAATAAAATAAAATAAAATAAAATAAAATAAAATAAAATAAAATAAAATAAAATAAAATAAAATAAAATAAAATAAAATAAAATAAAATGAAATGAAATGAAATGAAATGAAATGAAATGAAATGAAATGAAATGAAATGAAATGAAATGAAATGAAATGAAATGAAATGAAATGAAATAAAATAAAATAAAATAAAATAAAATAAAATGAAATGAAATAAAATAAAATAAAATAAAATAAAATAAAATAAAATAAAATAAAATGAAATGAAATGAAATGAAATGAAATGAAATGAAATGAAATGAAATAAAATGAAATGAAATGAAATGAAATGAAATAAAATAAAGTAAAGTAAAGTAAAGTAAAATAAAATAAAATAAAATAAAATAAAATAAACCACTGTTCCATTGGGTGCAAGTTTTCCGTATACAAATGCGTACGAAGTTAACTTGAAACAGGGCCCTTTCAAACAATTCCACTTTGGTTTAATTGTTAAATACACACATTCTCAAGTATTTGCAAATACAAACAAAACCCACTATAAATATATACCTACGAACAAGTACAAACATATGCATACATACGAATATATGTGTGTATGTGGATTGGTGAATATGTGCCTTCTAATAAATGATACTTTGAACAGATGGGGCGGGCGAAACATCAGGGGCAGGACTACTAGCTGCTGGTCTGAAGAGTATATAAACATCGACGCGTATGGTTATAATTTGGTTGCCTTTCATCAATTAAGTAAACACTTCGTTATGGTTGACAGCATTTTTTGGCAGCAGCAACATCGGATAATGCATGCAGAACCAGAAGTAGGTAATGAAGAAAAAGAGGCTCATGAAAGGTCAAATGTTTTAATTAGAAATGCCCACAGTTACACAGATGCACGGAAAATATGCAAAATATGGAAGAGGCAACAATCAAGTGACGAAACATACCATTTGTCATATTTTCTGATTGTAGGCCTATTTTGTTTTGCTCAACTACCTCCTCCACTGGCACACCTTGAGTCCGGGAAACGGAAGGAAGCACCCTGTAAATGTCACTCATTGTATAGCAATAAAAACAAATCGTAGTGAAGTGAAGGTGGGAAGATGGGACAGGATAAGGATAAGACAGCGTCAGCTATGCACATACATTCGCACATATATTACACATATTTGTATGTGTGTATATGTAAACAGTGAAATGGAATTAAGAACTTTTTTCATTTATTTCCACTTTACTTTTTTGTTTTTCATTCGCTTTGTTTTTTTTTTTTGTTTCGTTTTTGTTTCGTTTATTGTTCTTGAATTCCATGGAAAGTAAACTAACACAGGACAAACAGCAACAGCACAGCACCATCATCAGAAGCATCATCAGCCACAGCAACAGCGGTGGCTGTAACCATAGAAACAGTAACAACCTCAACAAAAAAAACAACACCAACGAGCAACATGAAGCACGTTCATCATAGACGGCAGCAACACACACACACACAACTCTTAACAAACATGAACTGGCAAAAAATTAACTAAACTGACTCTAAGGCAGAGACTGAAGTCATAGCTCCATCTCTCGTATTTGGAGAACAACAGAAGAACAACTTTATGAAAAATATATGTAGTGAGAATACAATGAAAACTGTTTAACAAAAGTCAATGGAAAAACGAACAGAATGAAAAATACTCGAAATACTCAAACACTTACAAAAAAAACTATCGTATATAGGGAAGTAGGGAGAAAGAAAAGCAATAGATTTTTTCGTGAAAAGTGAAAATATGACAAAGACAAAGGGCGGCAACATGTCTTGAAAGTTCTGCGAAAAATCGTTAATCGTTAACCCTAGAAGGGTACTGTGAGTACAATTTACTCACATAAGGAATAGATTTGATCGTAAATCAGCAGGTTGTCTACAGTGAAAGTCAAGCCTCTAGCAGTGCTTGCCCCATTCTTTACTCATCGGTACCTATAAGCGCCTACAATTTAACCGTACCCTTCTAGGGTTAACCAGAAGGAATTGAACACTGGTATGTGTTCCGCCTATCCAAATATTGTAGACCCTACTTCATAGAGTCCTCTATGAACCTTTGGACGAATTTTGGCGAATATGTTACTAAGAGATACACAAGGTGTCGTATAAAGGGTGATCCAAGTACAAGTTTATTTAATTGTCTGAGGATGCCGAGATTAAAATGCGCTTCGTCAAAATGTTTGGGAAAAATCGTTGTCTATCTAGAGCCCAAACTGAGAAGCTATAACGAAGCTGCTTGAATGTTTGAGTTGTTGAGAACAATGGCGTGTCGCTGTTCAAAGAGTGATTCGCAAAGTCTCGCCTTAGCCGAGACACATTCTCGTGAGTACGTATGGTATGAAGACGTTTCTCATCCTAGATAACCTTCACTAAGTTCGTAATGCGTATTCGCCGTTGTTGAACAAACAAATCACTCAATTATGTTGTGATTTTTTGTGGCCCACTAATTATAATTATAATATTTCCTCAAATGTCATTATGAAGCTAAGGAGCGTGACCAATTTTAGCGTAACGATGGAAATCCATTTGATGAGCTGCAATAGACCCCAGCACACATTCTCACTACTATTGAAATCAAGCTAAACAAATGGCAGCGTTATTTCCGCTCCTTTGCAATGCTTACTGGTCACACCACAACTACTTTGTGAACACCTCTCGAAATAGTTTTCAATTAAGACTTCAAGATGTCTTATAATTAAGTAGAGCAGGAGAAACTTTGCAATTATGTGAAGATCTTTGGTTTTTTTTTTTGTCGTTTTAATGAAAGTTATTTTGTATGTCCTTTTAAAAGCCTCTTGTAGTGATTATATCTCTGTTTTACGAGGTCATAAAATATGCATTTACCAAATGCTCGTAAAATCCTCTTATGCAGTAGAGCTGTTAAAAAGGCGTTTCAGCCACTATTAACAGACAGCGAGAGCACGAGCAATGACTGCGAGAGATGTATGCAATGAAATAATAAAATATCGCCAACTACAACAGCAGTAGCGAGACTTAACTTTTAATCTTTTAATGGACCAGGGCAAAATACACTTGTACACACACACACACACACATGCCGTCACAACATCTGCACACATGCATGTACATAAATCGTTACCAATACAAGCGTGAAAAAATAGTTATAGCTGGGCACAAATGGGGAGGTGGAAACAACGGTCGCATATCTTAGAGCGTGTTGTGGGGTGCACTTTGTGGATGCATCCACTGCATGGTGGGTTATATTTGGCAAAACGGAACGACCAAATATTCCCTTCTCTATTTGAAGTGTTGATCATATCAGCCCGTGAAGATGTGATGTTAGTATGTTAACTTATTTAACTGTTCTTTGAATCAATTAAAATAATTCTTTGTATTGAACAATAATTCACTTTTTTTTTTGCTGCCTCAAGTTATTTTCTATGTTTTGTAAGAATTTGTTACTTGTGTGTACCTTATTTGGCTGATGCTTTGGGGTCAACAATAGTTTATCCGAATTATCATCTAAAAAACTGGTACGAATTTTTCAGAATTATGAAACATAATGTTTTTTAATCTTTACAGAAACTTATAAAGACAATCCTCAAAAATATGTTCAAAATTTTAAGTTTCCAGCGAACAACTAACAAATTTTTTCAGATACTTACGAATGTTTGACACGTGCTACTTTATCAGACCTGCGACATTAACCTACCGACTTGAATCTTTTCGCCTGTTACTGAAAGTCGTTTGGCCTCAAACCTTGAACAGCGGAATTAATCAAATTTTGATCATTGCTTTCTCATAGTGTCGATATATTCAGTTTAACCACCTTGGAGAAAAGTCTTCTTTGTGGGGCTCAAACGTGAGTAACTGCGAAAGCAGGACTGGGTGTTTTTGAGAGAACAAAAAGTCAACTCACAAATAGTTGATTAATCGACTTTTTTCTAAAAAAAAATAATGAAAAATTAACTCGACTTTTGGTTAAATATGTCAATACACATTAATTTTTACTACGTCCAGACACGTTTAGACAATCGCCCTGCTTGATAAAATTTCGGTCATCACCAATTTCATCACAATATTCCGCTCTAAAACAAATCGGTTTTTTTTGCCACCATTTCTAATAAGGTTTCGTCATTACAATCTATGAGTTTAAGACAGCTCTCCTGATAGACGAGTATCTTTCATAAAAATATTTGACCATTATTTACTTGGGGCTGAAATTGGAAATAGTCTGAATCGATTTTCCCACAAACTCAAAACGATGTCTTTGAAGTTAAGTTAAGAATTCAGCCGGATGGGACGAACGTTATTAGCTCATATTGTATCAAACTGAATCTGTCGTGATTTATGTTACAAATTATCCAGTTTCATTGATATTCTATACCTGCACTATAGTCAGCACCAAACGTGGTCTGTTGGGTATTTTGTGCT
Organism: Hydrotaea cyrtoneurina; assembly: GCA_958296145.1. Classification (NCBI taxonomy): domain Eukaryota; kingdom Metazoa; phylum Arthropoda; class Insecta; order Diptera; family Muscidae; genus Hydrotaea; species Hydrotaea cyrtoneurina. The sequence goes on along the minus strand of OY282514.1, from coordinate 6,300,703 downwards.
CCTATTATACCAGCAGCCCCACTTTCCTATTCGTTTAGTAACTTTCTCATCCTTATCACTTTTCCTAACGAATATCATCTTTAGGTTTTCCACCCATCATCTCCACTGTCTAATGGGCTGCCGACTTTTATTAAAATGTTTTTATAGTCACATTTTCTGGCCCATCAACCCAAAGACAAAGACCGCTGTCATGAGACAACAACCGGGGAAAAAAAGACATCAGGTGTTTCGTATGGCCAAGGAAAAGGAGTGGATGATGCATTTGTTCGTCTTCCCTTTTAGTTTGTTCTGCGTGAAATGCAATTTCGTAAATGAATGAATTCGCCTGAACCACTAACGAAAATGTACATTGCGAATAATGGAATTATACACAATGAGATGAGATACATCGCAATGCAAGAGAATCTTCCAGAAACTAAGCAAAGAACAAAAAAATACAACAACAAAACAAAATAGCGCCGAATACAACAAACAAAAGATTACATGGTACAGCAACGACAGCATACGAGTGCGGTTCGAAAAGTAATGTAACGCTTACATTTGCAAAAGGAAAATATGTTGCAGTCTTTGTGGTTTCTTGGTCGTCGCACTCATCTATCTTGTCTACTGATATTCAACAACTAATGGGGAAAATTAATGTACATTCTACCTTATATAGATTCAAGGGTCATATCCTATTACAGATACCGAAATAATGGGAAAATTCGTATTGCCAGCGAAATATTTGCCAGATCCTTTCCTAATTCTTCCTACGGAGAATGGCGTCTATCCTTACCAACGTGTGTCTATATTTTTCGCTCATCCCTCGTAGAAGCTTAAGTAATACCAAATTGTACACGATGTTCTTACATGATATTGTTTAACCATCCAACACAAAACTAACTAACAGAAATAATGAGATTTTCTTATAAAGATGTACAATTGTATTTGCTTTTTATTTTCGTTATTTGTACTAAAACTATTGTTCAGTCCAAGAAGAAACGCTGCTGAACAACAAAAGCAAAGTTGATAAAGTGAACAGAGAGAGAGAGAGAAAAAATAACGAAAACGAAAACGAAGCAACAACGTAACTGAAACTATCTTCATTATTATGTGCCGTTGGCAAAGCAGGAAACGGAAGTGTTCACAACATACTCGCATTTACAAAAGCACTGAAGTCATTGTCGACCATCGCAGATAAAAGAAGCCTGGTGTGGATACATAGCATGGCGTGCATTTCGTATACATACAAACACACAAATACTTAGATAGGGGATATTTCAATGGACTTTTTTGGTGTTGATTCTGTTACAAGTTTGTCAATACTTTGACTTTGTTTCAATGTTTCTTATATGCGCTTATTTGAAATCACTAACCTTTAGCTGATTTTATTTGCTTAAACAAGAAATGCTGACTGATAGTTTGCCTTCTTTTTTTTTTTTGGTGGAGCTAGCCAGCAAGTATTCCTCTGGTTTTGGTTCAGGAGATCTTGCACTGGCTCACTCTCAGGAGATTTAAAGTCTTACAACATAAGATTATGACATCAGACGGGGAGCAGAGATGTAGACGATTGCACATAAGTGAAAAGTCAGAGTTTTATTGGATACTCAGCAAAGGGCAAACCTCAGGGCCCCAGCTTCCCCTGAAAGTCATCTACATATGCGAAAAGGATGCCTTTGGTGTGCCTTCTACTTCATCAGAAACATAATGAAACATACTTCATCTTTATAGAAATACTAGTAAGTTGTAATGCGCCTATGGCGCCCGTTAATTTGCTTGAGAAAGTATTTGTTACTTAATTTTAAAAATTTTGTAAAAAATATTTTGAGAAAACTATTTTGTAAAAAAAAATTTCGAAAAAAAATAGTTTGTGGAAAAAAAATTTTTGTTGAAAAAAAAAAATTTTGTTGAAAAAAAAAATTTTTGTGGAAAAAAAAAATGTTGTTGAAAAAAAAAATTTTGTTGAAAAAAAAAATTTGGTTGAAAAAAAAAATTTTGTGGACAAAAAAAATTTTTCTTGAAAAAAAAAATTTTTTTGAAAAAAAAAATTTCTTGAAAAAAAGAAATTTGGAAAAAAAAAATTTTGTAAAAAAAAAAATTTGTAAGAAAAAACATTTTTGGAAAAAAAAAATTTTGGTTTAAAAAAAAATTTGGGGAAAACACAATTTCTGTACAAAAAAAATATTATTTTTTTTATTATTATTATTTATAGAATTATTATAGAATGCCTATTTAAATTCCTACGTACTGCGTGACAGAGTCAGTGAATCAGTGTATCAGTGTATCAGTGAATCAGTGAATCAGTGTCGAGGGTAAATATATATTAAGATGATATGGATCGCGTAGCTTTTCCAGGATTTACCGGAGTATTGTGATTTGGTTTACTTAATTTAGTTTTGCCCACAGTCTTTCACGCAATATATTCGAAGGAAGAAACTTATTAGCTGATGCTTGCACCTTATCGGTTCATCTCCTCCGGTTGTATAAAGCCCAACCGGAATTCCTTCTGCATCACCGGCCTTGTTGTTCATAATATGGGCCTTTGCTGGTTGGAACTCATCCACCATCATCTATAACTGGTTTCGGGTTATTTCCATCGTATGATTCTTCGGCTGCTAACGATCTGGAGAAAAGTTACTTTCAAATCCTCAGAATACTCGACCTGTTGATTGTGGCCAGATTACCATTTCCATCTCTATGTCCGGGCTCTATGAAAAATGCCCCAAAATAAATGAAAAATTTCCCCCAAAAAAACTGAAGAATGTCCCAAAATAAATGGGAAATCTCCCCAAAGGCCCAATATGAAAATTTCCACAAAAATTCTGGAAAATCCCCCAAGAAAAAATACCCAAAAATAAAAAATTGCTGAATTTTTTATTGTCCATTTTTTGGGGCATTTTTTCAAAAATAAAAAATTTAAATTTTACCTAAAAAGTTGTGAAAAACTCACCAATTTTGTGTGAGATTTTTTTGGGGAATTCTTAATTTTTTGGCATTTTTTATTTTGGGGCATTTCTCATAGAGTCCTACGTCTGTACGAGCAAAAGGCTGCATGCATAAATTCGGTCTATCGCAAAGTGGACCATTTGGTTCTATGGAGTTTGCTCAGATGTCAGCTATGCTGTGTTATCGTCTTCGCGATGTTTTAATCTGCTGCTGCTTAATGCCATTGTTCGGTTCGGCGGTTAAATCTATCGGCATCATTCCGTCATCGTGGCGATTGAAATTTTCAACGACCAGATCGAAGATGTTCTTCCTGTACCTAGTGGGATTTTAATGTCATGATATCTTTGAACTTGTCGTAATTCACATCCGCTGGCAAATGGACCCAAAAAAAAAAATAACAATGAGGCGGATTGTGGTCAGCCATTGAGTAATACTTAGAATTTTAATGATTATTATCGGTCAATATTAAATTTCTATACTTCAAGATAATATGGACACACGTATAGAAAGCCGGGTATACAGATTGGACTTTCCTACACAGACTCCGCGATATCCAACAAATGAGAGAAAAATCCGCAATAATGTCTCTGTTTCGATTTAATCGCAAGTGGCTTAAACACTTTCACAACCACTAAACAATGTTATTCAGCCTTAACCCTTTAATCATGCCATTGCTTAAAAACTTTTCATGTATGTGTACATTACGACATCCATCGACACAAACTGCTGACCACACTTTCTCAATTTTTTTTTTTTCTGATCCAAATTTGAGAGCTCGAGCATTAAGGAGGAATGGATTACACAACAATATTGTCAAGTTCCCAAAAGCCACGTAACACTCACTCCCAAAAAAGGTAAATATCATGTCCGTAGAATACAGCAAACAACATCAACGTCATGAAGCAGCAACAGCAGGAGCAACAACAGCAGTATCAGCAACCATAACGAAAGTTTCGTGTATGTGGTGGATTTCCTTGTTGTTGTTGTGTGACGACATACTTTTATTTTATTTTTCGTCACTTATTGCGTTTGTCTTGATTTCTTTTCATGCTGTTTTTATGACCATCATCGGTTCGTAGTTTGTTTTGGTTTTCTTTACTTGTTGTACGTTGTTTTCATTTTTGAATAGTTCTACTCTGAATTCCAGTGATGGTGCGAACTGTTCATCCAATTCGTTTGTTATACGAATATGTGTGTAAACTAATTTTGTCATAAGATTTGCAACACACTCAGTGGAGAATGGATATATTGATAGAAGATGGATCAATGTCAAATAATTGTTGTAGATGTGACTGACACTTTTTATATCGAGCCCTAGTCGAGTGCAGCAATTGGATGTCACCCCATCCATGGTAAATTGAACTTTGGGAGAATTTCCTCCAATAAGTTTGAAGCCATACCCATTTGAAGCTTCAGTCATTCATTCAATTGAATGCTCAAGTAAAGAATAATAAATAAATATTTTTCAAAAAGTTTTTCTTGAAAAAGAATGATTTCGAAAAAAAGAACCAGAAATGGTGACCGTTTTGTGTGGGCATTATTTTCGAATTTCTCTTAGAACATAAATTAGAATACCCAATTTATGTATGGCGATTTCTGATTTTAACAAGTGGGCACCACCGTTTTTGGATTAATTTTATGCCCCCTATGTGAGCTAGGGATAACAATACACCTGATAGCAATGTCGGAAGGTAATTCCACATTACGGCAATCCCGCCAAAGAGCGTGTAACCATATCGCAGTATTGGTCACTGGAGGCTACTTGAAGATCCTTGGTCTCCGGAGCGGCCACGTAAACCCAACCAAACCCATTGGGCATGTTTATGTTGCCAGAGAACGCACCTGCTGTAGAGTACACAAGATTCGTTCTGGCCATATCCAAAGTTGGTTTTGCTGTTTTATTTTGTTTGTTGTCATGCGATTACAGATTCGAAATGGAACAATTGGACGTGTATTCGAATTCAATATTGTTTACGACTGTATTGTGCTGTGCTGGCTGTGTTCGGTGTATTCGTTGTGTCGCTGTATTCAATTAAAATACGCTATTTGTACTTCCACACAGACACACGGACACAGCATCAGCATACAAACCGATGACGACAAGAGAAAACAAAATGGCGATCTATTTCCGGCCTTTTATTGTCAATTGAATAGACACGACAACGGCAACAACAATGATTCGGCCCCAAACAATTTAAAGTGTTGTAAAATGCAAAAATAGACGTTTAAGTGTTTGTACATAGCCACGTATCTATGTGTGTGTGTGTGTTGTACACATGAGTACACCAGCAACAACTACATGGAACAGCATTCACTCACACATACTTAAACAGGCGAAATAATAAAAACTAAAATAAATACAACACTACACACATATACAGATAGCGGAGTGCCTTTGTCACACTGTATGAGTGCAAATGTGTTGTGGGTGTGTGTGTGTGTGTAATTGTTGTTTGCCTTGTATTGTGTTGTTGCGGCTGTTACAGACACTGCCTCCGCCGCTTCGCTCGCATTTTTTTTTTTTTTTGCATTGTCTCTCGTTAAAAACATTAAATGTTTATTTAAAATTTTACAACTCATTCCAATTATGCGGTGAAGTTTTGTTTGTTGTTGTTTAACATCGACAACGACACACACAAAACAACAGCGAAAGTTTACACAGTCATTATTGTTATTGATTCAACATGAGTGTGTATGTATGTGTGCCTATTCGTATGAATGTATGAGCGAAGGAAAATTTTTTAATTGTTTAAAAGGCTGTGAGAAATTAACGTTAACAAATTGCTGATGACAATGGCGATAATGGTGTCATTGCTGCAAATGACATAACAGTTCGTTCGGAATTTGAATATTTCAACACTTGAGTGTGTATTTGAATATTTTACATATGTGTCTATTTCAAATCGGGGAAAATATTTAAACCATAAACGATATAATTTCATCGGGACATACGTACAGTTTAAAGCCTGCAATTGTATTTTCCTAATCTCAAGCTAGCAAAGGCGCTGACACCACACCAATTGTAATTATGAAAAATCTGGTAACACCTGGTGTTTTAGCTTCCGCGAAAGAAATGGAATGTAGAAGGAATTTAATGAAATTTGTACCAAAGAGATTCATATCACGCCCAAAGAGAGATTACAGAAAAAATTTATTAAATTTATACGTGCCATAGAAGCAATTATTCAAATTTTGAACCCATTATGAGGTCCATGAGGGAATTTAATAATTTACATATGAAATATGATATTGATTTTTCATTTTCTTTAAGTAAATTTATCGATTTGTTAAATTTAATATATTTTTTTATATATAATGCGTAAGCTAGTCTGTAAGGTTTATGTACCATAGACTAATGAATGAATAAATAAATAAATAAATAAAGTTACAAAGAAGGGCCCAAAATTCCGACTTTTCCAACAGTGTATGTTTGTTGGCTTCCATGTTCTCAGTCGTAGCTGGTTTATCCATGTACTCTTTACACTCAACGTCTCCTCCAATTTACTCTACCTCGTCCCAACGTTCCAGCCCAAAGGCGTTAGACGCCAACTGCCGTGGAATGGACAGAGATGTTCGACTAAAACTCCGCTCGCATTACGCATTGGACAATTTGTTTAAACATTTTCATTATTGGTAAATAGCGTAGAAAAAATTTGGGGATTGTTTCATATATTTTAGATATTTCATGTAATTGGGTGTGGGCCATTTTTTTCTCAAGAGGTCCATAGTATTTGGCTCAAAAGCTATTCGTGAAATCTCCAAAATCAGCTGGGAACAGTGGAAGCTTTTAATCGGGAAAACATATGGCAGCCTAATGGATAAATATCCAAGGTTTTTCATTAAAGCTGCCATTGCTGCAAAGGTCTAAAATGCCACTGCAACTATGATTAAAGTGAACATTACGGTCGTGGGAAGGAAGTGTTTAGTTCATGGTACATTTTAAATTGTACCATAAGGGTCGTTTATCTGAAATCATTAGATTTGAATAAGGTAGTAGTTTTAAACGTTGCAATGTGTTGAGAGTGGGGTGGGGGGTGCGCAATGTCCGGACTACGACGGCGCCGCGATTGGACCTCGACCAGCCCGAGCTAGAACGGCCGATTTTATATTGGGGATTTTCTCATATATTATTTGGGGTTTTTTTTAAGATTTTTTTTGGGGAAATTTTCATGTTTTTCTTTTTGAGGAATTTTTCATTTATTTTTTGGGAATTTTTCATTTTCATTTTATTTTTGGAGCATTTTGGGGCATTTTTATAGCCAGAAACTCGGAACTTGTTCTAAATCATATTTCTATACACACTGAGCGAGACCTACATAGGATCGTAACAAAACTAGAACTGTCGCCAACATTAGGTGCTGAACATCATACTGAAAAATGGCAAATGTTCTCTCCGGAATGTCAACCAGGAATTCTTTAGAGGTAATCACTCATACATCTGACTATCCGCTCTAACAGGTTAAAGATTCTGCTGATGCCGCGTATGACTGGTATCAACAAATAAGACTTCTCTATATACTTCATATTACCCTTCTGGCAGATCAAGACCAACCATTTACAGCCAGCTCCGGATTGTTAATGAGACATTGCGGAAAAACCTAAACCTTGAAAATATCAGTTATTTCTGACCACACTATTACACCAATGTTTGCCATTTGGAAATGCTCAAACCCTTATCGTGTGCTGTCTGACCTGTCTGACCTTTATTTTTTTTTTTTTTTTTTTTTTTTGTTTATTTATTTAAAATTTAAGTTTCTTAACCTACGTTATCACACAATTTACAGAGTTTTAGTTTACAACTTTTCATCTAGAAATATTTCTTTTCTTTTTAAAAATAAATTATATATGATGAACAAATTAAATTAAATAAAGTTTCCTTTGATACTTCATCTCAGCATCAATGACAATTTATGACATTGGCAAACCTAGTGCTGGTTCTCAGCTGCACTGTTCAAATTTCTGCCTCAGCGTAACCTGTCGCCGTTAAGACTTAGACATTCATTTCGTGTTTACCTCATCTTTTGCGTTGTCTCGTCTTGTACTGTTCACCAAACTAATTTCAATCCCAAGTATATAAATTTCTACAAGTTCGAGTCGGAGTAGCAGCTATAATTAATCATGCGAAACGACGACGAATACTTAAAGTGTCAACAAAGAAATGACATAAACTTTCTAATGCTGTCAGAAAAGTTTCTGACGAAATCTTCGGCTGTATACATACATACATATTGGGCGGTGTGGCATGTTCATGCAAACGAACAAAAAAAAATACAACGAAAAGTTTTCTCCTTAATTCCGAAAATATTTTGACAGATATAATTGTCAAAATATTTCTGTTATTGTGGAATACGAGAGCCCCATGGCACGCGTTGACTTTAAACTTAAAATCTTGCTGGAAAACATTAAAGACTTGACGAGAAAAATATATTTTTTTGTAGTTCATGTGAATGAGCAAATTACAGACAAGCGAATTTCTGGGAATGTTCATAATGTAAATGAGAAAATGCCTTTAAAGGCAATGGAGAATTCCGAGAATACACAAGATGTGGGGGGGGGGGGGGGTGGCAATTTTTATTAAATAACAATCAACATCAGCTTTATCAAAGTTTGCTTTATGCATTGTCGTAATTATGTTCATATATTTATATATGAATGTATGTGGGTGTTGGAAGGTGGGACACAGTGTTTAGAAAGAGAAGCAAATCGAAAGATAATATTTCCTATCATGTATTTCATAAGAAGAATGCACTCCTTGGAGCACTTGCCAGGGGCAGGGGAGAGACAAATAATATGTAATAAAATGAATAGTTGAAGTATGCGATTGTGAAACAAGTATTTTGTTTTTCATGGGGAATTACTTTGTATTTCATTTGTGTGATATAGAATCCGGTGTTCCTTCATGGAATGTTAAGCGAAATAAGTAAGTAAGATATAGAATCACAGAGTGCTTATGGTCTAAAACAATTTTTAAAACAGCGGACTGGTACTATCACATTTTTTGGCCAAACATATTTCTTTCAGAACGACAGGAGTATCTACAAAATCATACCTTGGATAGTTCATGAGATATAGAGATTCAAAATTTTGAAGTCTGTAGTTCAGTGTTCAGTTTTGACCTTCTATTGCATGTGCAAACTTCAAGATGAACGGATAATTCTGTGTTTTTCACGAATAACCGGGATTTTGATTTATTGATGTCAAAGTGCTAAATTTTCAAAGGGCTTTCCATTACAGTAAACTCTTATTTAGCACAAATCATTCGCTACTCAGTTTTCTTTATTAATAACAACTTAAGTTGATATTTTTACAAAAGCTGTAATTTTAAAAATTATTTCTTTTTGCTCGCCTGAGAAGTTTTCTATTGTAACTTACGATGTTATTCGTGAAAACCACAGAATTAATGTATACGATCTAATGTTTTTCCCCAATGTCTGTAAATCTTGATGGAATTTGTTGCATGACGAAATAAAACAATTTTTTTTTAAAATTCCAGTTCAACTAAAATATTCATTGTAAATTCATGATACTACGATCTGATGTCACTGTTTCAGTTCAACATTTACTTAAGATCGCCTCACTGTGTATAGTGTTTATGTCGGACGATTTTGCCTTCCTTCGGTGCAAGCCAAATCATGATTATGTTTCATGTTTTAAATTAATTGCATTTTCTTTGAGTGAGGAGAGGAAAATGTGCATGTTTATGCCATTTTCATATTTTCCTACAACAACACAAATAAGGACAAGGTTTAAGTAAAGCTGTGTGCTTCGTGCTTTGTTTGTGTACCCACACAGACACAGGGACACCCATAAGACACATCTTATCCTGTGGCACACAAACGCAGTAACACAACGAGTGACGACGACAACGGCCTTTACTTGGCGATACTTTCCATCTTAGATGTCGGTCTGTTGTCGGTCGGCTTGTCAGCGACACACCAGTCGTATGGGATCCAAACAAATTCTTTGTTGCTGCATATGTGTGCGTGCGTGCATGTGTGTTTGTGTGGATTTAGTGCTCTTATTTACTTAAGTTCTGTGTGTGCGTGTATTTGCACAATCATTTTTTGTTGTTGGTTTACTCTCAAAAGGTGCGCGCGTGTGTGTGTATTCATGACGATCCCCTAAGTTCCTTGTCATGTTGCAGCATTCTATGCATCATGCACGAGTCGAGTATCACACACTCCCACACACACACACACACACACAAATACATACTCGCAGTTGCTGTTGCTCACGCCTCAAAGTATGCTTTAAACAAATATAAACATAAGAAAAAGGAAAAATGTAGAATGAATGAGAAATTCTCCTGAAGAAAAATATTTGTTCTGTTCACATCCCATACACATGTACACCAACGCACGCACATTCCAAGTTTTTTCCATTGGACCTTTCGGTATTTGCACTAGTGTGAGGACAGCGGAGGGAAGCGATGTCATCGTAGAAAGTCTGCAAATAGTACCAGATGGTATTGTTTGAAAACCCCGAAGACCTTAATGTCTTTCGCTGAAGAGGCTAAAGGGAAACGTGAAATAAATGTTCAAAGTATTGCAAGAGAATGGGCTATTACATACACACAATACATATAGGTATGTACACGCGTGTGTGTGTGTATTTGTCAATGATTTAAGTTTAGGTTTATGATTTAAATTTAATAAATATTAAGCAAATACCCTTTTCAATGGTGAGGATAATGGTGTGAGTGAGACGAAAGGATTGCAAGGATTTCAATCGTATCTTATATGAGATATGGATAATCTTGGTGGAAGGATCTGTCTGTGATATGGTATGTACCTCGAGATTATCTACAAAGTAGAAGAAGATGTCCTTAAGGATATTAAGTGGGATTCGGTTGCCAGTTTCTTAATCAAATAATGAAATGAGTTCCATCTAAAGTACATTACAATTTGAAGTGTTCTACAAAACTGTTGCACTGCTTCAAAATTAGAATACGGCAAACCGTTTTGTTCCTGATTTTGTAGACAATCTCTGCGAACTTCACGATTTCATGTGGATCTTGCATAGAAATGTATATTTCATTTGTATTCATAACCGGATGCTACTGATGAGCAGCAGATGGCCCTTAACCATGAGGGAGGATTCACCATTTCAACGAACTCTTGCTTTGAAAATAACATGAACCGGCTGCCACCGGTTCGAAAAGTGAAATTAACTGTTCGTGGAAAGGTTTTTACGATATGGGAAATATAAAGTTCCGGTTGGCCGTTAGTTTTGAACAAATACGGATGGATAATTCCACCAACTCATAAACTATATCAAATCGTTGTTTTACCTGAAAGTAATGGCAGCTCTTTAAAGCTCAAATACTCTGAGGACAGACTGAGTAACACCGCAGAGCCTCATTCTTCAATATTGCGTTAGATTCAGCCTTCTGACAACTTCACAAAAATCCATTTTCTATGTTTTGGAATATTTTCCAGAGTTCTGTTACATCGACATTTCAACAGGCCAAGGTGCACGTTTGTAAATATCTTTTATTTGAAATCGATGTTCTCAGCACCGTATGAGATATATTTTCATTAATATTCAAATTAAGTATACGCTCCCATACAAAGCATTAAAAACACCTGATAATTAAAGTTAACCATTTTGCTTTTTAAAAGTAAACGTAAATAAAACACACATAAAATATTTTTTTCTTGTCATATTTCTTTTTTATTATACAGTTTGAACGTTGACATTATGTGTGAAACACTTCATTATTTAAATGACCACCACGCGAAGTGTTGAAAGCATTGATTCTTTTGAGGTAATTTTGGACCAATCTGGGCGTCTTAGCTTTAAGTGAAAGTGTGGCTGAAGAACTGTAAAAATTCGGGAATGAATAAAAAAATGAAATAGTTTTTAACCTCCATATTCATAAAAATTAAAAAAATCTTTTTTAAGCCGTTTTTATGAAAATACAAAAAGAGTTTTCACATATTTTTCTTTTAAATTTAAATTTTTGTGAATACGAGCCTTAAAATGTACAATTTCTGGGCTTTATTTTAACACACGTACCTTCAGGTTCTTCATGATTATTTAATATGCCTGAAATTGGCTCAAGTTTGTTCTTTTTTTCTTTCTTCTTCGTTATAATTTAGCCTTAAATAACTTAAATCTAGACTTAAAAATGGGTTGCCCAGCATAGACTTAAACTGAATTTATTAATTTCCCGAAGTTGTCAATAATTCGATGTATTCTACGGTTCACAGTCGAACTACCACATAGTCTACAGCCAACTCTGAGATTATGGAATGTTCTGTCAAAATTCTCAGGTCGGTGATTCTCCCCCTGGCACATGAGAAATGGAATTATTCAAGGAACCACCACAAAACAGATTGATTAAATCATTAGTGCCTCTCCTGCTGAATGTTACTGCGTACTAGAATCCTTACCATTCTAGGATTGATTAAATCAATTGTATCCCTCCAACTGAAAGTAACTTCGCCGGATCCCCATTGATGTACTGTAGAATTGATGAAACCACTAATGCCACACCTACTGAAAGGTACTGTGTAGGGTGGCAATTTTGGTGAAGTTTTTTAAATCACCCTCTTTTATACAAATGGAATATATTAATTTGATTTCAATTAGTTCTTCAGATTCATATAGCCCAGTGAGCACATTCAATGAATAACGAAAAAAGCATTACAAATAGAAAATATCCCGCTGCTTCGGTTGTCATGATAAAAAATTACAATGTTTCTAAATCCATTTTTTGTGTCTTTTATACTTTCATTTTTTTTTTCGTATTTATTGGAATAATTAATTTTTATTTACATGAGTTTTTTTTGGTTCGGTTCGCACATTTTTTTTTATGGCAAATGCTGTACGTGACATTTTTCATCACAATTATTAAATAACAACAAATAATCAAAAGCAAAAATTTAATTAAAAATTGATTGAGAGTGAGACGACGGACGGCATGACATGAGTGAATCAAAATGGAATAAAAAACGAAACGAAACGATTCGAAACAGCAGAAGAGAGCGAAACGCACTTAATGAACAAACATTTCACTCTGGCAAAACGGAAATACGTGACGTATGAGTGATATTAACAAAGTGTCCTTTTTGTTGGCAACACTTAATGCACACACACACACACACGAACAGAGACCACAATCGAAGAATGAATGGATGTCACAACATTTTGCAACAATGTTCAACTGATAAATGATAATTAAGTTTCATTCTGAATGGTGAATAAATGAGAAAGATTTTCCGTTTTTTTTTTTTTTTTGTTTGGTTTTCTAATGGGACACATGTGCCGAAGGACACTCAATTGTTCGGTTGTATTGTACATATATGATTAAATCTGATCAGACACATTGTTGTCCAGTAGTATACGGTACATGTATGTATATGTGAGGGGCGTAAGCAAACCTCCAAGGAAAGCCACCACAAATCACTGTGAAAAGTTAATGATTTGAGATTTGACAGGAGTTTGTGGTGGTGCGAATTTGCCAATGTGAATTGAGCCCACGATAGGAGAGTACGCTAGGTAATTGCCCACTGGTACTTAGAATCCACAAAACTGTTCTCTTGGTTTATAGGGCATCTCTCCAGCATATTCACAGACTCCTCAACAGTCTCGTGAATGTAATGAACTCAGTTTGAGAAACTTCAAAGACTATTTACCCTCAATATGAAGGCAGCGATTAGAAGTACACCGAGGTCTGCCATAGATTTAGAAGCAATTGCTGAGCTCACCAAAGCGGTAACTTTCTCAGGACTGTCTCTCCAAAAGACTTTCAAACAGACCTTCAAAATATGTATATATTTAGTATACTACAGGCCAAGATAGCTTCGCAGGTGCTGAAAATAGAGTTCGCTTCCCTACAAAAAGCTTTAAGACTTCAACTCATGTCGATGTGATGTGACAAATTTCACAGGGATCGTGCTATTTGAATGTGAAACAACCAGAAGCTGGGAAAACATGAATAGTTTCATATTTTGACTGCAGTCAACGTTCTGAGTACTGTGAGACATTCAAATAATCTTCATGTTGGGAAAATTACATTAACTTTTGTAATTGTCGTTTTGATATGAACAAAGACAGACTCGTATTTCACTTCAAATGTTTGGTTTAATAGATTTTCATAGTAAACGTGAAAAAAACAAAAATACACTGCCTTCCTTTACAAGGTTTAGATGTACATTTCTGTTTAGTGTTTGTAGGGGAAATTCTCTATACTGGGGAAAATAAAATAAGTCGCAGAGATTAAAAGTGCTCGAGAAATTTCAAGTCTTGACTTCTTTCGAATTCATCGTAGTTTTCAAAGACATTTTCGGATTAAGAAACTCTTGTAAGCCTCTTAGCCAGTTTCGTTATCCTCTACCCGATCAAGTGCTCCTTATAAATAATAATAGGAATAAATATAATTGTGTGCGTGTGTGTTTGTAATGGTTTCTATTGTTATCTTCAGTCCATGCAATGTTGTTGATGTTTATGTCATTTCAAGGGTTACCTCCCCAAGGAGGTGTTTTTTTTTGGTGTCGGGGGGGGGGGGGGGGGGGGGAGGTGGCAAGGCATGTACTTGAAGTTGAAGTGGACAAAAGTTTATAAACTGAACTAAACTGAAAGTACGTACGTTTTGCCAAACAATGACGTTGGAAAAATATAAAATCGTCCACGTCTCCGTCCACCTTGCCCTCCCCAGTGACAAGCCCTAATCTCTTCTGTTGCAAATGGACAGTTTGAAAGCCACATTGCTTTTAAATTGACAAGAAAATATGTGTTTGCAACTTTCTTAAAGTGACTGCCCCAAAAGTATGCTTCGTCTTTGTAAACTTTGGCGAGAAATCCCCAAAGTATGCCATAACTTTAGTTTTGCTGTTGATGGTGCCATGGCGGAATGGCGGACTGGCGGACGGGCTGATTGGCTGGCTGGTGATGATGTTTTCTTTATGCTGCGCTGCTCGTTCCGCGTGTCTTTGTGAGCGTTTTCATTAGCATATTTAATTGCATTACAAATTAAACCGTGTTTTCATTCGTAAGAAATTTGCGTTTCCTCTTCATTCGCCAATTGCAAGTTCGCCGCGCTTGTCCTGACGCGTTCTTTTTTTTTCTTCTGCTAGCTCTAATTTATACGTACCCAGCCAACAACGACTTCTGTTCTGTATTTTTAATGAAAATGAATTCAATTTTCATTTTAATTCCAACACAACGGCAAGAGGAGCATTCACTCTCACATACACAGTCACACATCGCGTAATGTGTGTGTGTGTATGTGTGTGACAACAATGTTGTACTTTAATTAGCATCACACATACACGTGCCTTATTTTTCGCAAATATTTCTCTACACACTTACCCATGTTTACACTCGAAGAAAAAAACATTGTGAAACGGACGAATGATTTGTGATTTTCATATCTTCTTCTACAGGGTCCGGAGTCTGGGTCTTTGTACCATCCCGCTATCGTCTAATGGATTTCTGTTTGGAGTCAGCGCAATCGCTGCATTGTAGCTCATGCAGTTCACTGTAGAATTCACACCTACACTCCTTGTTAACACAGTTGAGATCATAGATTTTGTGAAGGATTTTTCTCTACAACGTTTATAAGAATTTACAGAACACTACCCAAAACTGTTTTCTAGTGATCCAATATGACTATTTGATCAATTATTTGGGATCTCCTTCGAAATCAGCTCTTCTTTTGAGTGTAATTATCCAGACATCAACAACAGCTACAACAACGACAACAACAGTAGTAATATCGCCTTTGTATTTAATTAAAAAATATTGCCATACTTCAAAGGCATCACACAGAACATAAAGAAATTGTTATGTTCACAAAAAGAGAAGAAAAAAACACAAGAAAATCGAAAAAAAAACAAAAAAATATATAATGAAAGAAAGTAGAAAAAACTGCAAAATAATCATACGTATGAACAGAAGAAATGGAAGGAAAATTAACAACACAAGAGAATTACACAGCGTTCTCTTTCACAATTCGAAAGAAATGCCAAAGAAAAGAATTGCAATAAATTTGTTTCTTAAGGTTTTGCTGGTAATTTTGCCGGGTTTCTTCATTTGCTAACAAAAAGGGGATGGGTACCTTCGATGGTGTGGTCTGTTCACCAGATTGACAAGTTTGTGAAGGGGTTCTGGTTTCAAAGAAATTAAATTAACTGATGGATATTGGAAAGCAATTGTTAAGGCTTTCAAAAATATTAATGTTAATCGTAAGACTAAAATGAATACTTACGAAAATTGTTTCCCTTCAACAAAAACCTATAATGGAAAAAAATACTTTTTTGTCGACATCTTTAGATTTAGTTTCGACAGATATTGGGTGTAAACCAAGACTACGTCTTATAGATCAGGCCGATAAACTAAAACTTTATATTTTAGTTTGTGATAATTTAATGTATTTCAATAAATTTATAACAGTCCGTTTCAATAAAACGAATTTGTTCGTTAGTTACAAATTGTCTAAAATTACCTGACTATAGCGATTGTCCTCACATATGAAAAGTTGAAAAGGAATCGGCGAAATAGAGAACGAGTATAAGACTGAAAAGCGACGTAGTGGAGGCCGATTCTTGTACTAGGTAGGAATGAATTTGTCTAACTCGGATCCCCTGGCTGAGCGATGTCAGTCGTGTAAATCCAAATGCTCTAGCCAGAAATGCGTTAGACAACAACTGCCAACGAACATGCAAACGGGCGACATCGAGTTTCCGTTGGAAGGATCAAGCTGTTGGAGACATGAAAAATCCTTGGTGTCCAGTTGAAATCACGTTCAAGACCGAAGTTCCTCGAAATTGTTTATTAAGCTTGGCCTGCAGAGTGTTAAGTCATCATAAGTGAATAAGTAAGTTATTGGCTACAGACTTCTAATCCCATCACCATGGATCTGGAATTTCTATTCCACTATCACACTAAATAGTAGCGACTTTAGATTCCTTATCACACTTCCATTTTAATTAGTTGTGGCTGTGCAGACTTTGGACTTATCATTGCCCTGAATAGTATTGGCTCGGCACTTTTCTTACGAGTAACACTCAGGGGATGCTCCCTATAAATGCAATGCACTGTGTCAGCGATAGAAAAGAAGGGTATTGGAGGGAGGAAAGGGGGAGTAGTGTTTCCATATCTTTCAGGACATGGCGGTTATCTTATTATTAATTTAAATAGGTTCCTTGATGCTCGAAGGAAGATAACAAATGATCCTATATAGAGTCAGCCCGAATATGAAAACTCGAGGGGAGATAATTTCTGGGGAATTTATATTTTTTCAGATAAAAATCCTTCATAAAATTACAACTTCTAAGTAGTGGTGCGACTTTATAAAGGGTCCGCCATCTAACGTTTTTCTTTATTATTTTTTTTACAAAAATTGAAGAGGAGGATATTGGCAACATTTGGTTTCAACATTACGTCGCCACGTGCCACACAGCCGAAGCTACACTCGATGTTTTCGCCCTGTTTTTGAAGATCGCATTATCAGCCGCAGAGCTGATGTCGTTTGGCCATCTCGGAGCTGCGATTTGACACCGTTGGACTATTATTTGTGGGGTGCCCCCAAAGATAAGTGTTGCGCCAACAAGCCAGAGACAATTGACGCTTTAAAGGACAATATTCGTGAAGCCATTGGTGAAATACAGCTGCACACAATCGATAATGTGCTTAAAAATTGGACCGATCGTGTAGGCTACTGCATGGCCAGCCGAGGCAGCCATTTGAATGAAATTATTTTTCACTTCAATGAAAAAAGCAATTTGGGAAAATATCCAGTAGTTTTTTTTTTATAGAATTTTCAAAAACAAAAAAGTTATTTGGCGGACCCTGTATTAGCAATTGAAAACACTCGTAGTCAAGTCAATCACAATATTATCTACTAGTAAGTTGTAATGCGCCTATGGCGCCCGTTGAAATATGGAAAAAAAAATTTGTGAAAAAAAATTTTTCTTGAAAAAATAAATTTTTGTTAAAAAAAAAATTGTTGTTGAAAAAAAAATTTTGTTGACAAAAAAAATTTTTTCTTGAAAAAAAAAAATTGTGGAAAAAAAAAAATTTGTTGAAAAAAAAATTTTGTTGAAAAAAAAAAATTTTTGTTAAAAAAAACAAAAATTTGGAAAAAAATGTTTGTGAAAAAAAAAAATTGTAATACAAAAAATTTTTGTAAAAAAAAATTTGGAAAAAAAATTTTGGAAAAAAAAAATTTGGTAAAAAAAAATTTGGGGAATACACAATTTCTGGACAAAAAAAATATATTATTTTTTTTATTATTATTATTTATAGAAAATTATAGAATGCCTATTTAAATTCCTACGTACTGCGTGACAGAGTCAGTGAATCAGTGTCGAGGGTAAATATATATTAAAAGATTCTATCCGCATGTTGTCCGATTTGAGGATTGGAGGATTAAGTCCGGACTTTTGCCATGTTTTCCCGAGGATCGTATTATCCCCTGTACATAAATGTCTTTCTGAAACTATTGAAAATCCTGATCATAACAGCACTCGTGAATTCTTTGATGCGAATATTATGTTGTCTTCTTCTCCAAACAGTAGGGTGCCTAACTATCGCTCCGGTTCATCACTACTATTATCTCTTCATAGTCTTTGTTCTATTTCCTTCCTATTTGCTGGTACCTCTGTGAACTTTGTGGAATTTTCTTTTTGTTTGTCGAAAAAAAAAACGCCACAATTTACTTCATTTCCTACACAGTCCTTTGGCTGCTTCTTTTTTATTGTAGTGCTGCTGCACAATTAATTTCACTCCATTGAATAGTGCCATTCACGGGTCCTTAAAACGAGAATAGAAATGTTCCACTTTTTCGCCACAAAGTGAATGATTTTGATTGCCAACAAAAATCTACAGAAATGTGGGTGAATATTCGATGAGGTTTTTTTCTTCTTTCTCTTCTTCGTCGTCTTTTTACTCGAATGAATGACTGCAAACATTACGATATCCTTGATAGGGTCCTTCGATATTGTGGCTGCCCAGCCGGCTTCGCTGCCACTGTGGGGAGAATACATGATGGAATGTGTGTCATATTATTATTTATTAATATTAATATTCTCTGGCTAGTTTGTGGCTGGTTGAGGAGCATCATCGTAATTGAACGGAATATTAATTGGAATTTGTGGTCGGCACAAATAACCGAGCCATGGAAACCACATCAATCAAAAGGGGAAACCAAAATAAAATATATTATATACACCCACACAACAACATTGTGTGCGGAAATAAAACATGAAGTGGAAAAGGACTATGTGTCCTTAAAGCAACTAAACTACGCATCCATGTAAGACTTTAATTATTTTTTTATTAGAAACAGATGGGCATACAATGCCATTTCCATTCATTCTCTGGTTGCAAACACATGCCAAATTTTTAAAACCTTCCTCAAACACATCACCGAGCTTAGCAAATCCCTTGGAAAATATCGAAAACGTGTTTCTTTATCTATTTTTTGTTTGCCTCTATTTGCATTTGCATTTGCGTTTCGCGTTTATTAAAAGCGTATAAAAATAAAATTACCATCGACTCACCACCGGGGCAGAGGCAAATGCCGCACAAATAAATCCAGACACGGACTTTATGAAACACATGCGCCGCGGATTAATAATTCCCACATGCAACCAACGCACACTCGCACACCAAAGCAAATACACTCACATGGAGAGTGGCCTTTAAAAGCAAAAAAAAAAGAAATAGCAACCGCTTGATACAAAAAAAAAATAATCGTCCATAAAATCCTAACATTTGATGGAAAATAGCATTCTAATGCAAGGGAGGCAATCGCTGTACATATGAGACATTCCATTCCATTGCATTCATAGGTTATTTTCCGTTCTGGTCATTTCATAGAAGCAAGGAAAATGCTGCCTGACTCCAACTAGCCAAATCAACTGCTGAAAATCATAGAACTGATCTTCTGTCTACTTATTTTCCCAAATCGCCATTGATGTCAACAATTCAACGCACAAGCCAGATGTCAACGTTTTTTCGATAACGTGCCATAAATGACATACCAGTTGAAGGCACTCACCCTCCGCTTTATTATCGCACCTCATGTTTTACCTTAGATTAGCTTGATTTTACCCAAGAAATAATATTTTCTTGCGAAGCGCATTTTCATCTTTGCGTTTATGACAACAAGCTAAACTGCCGCATGTGGTAATCGGAAAAACTGCACGTGATCGTAAAGAAGCCAATTACGCAGCAATGGCCTATTTTTTACGGAAAATACTACTGGAAACTTCATTTGGGTTAACGGTGAGCGGCACAAAGTCATTTTTTTGTGGCAGGAAATAAAAGATATGGACTCGGACGAACTCTGGTTGCAGCAGAATGGTGAGCCATGCTAAATAGGCCACTTCACATATTTTCAGCCATATCCTCGATGTAAATTGGGCATTTAATTTATTATTATTTTATTTTATATTATTTTATTTTATTTTATTTTATTTTATTTTATTTTTTTTTTTTTTTTTTTATTTTTTTTTATTTCATTTTATTTTAATATACTCCTCTTATTCAATATTCATCTGTCCACATAAATGTCAATAGTCGATCTAGTCCATTATCGTTTCGTCGTTATATGATCCCTTAGTGATATAGTGATAGGACTTCTTACTTCGATAGCGTAATGTGCTCTAAGGGCAGTTGGAAAAGCTGCATCTGAAAAGTCTCCACTTTCGAAAAGGTCGGTCCATTCATGGTGAATCTTTTTTCCGCATATCTTCCTTTATTTGGTTATTTTGCTAATTTCTGGTCTCAAACCTCTACAACCGGATTACGAGGGAGTTTCCTATTCACAATTCAACTAGGAAGGATATGAGTAAACCATCTCATCTAATCCCACAAGATTTAACAATTGTACCTTGTGACACTCACCCTCATCGCAATTCATTTCGAAGAATGTCATAATCGTTTGCCATCGCAAAAATAATTAAATTTACTGACAAGCTATGCCCTGTAGGAAATATGCCATATATGAAATCCTTATCATATATGGACAGACATGCGTTCGTTCATCCCTCTAGCTGGGACTGACAAACTAAAACCTTTACAATTAAATGCAAAGCTAACTAAATCAAACAAGTTTCTCTTTTTTTTTTTTTGATTAAAAATAATTTCTTAAATCCTTATCCAGTGCTGGAAATTATTTACCTTTATTGTGGGGGTTTTTCCGTTACACACATATACACACATATAAGCCATAGTTTCAACAGAATGTGTTCCGGCCACCCCTGATGATTGTGACAGCAACTCACCCTCTTCAGCAAAAAAAAAAAAAAAGTTGAATTAAATTTAAAATACTCTACGTATATGAATGCATGTGAGTGGAAAAAAAACTTATTTTATTTAAATTTTCAGAACACAATGCAAAGAGGAAAGGGAAGTGGAAAGCATGGACTGGAAATATGTATAGAATGGTCTTGTTTGAATCCCAGCATAGAGCGCAACATAGTAAACGAAGCATAAACTCTTAATAAAGCAATTGCCTCGAGCAGTCAAAAACACAGCAAGCGATCCGTAACGATATCTATCCTCGAGTAGGAAAAGTTCAACACCATGTAAAATGGCAGCATGTACATGGGTGTACATATCCATGTGTACCATTACACATCCAAGTATGTTTGTAGTCATAAATATATACAGAAATATTCACACACTCCTGCCAAAAACCAATCTTTACCATAACTCATATACACTCCTTACAAAGCTCAGTTGGTGCAAGAGTGTCATAACTCGGAACTGTGGGAAGGGGCAACAAATGAATAGAAATATTCGTTATTTATAAGAATTGGCTTTGGAGAATATTTGTTATAAATTTGGTATAAAAAAAATGCATAATGTGCATAATGTGGAGATATGACAGTCTTGCAAGAAATGAACGATTTCATTTATTCGCTTGAGTACCTAGACACACATACATGTATGTGTTATTGGTTATACATTCCCAATGGCAAAATCACGGCCTACACAAAGCCTACTCAGGGAGCTACAGGCCACGATTGCTGCTTTAAACATTTATTGAAAATTAACCGAATGTTCGATTGGAGAGCCACACCACCCACTCGCGCTAATGTTTCTGAACATTCCCGATGACCTGCTAAACAATCTTGTTGTTGGTTTACAAAACAATAACTTCTCAGAAATTAATTTTCTAATTTTCAATTAATGGTGTAAGTTAATTCCGATAAAAACTTACAGTTTGACAAACGGTCATATTACTTTTTTACTGAAGTGTAATGAGTATTGTATTGGGCTTTTTTCACTGGACAAAGAAGGTCTTGTAGGCACACACACACACACAGACTTGTGTATAAGAAGTTTTTGGAGCTTTGATTAGTGTGAGTTAAAATCGTTAAACAGAATACATGAAAGGTATTGGCAAAAAATATAGAGACTCCTGGCACTTGAAGAAAATTATTTTTGAATAATTGTAACTATTACATATATGTCTTTCATAAATCAGATATTGCTATCAGATATTCTACTCTGATAGTTATAAATAGTTACGACGTTTACAGTAGTAGCCCCAGTTCCGTTGTCTTTGGTTGTCATTCGGAGATTGTAAAAGTGGCCAGAGATGTTGGTCCATGTGAAGGAAAATTGTCATTTACTTTGGAGGTTTTTCCGCAAACAGGTGGTTTTTCGAAGAGCAATAAACAAATATATACAGGACAATTAAAAACTAAACCAAACACTGATGTAAAGGGTGTTTTTTGTTGGGGTATAGAACTTTAAGTTGGCATCACTTTTTTAACTGGCGACCATTTTGTCAGCTGTCAAGTGATTAATATTTAGTTTGGTTTGCCATTTCATCATGAACAGGTTGACAAAAGAACAACTCTTGCATATCGTGCAAATTTATTTCGAAATTAATGGTTCAGTTCGCGAAGTTCACCGCAAGCTCCTTCCATTTTATGGTCGACATAATCGTCCATCAGAGCAATTAATTCGGTTAACCATGGATCTTGGCTTGCGACCTTACAAGATCCAGCTTGTGCAAGAATTAAAGCCGCGAGACCATGCAATGCGTTGTGATTTTGGTGTATGGGCCGAAAATGAGATTCATCTCGATGCCGATTTTCATCACAAAATTTTGTTCAGTGATGAGGCTCATTTTTGGTTGAATGGCTACGTCAACAAGCAAACGGCGGCCACATGCCCGAAATCATATTTAAACATTAATGGCATAAAATTATCCTTCCAATAAAGCCAAATTGATGGACATTAAAACGATTTTCTTGTGTTTTATTTCAATTCGAAGTTCTATACCTCAATATAAAACACCCTTCACATTAAAAAGTCGATTGGACAAATTTCTTACAGCAGTTCCTTGAAAACGCGAGTCTCCTGGCTTGACTGATACGCAGCTCCGATATTAAGTTATTTTTCCGAACAGTAAATGAACTGTCCCACAGGCATAACATTAATCGACTTTACCCGTACGAGACCCCAATATTTTTAAAACAGGTTAGATAAAAATAAATTTGCTGATACACTTTTCCCGACAAATAGGAGGATGTGCCGGGAGACTTGGGTTGCGCGCAGCCTTAGGCACATTTTATTACAGTTATAAGAGACAGATTGCCCCCAAAAACCATGAAATTAATTAATAAGGACAAATATGAATTAAAAATTTTATTTTATTTTTGTTGTATGAAAATACAAATACATACTTGAACGTCCGAACGGATTAGACCTATGAACCAAAACTCTACCATCTGCTTTCAAAGCCTCTCCGTTTTTTTTTGTATATTTCAAACAAACGCACACGCCTAATCGGTTATCATACCTTAGCTCATCTCAGGGTCATTTAATAGACCGAAAAGGTCAAAGCTCTTGAAAGCACCCTCGCATCATCTCACTTAAGCTTTAATTTTAAACCAAGCAAACAACCCTAGGCTCTGTTTTACAATGTATAATCTAAACCATGTCTGCTGTCTATGTATGTGAACAAACATTCGTAGATCTATGTGTGGGTATTTGTGGTGTAGAGTAGCTGTGTGCATGTGTCTCCGCATTTGTATTTGCCAAAATGGGCAACCAACTATGCAATATTCACTGCATGAACTAAATATAATTAGCTCTGTTCTCTAGTTCTCGTGGATATTTCTTACTTACAAACAACAAAACGAAGAAGACGAAGAGGGAAAGAAAAGAAAACACACCAAAAACAACAAACACCAAGCAGCAGCGGAAATAGCAAACACAACAGAAACTTCACAAACAGACGCTGAGATCATGTTGGCTGCACAGTGGGATGGATGGTTATGCGTTTTGTAGATGTGTGATTTTTAGTGTTATTGCATTTTGATGTTCAAGTGCTTAACCGCATGTACAGCATATATTGGAACTTTGCTGGTAGTTTTGCATTAATTCCAATAAAATAGACGAAAACTGTAAGAACACTTGGGAAAAACGTTTGAAGTTTTTGACGAATTGAATGGACATGTGGTGAATGTGACCAAAATGGAATATAACTCCCATATATGAGCAGGGGCTCCAAAGACAGCTTTGCAGCTTCTTGACCGTGTACAGAGGAGAGCGGTGGTGATGATAGGGTATTCAACTCTATTGTCTCCACAACATCGCCAGGATATCACACACACATATTTCAATGGTATCTGTTCGTCAGATATACATTGTCTGGTCCCCGACATTAGAACATTTAGCCAGGCAGTCTCATCGGTTCATTGTCAAATGACCGATTGATCGGAGGACGCACTATACAGATAATTCGTTCTTCAGCCGAACTGTTTGTATGTGAAATAATCTTGCTGTCCGTGTTTTTCCCGCCTGCTATGACATTATCAAAATTCGCGTCAAACATCAACAAACACTACTCCCTTTTCCTTGCTCCAATACCTGTCTTTTCTATATCTAACACAGTGGTAGGCAAAAAAAAACGGTAACACAGGATAGCAACATTTTTAATGGAGATATGTATAGTGGTTACATATCTCCGACCGTGATCCCATGTATACAAAAATGGTCGACAATATATGGCTAGAATTCAAAAAAAAATGTCTATTGTAATTCCCTAGCTTAAATAAACATTCCATATTGGAAACACAAATCTGGATACCGGTCGGGGACATTTGTCAAATGAACAAAGACAATGTGGTCGACGAATCTCATAAACACTCCAGCAGTGATTAAGTTTCCAAATGGCAACGTGGAGGGATGTGACCATTCAAAGCATGGACCAAATATGGAAATAAATTGCCAAACCCCAAATGGGTGACAAGTGGTCACAAAATTCGTCAAATATGGCAAATTCCAAACGATTCCAAAAAAAAAACATCGAGTTCGATTTTTTCAAAAGTCGCACCCCGATTATGCTGTTAGCTCGTCAACGGTAGAGACATACCAACGGAGACGTGTCTTAAAACGGATCATTTCTAAACTTGCCTTAAGGGATCTCTTTCAATCAAATATAATTTCTTAGGGCCAATAAATAGTATTGAATATTGAAGACAAGAATTTCTAGGCATCAAGGGATCAATAGGCTATTTAGTAATGAATTAATATTCTACGCGGACATCTTCCCTTCAGTAGCCTGCTGACATCAATAGTGTTCTTGCCATATACGTTTTTCCTCGTTCGTGCCGAAACAACACCCTCCACCGTTGTGATTTGGGCAGCATTGTACGATTTGGTAGATTCCTCGCTGTGTTGTGTACAATTAACTTTCCTTTGCTACTGACGATCTGTGGTTTTAGCTGGATGCCTTTTCATACAGCCCTCGCCATAATCTATTTCTCGGCAAAGTTAATTGATGTCGGTAGACTTTTTTCCTAGCAGAATCCATTAACGAAATTGTTCAGATTCAGCCTGAAACCGTCAGTACGGTTTTAGAAAGTTAAGTCGACGGAATTTGCTATGGCCACATGAATGAAATCGACTTCCATAAATAACGAAAGTGTTTGCTAATTGTTGTTCAACTTGTTGGATCAACTTTTACAGTAAAACATGTTTATCGTTCTATTCTAGGACCTCTGAACTCCCCATATTAACATTTGGGATCATCAACACTCTCTCAGCAATTAAATTCGTCTTATTATAATGTTAATTTTTTTGTTTTGGGTTACTTCACTTGAAATAGAAAACTACCAAAAATAACTTTTCAGACTTTCCAAAAGTGGAAATTTATACCACCCAAAGCTTTATTGGCAAAATTATGACATCGACCCTTCTCAAATGGCCATAGATGTGGTTTAGCTTCATATTCAAAACAAAATATCTATGAATATCCAGAATGCACTAAATTCGTAACAGTCATATTTAAAAATTTCCGATTTTATCTTGTTGTAAATAGCATCATTTGCCACTGCCATGGATACGAGTCCTCCAGAATGGGCACACAACAAACACTCGCATACACTCGGAAATTCTAAACATTTCGAAAAGTATGATAATATTTTCTGTCTGGAAATAACAATAATTTCATGGCAACGACAACAAGGAAACCCAAGGATGATACAGCAACAACGGCTGCAACAACTAAAAAATATGCCGCATAATAAAATCACGTATTTTATGGGTGGGTAGGGGGCAGGCGGCATACACTCACACACATACAAATAGAAATATTTTAAATAACATAATGTGAAATGGAATTATCCGCATACCAACTTTAATAAACGCAATTTTCACAAAACAACAGAGAGGAAGAAAAAAACGAAACACCGACAGCTCGAAAAGGTCCTTAGATGTTGGGCCCAACAACAACAACACTCGAAGGAGGACGAGATGGTACGCCAACGTTGGTGGTTATCACCAAGGCACCAGCATTGCCAAGGGTAACTTTAGCCAGCAACCCAAGAGTACACACCCGACTCACAGGGCTCATCAGGATATGTTTGTGTGTGCCAGGACTAGAGGGATAATAGAGAATATTCACTAAATAATGTTTGGGTTTGGCGAATGCAATTGCAAACTGGGGTGGTGTGATATGGGGTGGGTTTCTCATTTCTTTTTTTTTTTTGGTTACGCCTGTCTATTCATAATGTCAGTTGGACAATCTGTGCTCGTCTTTCCGTCCGTCTGTCTATTTTTTTATTAGCAGTTGCTAAAATTGCGATCTTATGTAAAATTTTGATGTCGTTCCCCTATACAAGTTTTTTGTCTCGTTGTTTAATGCTGACAAGCAAGCATTCATAAAATAAATGTGATTCACATTTTCTGCAGTTCCACATCACCAAACCACCCCCCACCCGGTTGTACTCTCACACATTGTTTTAATTGAAGTTATAAAACGTATACTTTGGAAAGAAAAACTTGGTCATAAAAAAAGTCCGTTATGAGGATTTAGTGAAATTGAGTTATAAAAAAAATATAGGAAATATTTTAGAGAAAAAGAGGGACATTTCACATACAAATACGTGAAAAGTATTCCCAATTGGGATTTCAAAAAAAAAATAATAAAAGCCAAACTCAATGCTAACATTGTAATATTCAATACAGCAGCTCTCGGGGCGTTTAACTATAAACTTTTTAGATCGATAGCCAACTATTTCTCAGAAGCTGAGTTTCGTATGAACGCGATTCATGTCTTTCCGAAAGAAGTTTGAAACCACCCTCTTATCTTTATCAGCAAGAGACTCGTCTAAACTTAACGATAGCCCGATTAAATATTTACTTTTCTGGACAAGAGATCTTCTTAAATTCATATTCTGACAAATTCAGGAAATTAACTTCTTTAAGTTATTCTTCAGCATAACCATAGAATACAAGTGGCTGACCATACTGGAAGTGGGGATATTCTTTAGACTTCCTTCTACCTAAACGAAAGAACCCCTACACAGACTAAGCTGAATTTTTTTCTAATAAAACAACAGATCACCCGCAGCCACATATGTGTTGTTGCAAGACATTTGGCAAAACAAGCATTAAATCACGTCTCTTTCTATTCTAGCCCCAACAAATAAAACATACTTTGCTATACATTCACTGTAAAAAGAGAGTAGACTTTACGACGTAACCAAACACCATATGCTGCTCAGGCCCACGCACACATATGCACTTGAAATATTTTATTATCATCTCATTTATTATTCGAAAATAGACTCACATTATTGTTTTATACAATGAGTAACATATTTTCACACATACACATATACATTTGTGTTGTTTTCTACACGAGAGGGAAAACTTCAAGTACTCATCATTTTGCCATTGCCACACAGACGCAGACTTTTGCACATTAACACTTTCATAAAAAAAAAACGAAAGACAAACAAATGAAAGCACCACAACAACGACGTCCGCTCTTAGAAAATTGCCAAAAATTATAAGGGTACTTATGCTTATATTTATTAAAAACCCTCTAGTGTATAACAAACTCGGCCCATAAATCCATCCATATCACCCCTCATGATTTCGAATGACGGTGGGACGACGGCAGGGCCCCATTGTCATTTGAACTCATTTGTATGCTACATGAAAGAGGCAGTTTCAAATGAAACTGTGTGAGAGAGGGCGAGTGGGGAGAATGATGCGGTTGGATAGGACGGCCATAAAGTTGGGTCGAATGCGGTGGACCTTCTCATTATTCGGTGGGTTGTTAAATATTATTAGTCGGCCTATTCGCGGAGCTGTGTTTTATTTGAACTATTCCTTATAGTCCACCTGCGAGTTCAAGGAGATCAACAATGTGACACGAAATGTCTCATAATTTTGAGTACCTTTTCGAATAGTTATTTCAAGTCCACGCGACCTATGGCGCCAAAGATGAACATGCAGTATTCAATGGTCGGATACAAAGAAGTCTCATTTGTTTTCGTTTTCCCCAACTGTTCCTCGAACATCGTGGACGGTAAATAGTGGAATAATGTCGGCCCGGAGTTCGTCAATGGTCTGGCTTACGCTTTGCCTTTTGGAAAGGGATTCAATCATTTTTTTCGAGTCTCCTAAAAACAGTTGACTGCAAAACGGTTAATTTGGCCAGGTAGGGAAATTAAAGTAACCAATTACACATGTATCGGTATTGACCAGCCTACGGCTGCAAAAAATTCGTCCACAGCTGACTTTAAACGTTATGTTCCGCCAACGATGGGATCCATATAGTCGCCCTACTAGATTAACATTATCATGCTAAATGGTCTATGATCTTGATGGTGACACATAGAAATCAAAATAGTATACATTGTGTTACCAGTCGTAGAGTGCTGTGCTCGAACTGGAAGCAGTAACATCGGTTGGTGGCATCCTCATACTTTTGTCCTAACCTGACCGAGTGGGAATGGTCCTTCGAGAAGTTACACGCTTACCGCCTACATCGCAGGAAAAGTTTGGATCACTGTGGAAATGTGATGTATTACGTAGCCTCAAATATAAACTAAGAGGAATAATGCGAGCAAACAGTGAATTATTGAATTGAATCCTTAGGCGTATCAGGTGTATGTGGTTGGTTTACTGCAAAGAAACGAAGGTTCCTCTTCTTCTTAGTTTTTTGTTAAACTTTTAAGTACATTTTTCTTTTAGCTGGCCCACGATTGCCAAACTTGATGCGCAAAAGATCGGTTGAGGCGTGGTATTCAGCCTTCATGGAATGTTGGGGGATCTTCGAACTCTGAACCGATTTCAAATAATTTCCGATGGAAAACATTTCCTAAGATGGTTCATACGACAAATATCTCACAGATCATTTGATTATAATGACAATCTTTAACTCTCCAACCTGACCTGTGAGTGTTATTGGGTTTCAATAGATTATTAATCATACGTCACAACAATCCATATTTATATTGGAAATAATTGGGTTCGATTCACACCAGAGGCTTTGGTTTGTCGCTGAAAAAAGACCAAGCCATATGGTCTGTGTCGGTTTACCCTTGGATCCAAAATTGGAATACAAATTTACTTTGTATTGTAATTAATAATAAATAAAATATTATAAATAAACACACTGTTTGGGCTACATACCATTGATAAAAATTAATCGTAAAACGATTCATTTCGTTACAGGGAGAGACATTCTGTCTAGTTATCGGAATATACCGTTAATTAGATTAATTCCTGTAATACCCTTACTATGGATTCCAAATTCCTAAGAGAATTTATACAGGACTATGTTCTCTTTTGCCTTCCAAAATGCGAACGAGTTCAATAACTCAACGCCTAACCCCAAATACTTTGCAAACGCTAAACCTGATATACCGACCAAGACTCATGAAGGGCACCCTCGCACACACACACATCCATACCGAAATGAAATGGGCTTGTGATGAATGGGTGAGAATGTGTTATAAAGAAAACGCATCAACAAAAACAAAAAAAAAAATAAATATTTGACTCTCTGAAGAGCCCTTTGGAGACCATTTGCTTAAGATACCCGCTTTCTGGTTGCCACCACCCCGCAGTTTCCCTTCGTTTAAATGGCTTTATTTTTATAACTTTTTATGAGTTTTCCCGTACTTTGTTTTATGAATATTGATAAAAACGCCCGACAAGAATTCATATTCTGACAAATTCAGGAAATTAACTTCTTTAAGTTATTCTTCAGCATAACCATAGAATACAAGTGGCTGACCATACTGGAAGTGGGGATATTCTTTAGACTTCCTTCTACCTAAACGAAAGAACCCCTACACAGACTAAGCTGAATTTTTTTCTAATAAAACAACAGATCACCCGCAGCCACATATGTGTTGTTGCAAGACATTTGGCAAAACAAGCATTAAATCACGTCTCTTTCTATTCTAGCCCCAACAAATAAAACATACTTTGCTATACATTCACTGTAAAAAGAGAGTAGACTTTACGACGTAACCAAACACCATATGCTGCTCAGGCCCACGCACACATATGCACTTGAAATATTTTATTATCATCTCATTTATTATTCGAAAATAGACTCACATTATTGTTTTATACAATGAGTAACATATTTTCACACATACACATATACATTTGTGTTGTTTTCTACACGAGAGGGAAAACTTCAAGTACTCATCATTTTGCCATTGCCACACAGACGCAGACTTTTGCACATTAACACTTTCATAAAAAAAAAACGAAAGACAAACAAATGAAAGCACCACAACAACGACGTCCGCTCTTAGAAAATTGCCAAAAATTATAAGGGTACTTATGCTTATATTTATTAAAAACCCTCTAGTGTATAACAAACTCGGCCCATAAATCCATCCATATCACCCCTCATGATTTCGAATGACGGTGGGACGACGGCAGGGCTCCATTGTCATTTGAACTCATTTGTATGCTATATGAAAGAGGCAGTTTCAAATGAAACTGTGTGAGAGAGGGCGAGTGGGGAGAATGATGCGGTTGGATAGGACGGCCATAAAGTTGGGTCGAATGCGGTGGACCTTCTCATTATTCGGTGGGTTGTTAAATATTATTAGTCGGCCTATTCGCGGAGCTGTGTTTTATTTGAACTATTCCTTATAGTCCACCTGCGAGTTCAAGGAGATCAACAATGTGACACGAAATGTCTCATAATTTTGAGTACCTTTTCGAATAGTTATTTCAAGTCCACGCGACCTATGGCGCCAAAGATGAACATGCAGTATTCAATGGTCGGATACAAAGAAGTCTCATTTGTTTTCGTTTTCCCCAACTGTTCCTCGAACATCGTGGACGGTAAATAGTGGAATAATGTCGGCCCGGAGTTCGTCAATGGTCTGGCTTACGCTTTGCCTTTTGGAAAGGGATTCAATCATTTTTTTCGAGTCTCCTAAAAACAGTTGACTGCAAAACGGTTAATTTGGCCAGGTAGGGAAATTAAAGTAACCAATTACACATGTATCGGTATTGACCAGCCTACGGCTGCAAAAAATTCGTCCACAGCTGACTTTAAACGTTATGTTCCGCCAACGATGGGATCCATATAGTCGCCCTACTAGATTAACATTATCATGCTAAATGGTCTATGATCTTGATGGTGACACATAGAAATCAAAATAGTATACATTGTGTTACCAGTCGTAGAGTGCTGTGCTCGAACTGGAAGCAGTAACATCGGTTGGTGGCATCCTCATACTTTTGTCCTAACCTGACCGAGTGGGAATGGTCCTTCGAGAAGTTACACGCTTACCGCCTACATCGCAGGAAAAGTTTGGATCACTGTGGAAATGTGATGTATTACGTAGCCTCAAATATAAACTAAGAGGAATAATGCGAGCAAACAGTGAATTATTGAATTGAATCCTTAGGCGTATCAGGTGTATGTGGTTGGTTTACTGCAAAGAAACGAAGGTTCCTCTTCTTCTTAGTTTTTTGTTAAACTTTTAAGTACATTTTTCTTTTAGCTGGCCCACGATTGCCAAACTTGATGCGCAAAAGATCGGTTGAGGCGTGGTATTCAGCCTTCATGGAATGTTGGGGGATCTTCGAACTCTGAACCGATTTCAAATAATTTCCGATGGAAAACATTTCCTAAGATGGTTCATACGACAAATATCTCACAGATCATTTGATTATAATGACAATCTTTAACTCTCCAACCTGACCTGTGAGTGTTATTGGGTTTCAATAGATTATTAATCATACGTCACAACAATCCATATTTATATTGGAAATAATTGGGTTCGATTCACACCAGAGGCTTTGGTTTGTCGCTGAAAAAAGACCAAGCCATATGGTCTGTGTCGGTTTACCCTTGGATCCAAAATTGGAATACAAATTTACTTTGTATTGTAATTAATAATAAATAAAATATTATAAATAAACACACTGTTTGGGCTACATACCATTGATAAAAATTAATCGTAAAACGATTCATTTCGTTACAGGGAGAGACATTCTGTCTAGTTATCGGAATATACCGTTAATTAGATTAATTCCTGTAATACCCTTACTATGGATTCCAAATTCCTAAGAGAATTTATACAGGACTATGTTCTCTTTTGCCTTCCAAAATGCGAACGAGTTCAATAACTCAACGCCTAACCCCAAATACTTTGCAAACGCTAAACCTGATATACCGACCAAGACTCATGAAGGGCACCCTCGCACACACACACATCCATACCGAAATGAAATGGGCTTGTGATGAATGGGTGAGAATGTGTTATAAAGAAAACGCATCAACAAAAACAAAAAAAAAAATAAATATTTGACTCTCTGAAGAGCCCTTTGGAGACCATTTGCTTAAGATACCCGCTTTCTGGTTGCCACCACCCCGCAGTTTCCCTTCGTTTAAATGGCTTTATTTTTATAACTTTTTATGAGTTTTCCCGTACTTTGTTTTATGAATATTGATAAAAACGCCCGACAAGAAGCACAAAAAGGGAAAATTGTGAAAATATTTGTAATTTGTTTTCGTAAGAAAGAAGACAACAAAAATGCTGATAAAAAGTAAATTTAATCCTTTTTTTTCTTGCTCGCACTTTACAGCACAGATGATGAAACGCAGGATTTAATAAAAAAATACAAAAAAGGCCATCCCTTCTCTTTTCCGTTACTATAACTTTCAAACACACAATTTAAAATTAAGTATACATCTTTACGTTCTTTTTTTCACGCGTATTTTTTTTTTGTTTGTGTTCACATTTTCATATTAATTAATCCCTTAAGCGTTTATGCAATATACATAAATATACAATAATTTTTTTGCTGCTTTTATGAATACAACAGCAGTTTTTCTGCTCTTCTTGGTGCTGTTTCTTTTTTTTGTATGTTTCTCCTGATGGCAATTTTTGCGCAATTATTTGACCACAATAAACATATTGCAATACATTTATATGAGACTGTTGTGTTCTGTGGATATAGAAACTGTACATATGCATGGTATACAGGGTGTGGAAAAACTAACTCGGGGCTTTCAACAAAAAAAAAAAAAAAACATCATGAAACATTTTTCAGCGGCTGCTTCCACCTCGTAAATGTTGGCGACTTTACGAGTAGTACAGTAAGACTGACCCGCCGTTGCATGGTTTCTACGTTCTACATATACGTGTCTTACTATTAAATAACATCTGAGAAGAACTTCGCATTATTGACGAAGAGCAATGAACCGTAACACTGAGTATCATATTCTTTGATGGCCATCCTTTAAATTCTGTCCCACAGAATGTCTTCTCTCCTCGTTAACGGGCTCAGATGGTCGACAGGTGGTCACTGTAGTGTAGTGGTTAAAAATGTGTAGGGAGGAGTTCTCTTTCGAATACAGGGAGATACACTGTTTATCTCAAAGTGATAGCAAACTTCTTTTTGTTTTTTAAATGTTCTAATTTTATTGAATTTGTCAGTTTATTTTTTGCCTCACCATGTAAGTGTTTTATTTTGTATGTACACCTACACAAAATCTGCATGTACATATATTTATATACATGTAGGTATACTGCAAATTTATATTTATTTTTAATTACCACATAATAATCACATGGCTTAATAATATATTAAACACATTTCCTTTTTTTTTTTTGTATTTCGGTGAAAATTCAATTTTAATTATGCAAAATATTATTAATATTTTATTTCCATTTTGCATAATATTCACATGAAAAATATGAATTAATTAAGGTGCACATGTAAATATCACTGTAAGTCAAAAGTGACCGACCGACAGATACCCTTTTCCTGTGTATGAGTTGGGTGATATGATTTCAGATTCAATAAAATTTGATCAATTTCAATTTCATTTTGGCGTTCAATGTCAGAAGACAATTCTCTGTAAAATGTATCAATACGATTTCTTTATATTTCGTTAGTTCCAATAAGTTTTACAATAATGACACTTTTTTTCTACAAAGTCTTCCAACTACTAAAATGGTATGAGACTCCTCATATGGGCATTGGGAAGCAGAATTGCATAGCTCACTCTGAAAAATATCTGTCAAGCTTAGCGTTTTACCTTCGAGGTACTATGTTGTCCAATTCTCACTGCTGCAGCTTGGTGGCGAACTCATCTGTGGCTCTGACTTGAGATGCAAAATTTGCTAACAGATGCCTCCGATTCCCGCAATGGTCCAAAGGGTAATATTTCCACAAAAATACTACTTCATTTTCTAGACTACGTCTCATACGCTGAAGAACTGACAGAAACTAGTCCGTTGTCAGAAACACCAAAGGGCAACGCAAACAAATGCGATTCAATTCAGTGTCGTTGATACACCCTGTAGCGTTGTGTTATGGGCGCTTCTTCAGATTGTTTACACGCATCTTCGTAGATTTCGTGGAAGCTGGTTCCCCACATTCTTAGACAGTTGTCGAGATTGAGTGTGAACTATGTCTCTGATGTCACTGGGGGCAGTTGTGACTTTTCGGAGCAAATAAGATTGTAAACCCTTTCAGTGGCCAAAAATATTTTTTGACGTGCTAAAAATGATATGAAGTGTCGAATATATTCTACAAATCCACTGAAAGGGTTAAGTGGAAAACTTACTGTCTGTCGATTCTAAATGGTTTTTGGCGTTTGAAGTTCAGTCATAATAGACTGGAATGTTCTTGAAATATTTAACACAACATATTTGTACAGTCTTAGAGATAATTTCCAAATTCCGTTTATGTCTACACCTTGAATGGGGAATACTTTTACGACAACTACGGAAAGGATGGAAATTTGAGATCATACAAATGACAATATTAACCTCAGATAGAGCTGCTGCTGCTGCTCAGATTAGCTAGCTTAGAGTACACGAAAGACAATGATTTTGTTTAAATTACGAAATCTACGTATTATAAATACAAATTTAACGAAGTCTCTGACTTCCAAATCAAATCATTCAGACCTAAAGTGTCTAATGAGTCATGGCATGCAGAATTTTTTTGTTTGTTTCGAATTTGGAATTAATCAATTTCTGTCCTCAAAAATGACAATCAAACACAAGCACATTCGTTCACAACCCCTTTTTAATTTGTCGGCATTAGCAACTGATAGCCATGATACAGGACCAAAAGGATATTGCAACCATAGTAACATTTATGAACCGACAAACGGCAGCAGCAGAGAGCTTCAGTCGAGTCGAGTTATCGTCGTCGTGTAGCTTCAAATTGCAACATCAATTTATTGGATGCATTATTGTTGGATGTGTTGTTGGTTGTTATGCTCACTCGTACATTTCGATGGCAATTGCCAGCTCCAGGAATACATACAATTGCTTTAGATGATGACGATGCTGTAGCTGTAGCTATGGCAAGAGCTGATGATGCTGTTGCCATAGGTAACATTTTAATAAGCACTTTAATATATTGCATTGAATACTCAACTGACAGACGGAAAACCCAAATGCCGAATGGGTTTAAATGGAAGCACAGTGCCGAAAGGTTGTGAAGCGGAGTATTGGCATGAGCAGTGGTAGTGGTTTTATAAACACATTTCTTAGGAATTCATTAAAAATACAAAAAAGAATTGGTGAACTAGAGCAGGTAGAGAAATGAAGAAAAGGCATTATGGCAAGGACTGTCTCGGTGAAATTTTTCATTCTAAATTTGTAATGCGAAAAACATTTTCATAAAAATACAGATCATATGGATAGATTCTGGCAGCGACAGGCCAAATCCTCTGATGGGAATGGAACCCACAACCACCATGCTACCAACTCGCCTACCGCGGCGCTTAGTTTCCAATATAATTATTGATTGTTGTGACGTATGATTAATAATCTATTGAAACCCAATCAACGACACTGAATTGAATCGCATTGGCTTGCCTTGTCCTTAGGTGCTTCTGACAACGGTCTAGTTTCTGACAGTTCATCCGCGTATGAGACGTCCTTTTAGAAATGAAGTATTATTGTTTTGCCAGGTTGGAGAGTTAAAGATCATCATTATAATCCAATGATCTGTGAGATAATTGTCGTATGAACCATCTTAGGAAATGTTTTCCATTTGAAATTATTGGAAATCGGTTCAGAGTTGGAAGATCTCCCCACATTCCATGATGGAACAGATGGGAAACCCGAAACATATGTATAATCACTGACCGGGACCTCATACGCTGATTTGACGATGGGCGTCTTCGCGTCCTTTTGTTTAATCATGGTCTGCAATATCCTTAGAACGTTCCGTTCTCAAAGGTAACCTACTGTAAAAACTGTGAGGTTTATTGTGTAAAACAAGTTGAAAATATCTCGAGAAAAGATTTTTTTTGTATAGATAAAATGTTAACTTTTTAAAGGATTCGCCTAATTTCTAATAACTTCCCACAGCCAGTCAGGCAGACAGATGGAGCAGTATAATCTTAGAATTTAATGCTGGTTCGGATTTCAAGATGTTGCCCACGCAATGATAAATTTAATAGAAACTCTGTGCGATGTTGGAAAAATGTATAAAGTCCTATCTTAATATATATTTACCCTCGACACTGATTCACTGACTCTGTCACGCAGTACGTAGGAATTTAAATAGGCATTCTATAATTCTATAAATAATAATAATAAAGGCGCCCCGGTAGTCGAGTTGGTAGCGTGCTTGTCTATCAGCGTGGGGGTTGTGGGTTCGATTCCCACCAGAGGCTTTGGTCTGTCGCTGCAAAAATTTAGCCAAATGGTTTACCCTTGGACCCAAAATTAGAATATAAATTTACTTTGTATTGTAATTAATAAATAAATAAATAAATAATAATAATAAAAAAAATAATATTTTTTTTTGTACAGAAATTGTGTTTTCCCCAAATTTTTTTTTCCAAAATTTTTTTTTTAAAAAAAATTTTTTTTTTCAACAAAAATTTTTTTTTTTAAAAAATTTTTTTTTTCAACAAACATTTTTTTTTTCAACAAAAATTTTTTTTTTAAGAAAAATTTTTTTTTTTCAAAAAAAAAATTTTTTTTCAACAAATTTTTTTTTTCCACAAATTTTTTTTTTTTAGTTTTCTCAAAATATTTTTTACAAAATTTTTAAAATTAAGTAACAAATACTTTCTCAAGCAAATTTATTACAAACAGTGTGTAATATTTCTTATTTCCATTCGTATAGTTCACGCGATCACACGTTCTTATGAAAAAACACTTAAATTTAAACATTTAACCAAAAAAAATTTAAAAGTTAAGTAACAAATACATTCTCAAGCAAAATAAAATAAATTATATTTCATGTATATGAAAATGTTTGTTGCATCCATTTTAAATTAACACATATTTCAACGGGCGCCATAGACGCATTACAACTTACTAGTTAAAATATAATGGGAGTTGAATAATTTGTTACGCTGATCTTTTACACCCACTCCCAGGGAGACAAGCAACAATGGCTTCGCGGGATTAGCAATAAGATGATTTGTAAAAAATATTACAAAATATTTTGATACAAATAATAATAATAATAATAATAAAATGACTTTTTATCAAGAGTTATTTTTTCCAGTAACTGTTTTGATTTAAAATTGAAAATTTTCGATTACTTTTGCCCGAGACGGTCCTTAGAAATGTGTTTCAATAAGAAATCCTTTTTAAAGTTATGACAAAAGAACAGCATTTCTCAGGAACCAACAAAAATGTGCGTGCCTAGCTTTTGGCATTTAATTAAAATAAATTACAAAGCATACTTCCAGGTATGTCTATGTGTGTGTGTGTGTGTTTTCCCCCCCCTTCAAAATCATTTCTCTTTCAAATGTTGCCTAATATTTCGCCTTTGCCTGTATTAAACTTAAATTCTCACCCACCATTCACGGCACGGGGTAGTTTTTTAGCTTGTCTACTTTACGGCATCTTGCAGTAGCAACATTATAAAGCATATCATTAGGGGCAAACTTTTAAAGTTCAGTTCAGTTTCGTTAAGTCGAAATGGTTGGAAGAAAATAGCAAACCCCAAAAACCACAGACATGTTTTTTTTTTCTTCCTTCTTTTTTTTTAGAATATAAAGTTAAAGCATAAAGTGTGTATGTGTATGAACGCTACACACCACATACATACGTATGCAGATGAGCGGACTTATGATGGCACGGGTACTTGTGTGCCAGTGTGTGGTTTTGATATAAAACGGATATTCTATATCAGATGTAGGAATACGAGTCGGTGTCGGTATGAAAACTCTGTTGTTGGTCTTCTAACGGTCTTTGTTTGGTTGTATCTACAACAAAAATCACCATTTTATATATGTTTGTTTGTAGGTGTGTGTGTGTGGGTCTATGTATGTACATTCATGAAATTACCATAAATCTTACACAGAAAAAAAGCTTATGTAGTCGTAGTCCTACAGATTGTGCAGACATACAAATGTTTCAAAACAGGCACGAGGGCATCGTGATAAGTTTGATAATATCGTCTTAATGGGTGGAAGTTTTAAACACAAGTTTTATATGAAGTTTCAGGGGGTAGCATCTGTTAGCTAGGGTAGAGTGTGTGTGTGTTCAAGCTAAGAATGGGTAAATTTAAAACTATGAAAGAGGCAGAATGCCGACTGAACTGTAGCAAACTTGAATTGGGAATCCAGAATTGGAAATTATATAAAAAAAAGCCATCGGGAAATGTAAAGATGTGTGTTTAAGAGGGTGCTCATGGGACTAACTGAGATTCATTGAGCAAATCTTGAACGTCAAACGTCAACATCTCTGTCCATGATGTCCGTATTGCTAGCAGAATTTTTAAGTTCATTGAAACTGGTACTTTGTCAATTTATATGTAGACGTAAAAAGTCCAGTCCATCAGAGATTGTGACCAAATAACTCCTGTCCCAAGGAAAATCCTCTATTTGTCTACATTAAAATAAACGTATTCTTTTTTTTAGTTTTGGAATTTGGTACGACGAACAAAGATGGAATGTCCGACTGACCAACTAGGGTTGAGTTTCAGGTAACGATTTCGCAGTTGTCCATTCCTAAGTAACAGGAGATTTCTCAAGTACAGGTCCGTAGCTTTAAAGGTCCAAATGTCCACAAAGTTTTTTTATGAAACTGCGAAGGTGTTCATTTTAGAGTTGGGCCGTATTTTAGCCAAACAATTACACTAGATTAGTGAAGTAAGACTCCAAATAAAAATGTGTGTCACAAGTTTCGGTTTTCATAAATTAGAATACAATTCGAGTGTGTCAGAGTAATTACCGATTCATAACTGAACTGACCAAATGTATGAAGCAAGAATCAGTCGCTTAGAATGGATTACAATTATAGAAAGCTTGTATTGGGAGGGGGTAAAATAATGAAAAAGACGGCGTCCATATTCCTAAAATATACAACTAAACAATGACAACAATTTATATGGTGAAGTTTGGTTCAAAATTGTTCGAGTAGTACGATTGGTCACAGCCAGGGATAATTTGGTAACATAACAAAATCGGTTTGCCAAAAAAAAAAAAATAATTTAATCTTTCATTAAAGTAAATATCAACAAGTATGCAAATCTTAATATACGCTACGTGTTTGGTCTAAAGTCTGTAATGCAATTTGTTTCATATGCATATTTGCAACATAACGGAATTCTAAATAAACAATGAAGTTGGAAAAAAGCCATCGCCACGTTGAGTGGAAAATATAAAATATATAACTTTTTACGCCCCGGTAGGCGAGTTGGTAGCGTGCTTGCCTATCAGCGTGGGGGTTGTGGGTTCGATTCCCACCAGAGGCTTTGGTCTGTCGCTGCAAAACTCTAAACATATGGTCTGCGTCACCCGGTTTACCCTTGGACCCAAAAATTAGAATATAAATTTACTTTGTATTGTAATTAATAATAAATAAATAAAATAAATATAACTTTTTATATAATTTCATTATAATGAAATTAAAATTAAAAAAAAGCCCGACAAAAAAATACGAATTTAACTTATTTTTGTCGCTTACACTTTTTTGCTGTCGAGCTTACGTTAATCGAAATTAAAGCTATTTAATATATTTTAAACAGTTTTTCTGTGCCATTCGAAAGTCTAGTAAAAAAAAATTACATATACATATATTAACAGCATCAATTTAGTATTAAAAACTAATTTCAACATTTTTATAATCATAGTATTTTCTTTAGGAATTTTACCATGGATATTCATATAAAAGAAGTGGTCCATTGTTAAGCATGCGTGTCACGCAATCGATGTCAGACCACATCATTTTATTAAAGAGTCGTCAAAATATCCATATTAAAGATTCATAAACCAGAAAGCAGATCGTAATGTTGGAAATGATTTCCAATGAAAAATGTCTTCCAATCCTTGAAATCGATATGAATCATTGGGATGCATTAGGATCAGTTAACAAAGATATCAAATTGTTCGGTTATGAACAAATGTTTCAATATTACCGTGAATAGAGTCCACGGGCATCATGGACCAGTTAACTTTGAATAATCGAAGACAAATTTCGGTCGGGCCTGAGCCAAAACCGAGTATGGATTGTTGGAGTTAAATATTGGAGGACAATGGTACAGTTTTCGAAACATCTCGTTTTCCATCTGAGAAACTTCCCACCATAGAAGAATAGTCGCTTTCGTATGGAACCACAAGAATATATAACGAGCACTCACCGCAAAATAGACGTAAGTGCCACAAAGAAAATTTTAGAGGAGAGGTTTTTTTTGTTCACATAAAAAATTCATTTGCCATATCTTTGTAAAAGAAAGGGTTATCCATTTTGCGTTTTCAAAGGTAAAGTAAGTAAAATATTTTTTTTCATGTCATATTTCTTTTTTATTATAAAATTTGAACGTTGACACTATGTGTGAAACACTAAATCATTTAAAGGACCACCACGCGAAGTGTTGCAAGCATTAATTCTTTTGAAGTAATTTTGGACCACTTTTTGGCACATATTGGGCGGTATCTCAGCCATAACTTGACGAATGTTGGTTCGTAAGTGCTCAAGAGTTAAAGGTTTATCTGCATAAACACGGCCTTTCGCATAGCCCCACAAAAAAAGTCTAATGCTGTCAAATCGCATGATCTTGGTGGCCAGTTGATGTCGCCACGACGATAAATTATGCGGCCAGGAAATGTCTCTTGCAATAAATCCATATTCGCTGGAGTTGTGTGGCATGTGGCACAGTCTTTTTGAAACGACATATTCTCCAAGTCTTATTCTCCAATAGCAGGCCAAAAAACAGTCGGTTATCATACGACCATAACGCTCCGAATTGACGGTGACAGTCGTTCTTTCGTCGTTTTCGAAGAAGTAGGGTCCAATCACACCTTCGGACCAAAGAGCGCACCAAACAGTGACTTTTTGTGGATCCTCAATTACTTGAGCATTCTCAGAACCCCAAATACGACAATTTTGTTTATTAACATGCCCACCGAGTGAGAAATGTGCTTCATCGCTTATGAAAATTTTGTTGGAAAAATCGCCGTCCAATGCCTGTTGTTCAAGCACCCATTCCACGTATCTACGACGTTGTGAATGGGCAACTGGTCAGCTCTTCAAATTTCTTCACACTTTTGGCAATTGCTTGCATAGTGGGACGATTATGGAAACCATAATCTCCTCTTAGAGCACGATATGAGGCTGTGCCAGAATCACCATTTTTGTAGTAGGTTTTAAAAATTTGTGATAGTTAAGCGATTCATTTTCGTCAAAGTCAGACTTCCAAGTGAAAAGAAAAAAAAATTGGTTTAACAACTTAGTTTGACAGATGTCGAATTCCAGCCCTATACTTTTGAAACCACGAAATGGATAACCCTTTACATTATACCCCCCGTATTCGTAAAAATGTATAAACCTGTTATAAATCAATAAATGTCGTAGACATTCTAAATTTGCAAAAAAAAAAAAATGTCAGGAAAATTTTACGCAGGTAGGGATAACTGGCTTAAGTTCAGGAGCTCAAAATCTATAATAATTAAATATTAAGGATTTTGCTAATTATCACAGTTATCCGCAATCCATTAACACTTTTTAAATTGAACGGACATACTTTTTGGAAATATTAAATGTCACTTGTTTATTGCATGCAGTACTAATTTTTTTAAAAGTTAGTTTTAAAATTTTGTAATTTTCTCAATAAGTCAACGACACCTCATACTGGCTCATACTCTGTTAATGTAGCTTGTTCACCTTGTGACTTTTCTACAAGCCCAACTCCTGCTGTACAAACACCAGTTATATATTAACAAGTTGTTTCGTGCTTGAATACCAAACAGAACTAAAATTTATCAATAATACCAATTTCGTGATTAAAATTATTTAAAAATGCATACATGTAAATAACGTCTGTTAGTGTAGGTGTATGGAAATTAATTTGCTAGGAATCACTTTAAATTTGCAGTGTATCCTGCAGCTCTCATGCCGCCCTCGCATGCAATATACGTACATATGTATATCTGGCAAAGGGCATTATTTAAGTTAATTTATATCGGAGCATCCGTAAGAGGAAATCACAAGATTGTTGTTGGCATTGTTATATACACACAACACACATACAGTCAGGGCATTTATACCAACACAGATCCACATTGATATACACATACTAGAAATACATAATTCCCTCATCTCCCAACACCCACTGCCCGTAATACCCTTCGGTTGGCCCTGTGTACGAATGAACGAACCGACGAATATGTTT
This sequence comes from Hydrotaea cyrtoneurina, assembly GCA_958296145.1. Lineage (NCBI taxonomy): Eukaryota > Metazoa > Arthropoda > Insecta > Diptera > Muscidae > Hydrotaea > Hydrotaea cyrtoneurina. The sequence continues at coordinate 6,257,416 of OY282514.1, read as the reverse complement.
ATGCAAATTTCCATTAAATTCGATTATTCAACAAACAAATATTTGAGATTACATTGAATTATTTCCCATCCACCATTTGCCTATGGCCAACCCAACATAAATTCAGAGTGTTTTTTTTTTCTTCGTTCTTCTTTTAATAAAGTTATTGAAGATGTGGTGAGTGTACGAGTGAGTCTGTATATGTGTGTACATATTTAATTAATTACAATTGGATCTCGTTATTATTAGTTTCGAACGGAAGAAAATACATTGTGTGTGTCTTTGACAAATCGAATGCAAGGAAATAAATTTATTCACCAACATAATATGGGCAAATTAATTGAAAATTGGTTTCGTTGCTGGATGCAAGTACTGTTTGCTTTCTCATATCAATAATTATGAGCATAATGGAATTGTAAATATTCCATTGCCTACATTTGGCATGCGGTTTAATTGCTGCTAATGTCTGTGGTCTAGTTTTGAGATGAGAGGATGTTTTCAAAATTATGTTATAAATTGAACGTTGCTTATTGAATGTCTTGAAGTTCAAACACTATTTATTGTTCAAAGGCGAAACTAGTGACAAACATGGAAAGGTAAATCAATTACAATAAAGCAATATTAGTTTCTTGGAATACCCCATAGAGTTTGATAGAAAATCAGTTTTTCAAACGGAAAACTCAAATTTGAAAATAAATAACCACAACTTATGCTGGCTTTGGCAATCATAGGGTTTCCGAGATGAGCATCTGACATAGAACGATGCGAGTAAGCCCCGATCACTGAGTACACAAAGTATATGAGGGCTGAATGAAATGTTGTGGAAGTACCAACATGCATGTGGAGTCTGACTAGAATATTTTCCAATGCGTATAGTTGATTTTTATGGTCCAACAGGTACAAAGGACCTCCAAGGTCTTAGTGGATTCACTTAATTGTAGGCACCCACGAAACCTGACTGTATACACCTCGTAAATGTTGGCGACTTTACGAACCAAAGTCATGTTAAATCTTCTCTAGAAGAAGCACTAGTCGTTCGGAGCCGGCTTTAAACAGTAGGTCCCGGTCAGTGAGTATACACAATTATATCGTACACAGTTCACTGATTCGAGAGAAGTTCCCCGTGTGTTCCTTCATGAAATGTTAAGGGAAATAAGTGGTTTATTCGTTCACGGATGGCTTCGCTGTAGTACTGTCCTGTCAATCCAATTTTCCAAGGGCTAGACGAAGCTTTCTGGCTCTATTACATGAATGATTTGCTCGATGAATTCTTCTCATTATATCGGTTCTTCCCGCTTTACAAAATGCATTGCCTTGTTTTCGGTTGTTCTTGTTTATTTTATTAAACGTACGCTTGAACTCTTTCATTTCTTTTTCAAATATTCACAGATGTTTTCGACTTTTGTTTATTGAATATATTAATCTTCACAGTACGCCTTTACATTTTCAAAAAAAAAAAATACATTTGATAACCTTATCGAAACTGAATACAATTTGCTAAAGCTTTGAGCTGACAACCTCTGACTGTAACATCTGTTGACTCTGCCACAACTATTATGAATAGAAGGTGGCCCTAACACATGACCCTATCAACAAATTTCTTTTCAAATTTGCAAAAGAGAGCGATGGTCTCGATCATGGGTGCGGGGACGATGTTCAATTTTGTTCAACATGTTGAAATTGTCTTTAATTAAATAGGATTACATTTGCAAATGCAAAATGCTTTTCAATGGTCCCTCCCATAAAGTACATGAAATCTTCCACTTTGTCAACGTTTACATTGATAGAGAAGGAGAGCAAGAGACCGAGCTGAGAACATTTTGGTACATTTCACATTTTATTGTTTTGGCAATATTATTTAGTATAGCATACTTATGGGCTTTGGTAAGATTTAAACTGTCATTGTTGTCAATTTCTCTGTTTGTGATCAAACTAAATATAAAATAAGTCGATGTCTGTCTGTCGCTCTGTGGGTTTACTTTATGCTTGAATTATTATAATTTTCATTGTGTTCATACAATTACAATTTTTATGATTTCCCATCGAGTGAGACTCCTCATATTCCATTGACTTTCCAACTTTACGATACATTTTATGTTACAAATTTATGAATGCAGTCGATTCTGTACGGGGAAATGGCACGCAAAGGTTATATGGGAATACGTTTGATTGAATCGCCCCTTCTCTCTATGAAATCCTGCACACGTTAATAATGCGAAAGGCAAAACAGGTTTGTGCCAGTAGAGCGAGTCCTTAATATTATTTTACATAAGATAAGAAAAAAAAACAAAACAAAAACAGAATTGTAATAAAATTCAACAACAAAAACAAAAATAAGGACGTGCCTTCTCCTCATGCATCGCCAGAAAATCCCCGAGGGGATGATGCGAATGATTTTAAGATCAGCCAGCAATGTACGGCGTTTCTAGCGACAACCGGAACAACAACAACGGGAATGATATTAAAACAACAAAAATTACGGAAAATGAATTCAAACAATGAAATGCAAATTGTGAGTACGCTTAGACGAGGCAGGCATGATCAGTTGCTCTTGGGATTATTATGGACACAAGTGCTCTGTTACGTGTATGAAACTAATTGTGGATTGTCTAGAGAATTAAAAATATGAACTGAATTCATCATGCCTTACAAATCCATAGTAACATGAGGAAGAAATTCCATACAAACTGTCTTCTGTTGAATTTATGAAAAATATTGAAAATCGAATTGTGAGCTGGGTAAGAACAAAATCTCCGCGCTGGATAAGAAATCTTGGAATATATTAAATTTTGTGGGAATATTTGTTATTTTTCGTGTGTTGTTTTTTTTTTTTAATTAGTGTAATGATTCAATTAATGTACCAAAAGTTTGACGAAATGTTATGCTACGTGAATATTAGGTCTTTGAATGCAATGTCCCCTAAAAGGGCACTGCATCCGTAGAACGATTGTCAGACGATGATTGAGCAAATATTTTTTTAAAATATAGACTTACAGTTTCTGAAATATTGGATGAACTGGTTGGCCTTGACGGCCATGTGTTCTATGGCGTTCCAATTTACACAATTCCTTCATTAGATCGAGCCGATACTGATCAAGATCCCAATGAAAGCAATGATTAGCATGCGGCAAATCTTATTCATCTCGTTCCAAAATTATTATCTACAGCATGTGAAGTAGTACAGGAAGACAGTGAATGGGATGACAGTGATGAATCAAATATCCACATCCTACCTTGAAATGTATAAGAGGTTTGCGCACTAACAAAAGGAAAGCCTGGTGTACCTACTGCGCAGTGTCCCTGAGAATGCTTTTAAAACGAATTCATCAGATCATTCTAATTCATAATTGGTGAAAATTTAAGGAAAGTGGCAAGAAGATCCGTCCACTAATCAATATTTAAATGAGTTGCAAACGGACTAACAAATTCCCCGAAAAACTCTCTCTCTCTCTCCCTCGATTATTTAATTTGTGTATCTCCATTTTCAGGACTTTGTCTTAAAATTACCTCCACTGACCTGATGTTGGTCTTGGGCTTCGGTCTTCTGCTTGACTTCTCCAGTTCGTGATACCACGGATTTTCATGTCATCTTCCACTTGGTCCCTCCACCGGAGTCTCGGTCTGCCCTGTCTATGCCTTTCGCGGTAGTGGTCGTCCAACGCCTTCCTGGCTGGTAGTACTTACCTCCAGTATAGTTCACTAATGAAATTGTTGCTGAGTTTTTTTCCAATTGTTTAGATTGATGTGATTTAAAGGGTATGCGATTCCGCAACCACACCTTTCGCACCATCCCTCGTTCTGGAGAATGTATGCATAAAATAAGTACAATTCAAATTGGATTTTTTTTTTTATTTACATTCCTTTCCTTCTGTTATTTCTACAAAATCACAAATGAAAACAATGTCCCCTCTGTCCAGTGTTTGGTTTTCCTGCCAGCCACCAGGTTCCATTTGGTTTTCCACTCTCACTCTTTGTCTTTCTCTCTCTCACTCCTGCTCTACCGGCATCATCCGTCGTTATGGGTAAGTGTGTCTGTGAAAAATGGAATTTAATAAAAAAAAAAAAAATCGATATGGCGTTTAAAAAAGGCAGCTGCGCTTTTAACACAACAAAGGACACGCACTAAACGCGTGCTATTGTTGGTGCTGTCGACAATAGCGCGTTGTTGGTGCTGTGGCTGTGTGCCTTTGGATTCTGTGTGATGTCTGCGAAAGTCGATTCGAGTTGGCATTCCGGGCGAACTGAGGTCGTGGTGAGGTCCATCCAAGCCTGCAAGCTCCGTGCACCATTAGGCCATTAGTCATTTGGCATTTATTAACATTTTTGATGAAGCTATTCTTTTATTCAGCCCGGAAAAATGAAAAAAAAAAAACTCCTCACACAGCCAACCGACAGTTCAGAATGGCATATGCCAGGTTTAGCACTAACATCCCTTTGTCCGTACGTCCGTCCACCCATCCGCCTCTCTGTCTGGTTGGGTGAAATGGCTTTTGTTGAATTTGCATATATTAACACAGCATAAAGAGACAGACAGACACAGCGACCGACCAAAGGAAATGTGGACACTAGAGGTCGAACCAAAAACGACCGAACGAACAACGCACAAAAAAAAACGACTCGTTGTAATGATGATGATGATGATGACATTTCATTTGAGCATTGACATCGGGCGAAAACTGGTCATATTTCAATTTTGGGCCATATGTCTTCATTTAAGTGGAGATGGTACTCGCACATAGTTTTCCCAGCTTTCCATGATAATCTTATTATTATTTTTTTTGTTTTCGGAACAATTTTTGGTAATCCGGTTTATGCGTTGCAAATGTCGGATAATTTGTGGTCATTCGTTTTTGTTGCCGCTTAAGTCAAAGCCGGTGGAATTACTTTGGCAGGAGAGAAGAGGAAAAAAATGTATGGAACTGTTAAGTTTTATGAAAATCACCACGAATATGAAATGGTCATCAATCAGGACAACATGTTTCCGGATTGTCAAACAATATACAGAGAGCAATTCATCTGAGCAGGGGGCGTGAATAATTTGATGAGTGAAGGGGTGGTCCTGGGGCTACGCTACAACGCGTCAACCTACCTAGGTTTTCTGTGTGCCTCTTAATAGGGTCACCAGAGCGATTAGGAACATCCAAAACCGTCCGTCGTTTTGATGAACCAACAAAGTTTCTAAACAATTTTAACTACTAAGATTTAACACTGTACATTTTTTGTTTATTTTTGTGTTTCTTTACGGGAAAGGTTTCGGGACCGTGTTGTCTCTCGAAGAGGTGATCACAATTGGCCACCGAGATCTTGTGATTTAATACTTTGGGACCACATGAACGATAAGGACTACACCAAAAGCCTAGCGTCGATTCAAGACCTCAAACATAGAATTCGTGAGGCTATCTGGGACATAGGACAGCCACTTTGCGATTTGGTTATGGAGAATTTCATGGAAAGGATATGGTCCTGTAAGCGTGGTCATTATTAACTGCATACCTTCCACTTTATTATAAAATAAACCTCCGATCATTTAACTCAAAAAATAAACGATGTGATTTCTCTTTTGCTGTCATTCTTAGACACCCTTTTCAATTCTTTTTCCACGTATGCCAACAATTCTTCTGAAAGCCTAACACATATTGTTGAGTCTATAATTACATATGAATTTTGTTGGCAAACTCGGAAACACAATTTCTACACTTTCATTTTCATGCCAACTGCCACACCCGAATAACTCTCGACACGTTCTATAAAATAATGTCCTTCTGCTGTACTTACCTGTTAAACTGCCCGATTGACAATCACAAACATTTTTGAAAGCTTTCCATTTAGTTTGGTTTCCATCGTTTCTGTTGATAATGTCACATTAAAAAAGAATTGAAAAAGAATGTAACTCTTCAAACTATTTTATCTCGAAAAGTAATTACACTTACCACCCAACCTACCGCCGATGAAGCCACCCACCTCATTTGCCCTTTATGAGGTAACACACAAAAAACTGAAATTTAATTAAAAAACATTTTCAAAACTAAGCTAACAAAATGTTATGGGATGCAATAAAAAGAATGTCAAGTATGTACTTATTTTAAAGCATCAGCGCCGTATGTCCATGCCAACCACCCACCGCCCTCCTCTATGTATGGCACATGCATACGTATGGAACTACTTATGACATGTACAGCAGCCACCAATTCTGTATCTTTCAAAATCATAAAATTCTCTATTCGACGACAATACCACCTTCCACAACAACAAAAAATACACACACACACACAAAAACCGAATAACCAAACCGCATCACAACCCTCAAAGTACACAGAACTCCCAGATACCGCCCAAAAACCACTCCATGGGAGATGCAAACTATTCGGTGGGGTCGTATGTACCTTTCATTACAACGAAACACTGTGTGTGGCATCGGGGAACACAAACATGCTCAGCTCACAGAGTTTGTGCTGCGGCCGACCATGAGACGGAGGGAGCAATCAAAATATTCTGTGCAACAAAGTTATTATCATTGATGTCAACTCGGTTTCGGTATGTTTCAGCATAAATTTCGATGTTATTGACGGCATTGTTGGCATTGAACGGGTGCAGGTGTGATAGGTTAGCCACAGCCTTTTTCCAAATGCCAAACGCTGTGTAACGAAAACGACTCTCCAACTGCCAGACATTAACAACTGTATTTCTGACTTTACTAACAATACAATTTAGACACCAATCCATCAGACTTTAACCAGGATTCCGAAATTCCTACAAACATTGATGTAAACTAGTAAAATTATTTCCACGATATTTCGAATATTAATGATCCGGCCACGTCCCCAATAAAATATAGGAACCTCCATGTATTTTTCGTAGAGACACCCACATTAGCATACCCACCTCATAGCAACCAGGATATATTCCCCAGTGTTCGCTCTTTGAACATTCAGGTGGATGTGGGTATATGTGGGCGGGTTTGTTGCTGCTATAGAACATGGATGTGTTTTTGTGGGTGTTACTGTCGTTAGTTTCTGGTTTCATCCATACATTCATTCATGTATTCGGCTTTACGGTTAAGGGACCTCATTCGGGCGAGATAGTTACAGTGAGAGAGCGACAGTCCGGGGCGGGGGCGTATGCATCGACAGAAACTTTGGAAAAATTAATTGCATGCAAATATTGAAATAGAAAAATGTAAACAACAAATTTTTGATTGTTTAGGTTCATACATTTTCCGGCAAGAGAGAGAGGGAGAGACAGAGGAAGAGGAAACAAAAAGAAGAATTGAAATTGTTTCCGAAGTGAAATTATAAACCAAACAGAAGACGAAGACGAATTTTTAAAGTAATCTTAATATCCTTTAAATATTATGTACAAAATAAATACAATTTATTGTAAAACAAAATATACAATTCTATAATACAGGAATCTCATCATCTCAGTAACTCAATTGACACAGTAATGCCGTGCCCCTTATAATCCAATGTGAGATCTCCGTCTGCGGATTACATTCCAGCAGCATGCCCACCACAAAATTTGTACTATGTCCAGTGGTCGACAGAACACCTCTCCTTTCTGCCGTCTTATACAAGGGACACACGTAGACATGCCGCTCCTTCAAATCGGATTTCTTTACGGGTTTCATCCATATCAATGGCATGCGATCGAATAACTCCCTTGGATAGGACTCGGCTAAACAGTTTTCCGTACGATCCCATCGTGCTCCCTCAAGGAATATACCATAAACATATACACCGTCATCGGGAGCAGCCATTTTGCCGACCTGATCGTCTTCCATGCCTAGGACCTCATAATCGAAGACGAGCAAATCGATGGGTATGACATATTTGCGTGCGAAATTCTGTTGCGCTCCCGTGAGGAAAGCTTGTGTGAAAAAGAAACCGGATAGCCAGAATGTTGTAGGTGGTCCTTCGTCGTACCATTTCTGAAAAATAAATCATAGATAATTCTTTATTGTCCGTTGCTGACAAATGTAACAAATAGTTCCAAGGGAATTTCGCATATATAACTTTGAGGCACCCCATTTTCTATATTAAAAATGTCCCACGTACAAGTATAATATATCTATTATACTAGGTATAAAGTCTAGCTATGATTCAGTACTATTCTCGCTGATATACCTTGGTCTATTGCTGAAAAATTGGCCAAATGGCTTCAAGTGACTTTCGAATCTCAAGTTTAAAGAAAATCCATTTTCTGAACCCAATTTCTCACAAACTGTTTGTCCAATTAAAAAAATGAAATCATTGTCTTATTCAGATTAAGGCCCGCTATACATGAGCACAGTTTCAACGAAATCTTTTTTTCAAAAAAAAAAATCTGAAATTTCGATGGGTTAACCCCTTTCTATTTTTTTTGGTCAAAAAAATTTATTTTCGAAATTTCAAATCTTTTGCACTTGGATGTATTCTGCCTTCAAAATGATGTTATTATAACCACATCTAGTTTTTGTGGCATTAGCCATTACGGATTAATGGTGAAAAAATATAGTTTGAGAGTGCACCATCGGATACACAAGAAATCCTGTCAATATGATCGTAGCATACAATTTTTATTGGCATAATAATTATTATAATATAACTATTATAACAGGCATACAGTTTAGCTATGATTTAAAACTATTCTCGCGGATTTACCTTGGTCCATCGCTGAAAAATTGCCCAAATGCTTCAAGTGACTATCGAATCTTGAATTTAAAAAAAAAAACATATTTTCAGAACCCAATTTCTCCCAAACCATTTGTCCAATTTAAAAAATGAAAACACTGTCTCATTTAGATTAAGGTCCGCTATTTCTGAGCACAATTTCAGCGAAATCTATTTTTTTAAAAAAAATCACAAATTTGGATGGGTTAACCCCTTTCTTTTTTCTTGGTCAAAAAAAATTATTTTCGAATTTTCAAATCTTTTGCTCTTGGATGTATTCTGTCTTCAAAATGATGTAATTATAACCACATATAGTTTTTGTGGCATTAGCCATTACGGATTAATGGTCAAAAAATACATTTTGAGAATGCACCATCGGATACACAATAAATCCTGTCAATATGATCGTAGCATAAAACTTTCATTGGCATACTAATTATTGTAACATAACTATTATAATAGTCCTTAAGTCTAGCTTTAATTCGGTACTATTCTCGCGGATATACCTTGGTCCATTGCTGAAAAATTGGCCAAATAGCTTCAAGTAGTATTAGTATTAGTATTAGTATTAGTATTAGTATTAGTATTAGTATTAGTATTAGTATTAGTATTAGTATTAGTATTAGTATTAGTATTAGTATTAGTATTAGTATTAGTATTAGTATTAGTATTAGTATTAGTATTAGTATTAGTATTAGTATTAGTATTAGTATTAGTATTAGTATTAGTATTAGTATTAGTATTAGTATTAGTATTAGTATTAGTATTAGTATTAGTATTAGTATTAGTATTAGTATTAGTATTAGTATTAGTATTAGTATTAGTATTAGTATTAGTATTAGTATTAGTATTAGTATTAGTATTAGTATTAGTATTAGTATTAGTATTAGTATTAGTATTAGTATTAGTATTAGTATTAGTATTAGTATTAGTATTAGTATTAGTATTAGTATTAGTATTAGTATTAGTATTAGTATTAGTATTAGTATTAGTATTAGTATTAGTATTAGTATTAGTATTAGTATTAGTATTAGTATTAGTATTAGTATTAGTATTAGTATTAGTATTAGTATTAGTATTAGTATTAGTATTAGTATTAGTATTAGTATTAGTATTAGTATTAGTATTAGTATTAGTATTAGTATTAGTATTAGTATTAGTATTAGTATTAGTATTAGTATTAGTATTAGTATTAGTATTAGTATTAGTATTAGTATTAGTATTAGTATTAGTATTAGTATTAGTATTAGTATTAGTATTAGTATTAGTATTAGTATTAGTATTAGTATTAGTATTAGTATTAGTATTAGTATTAGTATTAGTATTAGTATTAGTATTAGTATTAGTATTAGTATTAGTATTAGTATTAGTATTAGTATTAGTATTAGTATTAGTATTAGTATTAGTATTAGTATTAGTATTAGTATTAGTATTAGTATTAGTATTAGTATTAGTATTAGTATTAGTATTAGTATTAGTATTAGTATTAGTATTAGTATTAGTATTAGTATTAGTATTAGTATTAGTATTAGTATTAGTATTAGTATTAGTATTAGTATTAGTATTAGTATTAGTATTAGTATTAGTATTAGTATTAGTATTAGTATTAGTATTAGTATTAGTATTAGTATTAGTATTAGTATTAGTATTAGTATTAGTATTAGTATTAGTATTAGTATTAGTATTAGTATTAGTATTAGTATTAGTATTAGTATTAGTATTAGTATTAGTATTAGTATTAGTATTAGTATTAGTATTAGTATTAGTATTAGTATTAGTATTAGTATTAGTATTAGTATTAGTATTAGTATTAGTATTAGTATTAGTATTAGTATTAGTATTAGTATTAGTATTAGTATTAGTATTAGTATTAGTATTAGTATTAGTATTAGTATTAGTATTAGTATTAGTATTAGTATTAGTATTAGTATTAGTATTAGTATTAGTATTAGTATTAGTATTAGTATTAGTATTAGTATTAGTATTAGTATTAGTATTAGTATTAGTATTAGTATTAGTATTAGTATTAGTATTAGTATTAGTATTAGTATTAGTATTAGTATTAGTATTAGCAGTTCACAACATCTTAACCTACAGTTTTTCTCAATTGAGGATTGGGAAAAGCAAAAAATGTCCTTTTGATGGATCACATTTGTTTACCACAAAAATCATATGCCTTCTTGAACCTTTGACATGTCTTTGTACAAAAATTGAAAATTACATTTTGAAATTCTTCGTCCATAATGAAATGTTGCAATACTACTTTCTTTCATAATGCGTCTCTAGTCAATGGTACATCTTTTTCGATAGATTTTTCATGCGAAAAATTTCGATTTGACATGGAATTAACGATGTGCACATTCCTTTAAATTAAAGAAACATATCAAAACTTCTCACAATTGACGCTTGTTCAGTTCAGAACTCGACATTTTTGTGAAATTTTTGCGAAGACTTTTTGGCACACCTACCGGCATCGGTATCAATCCAATTCAATTCGGTATAAATTCAAATCATCTTCTAAAATCAATCACATTAAAGAATCATTTAATTTCTATGACTTCAGTGACTGAAGTCGTAACATTACACAACATGTGCGTGCTGCTTGCAGTCATAACTCCTACGCCCCTAACTTGCCTTCGCCGCCTGTTACATTTGCCATTAATAATTGAATAATCGTATCCTTATCCTTGTGTCGTGCTGGGAATATCTCTACCAGTGAGTAGTGAGCGGTGTTCGCTCTTTTGGGAACAGCACATTCATCTCATTCAATATTAATTAACAGAATGTTTACATGGAGCTGGCGCACAAACTCAGGTATCAGACATTTCCATATAAAAGGTCAGGGCAACACAGGAATAATATCAACCTCCACGTGCCCACCCACCAGAATAAACAAAAATGTTGCCAAGTAACCGGAAAATTGGCGTATTTCACCAGGGCAAAAATCACAGTTGCTCTTCTTCTTACCTTTAAAAATGCCAAACGTCGCAGAAAATCCGTAATGTAAGCACCCAACGGCTTTAGGCTCGGATACGATTTCGAGGCCCACATAGCCGGAATACGACCAATCAAAATCGATTTATATACGGCCTCGTACGAGGCGGACATCACCACCAAACCTGCAACGAAAATTAGGGTCAGAAATGGGTTAAGACAATCAACTCACCAGAGAAATAAAAATGGTAATGGAATTAAAACCAACAACAACGGCAACGACAACGACAACGAAATATGTAAATACGAGGATGATGACGGCGGCAACAAAAAGAAAAGTCAACACAACAAACGAGCAATGCAGAATGACAGCAGAGAAAGGCCAAGAATACGGAAAAATGTCATTAAAACAAATTGAAATTTAAATATTTTATTGCGACGTTTTTTTTTTTTTTGTTTTTGTACATTTCAAATTGGATTACAAAACTAAAAGACATTTAAGCTTTTAATTTGGGAAAAAGCTTAAAACCAAATTAAGGTCATACTGAACAACGACGAGAACTGCAAACGAAAGAAAGCCGGAAACAAATCACCCGCCGTCACCACAAGGAAACGGAAAAGGGTCGAAACTTGCCAAATTCAAAGGCATTGAGGGATTGAACAAGAAAACCTAACGAGTTTTGCAATCAAAACCAAGAGAAAATGCCAATAAAAGACACCCCAAAAAGGCCATTAGAAAGGTCAAACTATTTGAATGTGAATTGGCCGCATAAAAGTAATTACGCCAGGGAAGGACCTCTAACAGCCTTTGGCAAAACTAAAACCAAAACCCCAACATCCTCAATAGCACCCAATAAAATTGTAATCAGTTATGATAATTTGTTTGCTGCAAATCTAAACCCGAAACAAGGCGTACGTTTTCGCAATGGAAATGGAAGTCCACACACAACACGATTGTTGGACGATAGTGTCAGCCTGCTTAGCGAAGAAACTTTAAGTATTGCACAGAACACGAGACGCTTGTCCGGTGGTAAGATTGCCTTTTATTTACTACAACAAAATGTCTCACTCTGTCTTCCTATTAACCAGGAACGAATCGCACCCAACAGTCCGTCAATAAGTTGATACTCTCACCAGGTCAGGGCAAAATCAAACCAACAACTATGGCATATTTTGATGCCAGCAATAAAGTGAATGTCATCAGTTTGCCGATGATGGGTGAGAACACAGCCACAAACAATAAACCAAATTTCCCATGTCTGACGCCGTCTCGACGTCTGATAAAACTTCCCAAAACCACCAGGACACGTGGCACTCAGTCGTTATATCGGTGAGTTCATTATTCATGGTTTGAAGATTAACAGAAATGAAAAAAAAAGCAAAAAAAAACACAATACGAAAAGAAAGAGATACGAGTTCCGTGAGAACGGGAGGTGGGTGACAGAGAGTTTACATCCTCTGACTGGGGATCGGGGAATGATTTATGTTGCAAAGTCAGCTAATGCTTTTAACAAATATGAACACATTTCTTAGAGTCGAAGCTGTTGATGGTAGATATGATATGAGAGATTTGTGCTCTTTTTTGTCCTCGTCTTCTCTCCTTTAAAGTACCTTTAAAGTAGAGTTCATTAGCTGGTAAATAAAAGCTGTAGGCGTTTTATTTTCCAGAGGGAAATTAAAGTTGAGACCCGGTTTGTGCTGTGTAAATTACAATTTGGTTTAATTAAAGAAAGTGTAAGAATGAGCATTGTCAGAGATAAATGTAATAAATACAATTAAATAGACAACAATTCAATTCCAACGACAAAGTTTTGTGGTCGCACAAGTCCGGCTACGGTCGATATGTGGGGTAGTTACATGGAAATGCTTTTGTATTCAAACTTAATTTAGACAATTTGAAAATATCCGTAACATCATTTAAATAAACAATTGAAACATTTTAACAGTTTACGTTTGTAAATGAAACATATAAAAACGGCTGATAGAACAACTAAACAACATTAGTTTTATTTTCATGAATGTTCAGTTTGATGTCGATGTTAACCTCATGGTAATCCAAGACCAGACGTTGCAAGTCAGTTGCTCAACATTTCCAAATGAAAAACATGATTTCTTTTGAAAGCCTTTCAAATATTGCAATGCTAATTACTGACAGAAAGTTGACTTGTTTTTCAGTCATTGCCAACAATATTAAATTTGTATTTGCTGTGTGTCTAATGTACGCTTTTCTCGTGTTAGGCAGGAGTTGCTATATGTCTAACATTGCGATTTGACGATTACATGTGACACAACAAACTGATGGGACCATTTTTTTCGAAAGACATCTGATGAATTAAAAAAAAAAAAGTATTTCTCAAAATTAGGCAAGTCGTTTTTAAGTTATGTGTTAAAAAAACATTTATGCCCCTGTTCTGTCCTTCGCTTCTGAGTGAAAGTCAAAGTAGGTGTGACAACTTTTTCCTTTAGTCAAAATTTTGGGGAATTGTTTTCACTTGAAAATACTCGTTGAAAGTAAAATGAAAATGTTCTTTTATATTGAACGATAAGTGAATCGAGTAAAAAAAGTTGAGCAACAAAGGTTGATAGTTTTAAAATTTAGAAAGCCAAAAACACATATTTCATTGCAAAACAGTGAACCAGAGAAAACGTTGAAAATATTTACTTCACGTGAAAGCTGTCACCGGTAACTTTCACTTTGGTGGAATGAAAGAGAAAATTTAAACAGAATGAAAGTGAAAGCGGGAAGGGGAACGGGGCTGTATATTTGGTTATAACTGGGAAAATTCATACCAGAGCAAATGATTTGGAAATTCGAAAAATTAAATTTACCAAAAATTACTAAATGAAAAGAATAAGTTTTTCTAAATTATTTCATAGAAATTTGGTCATTCATAAAGGACATTAATATTTGCAAGACAATGTCTTAGCTTCAACATATGGTTTGGGTTAGCAAAATGTTTTTTTTTTCTCTCAAAACTATTTGTTAAATTTTTCAGCAACCGACTAAGTTTTCGAATCGAGTCTGGTATCAAAAAAAGGTAGACTTTAGGATTACTATTAACCCACTACGAGTTTAATGCTACGATCATTTTCACAGGATTTATTCTATAGCCGATGGTGTACTCTCAAATTGCATATTTTGACCATTATTCTGTAATGGCTAATGCTATATAAACCACATGTGGCTATAATTTCATCATTTTGAAGGCAGAATACATCCAAGAGCAAATGATTTGAGAGATCGAAAATAACATTTTTTTGACCTAAAAAAAGAAAAATTTTAGATTTTTTTGAAAAAAAAAACACATTTCGTTGAAATTGTGCTCATTTATTGCCGGCCTAATTCTGAATATGACAATGATTTCATTTTTTAAATTGGAGAAATGGTTTAGGAAGAAATTGAGTTCAGAAGTGGGGTTTCTTAAAATTTGAGATTCGAAAGTCACTTGAAGCTGTTTGGGCAATTTTTCGCCAATGGACCAAGGTTAGTACCGAATTATAGCTAGACTTTAGGACTATTATAATACTTATATTATAATAATTATTATGCCAATAAAAATTGTATGCTACGATTTTTTTGACAGAATTTAATGTGTATCCGATGCTGCACTCTCAAAATATATTTTTTGACCATTAATCCGTAATGGCTAATGCCACAAAAACTAGATGTGGTTATAATAACATCATTTTGAAGGCAGAATACATCCAAGAGCAAAAGATTTGAAAGATCGAAAATAAATTTTTTTGACCAAAAAAATAGAAAGGGGTTAACCCATCGAAATTTTAGTTTTTTTTTTTGAAAAACTAGATTTCGTTGAAATTGTGCTCATGTATAGTGGGCTTTAATCTGAATAAGACAATGATTTAATCTTTTTAATTGGACAAATAGTTTGTGAGAAATTGGGTTCAGAAAATGGATTTTCTTTAAATTTGAGATTCGAAAGTTACTTGAAACTGTTTTTCCAATTTGTCCAAAAAGTGAAACTGAAAAAGCTTTAAAAATTCACGTGAAAGCTGTCACAGGTAACATGCACTTTGGCATGAAATTAAAAGCTGGAACAGAGCTGCTAAAAAAAAAAAAAAAAAAAAAAAACCGTAGAAAAATAGGAGGGCCGTAGTACATCAGAATTGTTAGTGCTTATTCATAACAAAAAAAAAAATTTTGTGTTATTGTTTCTGGTCACACAATGTAAGGGGGAATAGGCCTAAGAAAAAATGTTTGACATCAAGGTAAATAAAAAGATCCCACGATATCAATTGTGTAAGAAGCTAGCTTTGGTTGGAACCCTTGAATCATGCGAGCAAACGTACGACATGTAGGAAGTACGAAATATATCCCATATGGAATACTTTTTTGATTATTATTTCATTTGGATGTTATTTTCTACAGCGATGGGCAAGTGGGTCCTCAATGAGGGGACCGTTCTTCACGTATCTGACTAAGTATGTTGCACCTAACACACAGTGCGGGATTTACAATTTTGTTTTGGAAATAAATCTGACAATTATAAGTTGCTTAAACAATTTTTATGAAAAGACCATAACGAAGCCGTAGAGATATCGGAAGATTTTTCTTTTCTGTTTTATAGTCGTTCTACTATGGAAGAAGATGGACAAGAAGATCATTCTTCGTCGAATGCATGACGCAAGTTCATATAAAAATAATATGACAAAAAAAAATACGTATAAACCTCCAGGGTTAAGATTTTAGAGTAAGAACGCGACTTTTATTCAAGTCAATTTATTTTATAATGGAGTTCATTTCTTGAATCGGTGTAAAACAAAGTGTCCCTTTGACCAAGTGTCCAAAAATTGGATTTTCTTAATTCTCAAACAATCTGGAGATTGAAATCCATAAAAATCATGTCTTTGACTTTTTGGAGAGTATTTTCTATCAATTTGTTAGTCAGTGTTATTTTTTGTATACCCTCTGTAAATTCTTCGTTTCTTTAGCTATTGATCGCAGACACTATCAACTACATCTGTACGAAGTTCCAACACGATGTCAGTATCTATTTACCGTAGTACAACTCCCAATTCAAATCTACGACCGCAGAATTTAAATATAAATAAAAACTAAATACGTCATATATAAGTTAAATATAAAAAAAAAAATCTTTAGAGTATTAGAAGAATACATGAATATATTCACCATTATGTTGGAATAACTGTGGAAACAATAAAACACATTTATTGCAGCCTAATGAAGGGCATAATTAATTTGGACTGGTATTGAAGCAAATACCGTTCATGTCCATGTCCGAATCTGTTGAATGATTCATGGCTAGGCCATTATTTAAAATTTGTAGAAACTTTTCCGTCGACAAACAAAACCTTCAACAAGAATAATTGCCTTCATCGTTCAAGCGAATATTAACTCCTTCCACTGACAAATGAACCCCACCCAGCCTGTACTCCGGCACCCTCAAACTTATTAGATAAACATTAAAATATCCTTTAATATAACGGACTTCCACTCCTCCGGCTTCTCATGCGGATTCATCATCATTTCGCTTAATGGCATTCTTTCATACAGACGCACTCATCCGCAGAGAATTCTTTAATTGAATTCAAAAGTTACCCTTAAAAACTACACACACTCCACTCGTACGAGAATTTACAATAACAACAAACACGGCATCATCATCATCATTCAACATCACGAACAGCATCGGCAGAGCCATCGCCAACGTTATTGCTATCGCCATCATCTCATCACATCTCGACAATATCTTCAATCTCTTTGTGATGCGAATGGCCATTAAACTAAAAGATAATGTTTAATGAAGCTCCATAATTACCCCAGAAAAAAAGGACGAAAAAAAGAAAATAGAAACCCCACCCTACACACACACTTACATTCAGGACATGCTATAACCATTCATCCATGCACACTTCCATTTACAATTTAAAATGACTGATGCTCCCGCCACCGATCCCACAGCTTCTGATGGGGCTTTTACTGTTGCTCCGTGTAGTTGCTGCTGCTGCTGTTGTTGACGTTGACGTTGACGTTGACGTTGACTTTTGCTGTTGAGCACCACAAGGGCAACAGCAACATCAGCGAAACAAGAAGATGGCATCGACGGCAACATCCATCAGCCAAGAGCAGCATCAGCAGCGGCAAACAAAGCGGAAAACTCAGTCAAGTGGAAGTTATGTTGGAAACAAAATATGAAATGATTGTAAATCATAAAACATAAAACTAAACAAAGACCCATTAAAAAGCCATAAATTCCTTAGGGAGGGCGGCAAGTGGGGTGCCTGGTGGGATATTTGTGTGGAAGTGCAAGGGAGTAATAAATGTATATCTAAAATATTTAACCAACTTTCTCTTTGTGTTCCAGAGAGTCATCGGCCCAAACATTGCCCTATTTGCCAGCTGTCTCCAATGATCCCGATGAATTGGAAAGCATGGAATTATTTAAATTGCCCACCATCTTACCGGGCGATGGGCCACCCGGTCTCTATGAAGTCGAGGTTTTGGAACGAGCCCGCAAACGATGGGCCTTTGCCAAAGCTCTAAAGCAAAATTTTCGCAAACAACTGGCCGAGGCACGCCAGCAAGCCAAACTGCCCCAACATGATGACATCTTGGAAGCCTTTGAATGGGAACACTGGATCGAGCGCGAAGAATACATCCAGGAATGTCAAATGTTACGCTTGGAGATACTCATACGGATGTTCGATAAACGGGAACGGCAAATGCGCTCGTCCTCCCATTTAAGGATTCAACAAAGCTGCGCCCACATCGAGGCAAAACGTAAGGCGGACCTGCGAAAAAATGAAATCGAATTTGGACGCGCCATGCGTCGCTTGGAGATGCAGCATTCTAAGCAACCTCGCACCTGGCGTAAGGAGCAGATGTCACAGGGTTTGGGTGATCCCAGTTCGGAATTCTGTGCACCGAAAATGCGTTATGGAGTCGATCCGAGTCGAAGACACTATACAGCGGCCCGCAACGGTTTCGATATGCGCATGTATGATTTGGAGAGGAAGACGGTCAAAATGGAACCGGGCGATTTGAAGTGTCCATTTGCCAAGCTACGGGCATGGTCGAAACCGAAAGAAGTGGTCCAAGAAGTGGAGCAGAATTTCTGTTCGGAAGATAATCTGAGAAAATTATACGAGAGTTTGAGGGTACGTTTTAAATTCCACCCGTTTTGGTTAGAATTGATTCTCTAAATATTGTATTCCTGATATTATCTTAATTAGTTAGGAAGTTTGGTATGGACAAAAAATAGTTGCCCATCTAAATTTATAGCAGGCCATGATCAAAGAATGATGAGAATATGGGAACATATAGGAACCTTCATAATAAAAAAAAAATTGTGAATTTAAATTGGCACTTCACACTACGAATAACCCGAGTTATTACCGTGCAATGTTGAAACTCCATTCCCTACTTCTCGGAAATCCATCAAAAAGCCTCGTCCAAAAAAAAATTAAATTACAACTTTAAATCTCTTTTCAGACTCTTCGTGAAACCACCGAGAAACCAAAGGTCACACCGCTCTGTCTGAAGACACGAGTAGCTCCCCCGAACTTAACGGAAGAACACCTTTCAGCACGTTCTACAAGAGTCACGATTCTCGACGAAGTAGCTGTCTATGAATATGAACATGAAGACTACTCCTCGGAAGATTCGCAAATCAGACATCTGCGCAAAGAACATGACCGGCAACACTATTTGCAGGAAGTTCGCCATGAAAAGCAGACTGAGCGGGAATTGCGTGAATATCTGCAGAGCGAAATGCGCCAGGAAGAATTTGAAACGCTCATTCAAGCCTACGAGGGCAATACGATTGGTTGGCTAATGCGATTCCTCTCCGAGGAAATGTGTCGCCTAAAGGAGCAACGGAAACTTCACGTTCTCACAATGTTGGCCAAACGGGAACGATGTCGTCGTGAGGCTGCCGAAGCCGGTCTGCGGCAGAAAGAGAATTACTTGCGTGATACCTACGAAAAACTATACCATGAATGTGACGAAGCGAATGTGAAGATGGCAGAGAAATATATGCAAACGATCCTAAAGGACGACGTCCGAGAATTCGCCCACCAACAGGCAGAGGATCATGTTGTAGCTGTGGCCAATGATTTGGACAAGGACATCATCGGATGGCTGGAGTCTTGCCGAGACGTACAAAATCCCCTAAACTATGACAACTTACGCTATGCTTTAAGAGACATGATCGTGCCGGATGTGGAGAAAATACTACACCGACTTGAGAGGGAAGATTGTGTGGATTATATCATCAACGGTGTACTGTTGCCCCAGGTCTACCAACAACTAGAATCCTACGACATTTCCTTCTCGATAGCCAACGATTTTGTCGATCGTCTGATTGACAACGACATGTACCTCAATTCCCCCGATTGCAGTTCGGACTGTGAGTGCACAGAGTGGTGCAGTTGTTCGCGAGCTCGCCAAGAGGCCATGGCCATACTCAGGAAGGTCATACGTCATGCTGTGCCGGGCCAGCGTTGGCGCACACCAACAGAACGGGTGGCCGATGAAAATGTCAATGACATCTTAGACGATGTCTTTGAGCGGTCTATAGCCAAAGGTTCCATAATTCACACAGACAAACCAATGCCCGAGGTGACGGAAAAATTCTCCTACATCGATTTAACTGTACCGGAACGTCAGCTTTACTTCTCCGATGTGTCTGAGGAGGAAAGTCTTAAATCCCATGACTACTGTAAAACGAATCGTTTCGGCGACATGCCCCCAATGTCCTCCGAGGATATAACCAAAAGTCTGCACCATGACGAGCAGTTGCTGTTGACAAATACTGATCACATATCTGCGGATAAATTCACGATACGCACCGAGCAGTACGAGTGTCCACAAACTCAGCAGCAGCCTTCGATAGTTCGCAAGATTCCAAGTACCCATGATATTGCCAGCGTTTGGGACTTTGCAAAAACTCCCATCTACTGTCATACATCATCTGATGAAATACCCTTTGAAGAGGAATACAGTGCAAGATCGGAGGCCGAACTACCATTGTCTAACACCGTTGCCAATGTAGAGTTTGATGAAATACAGGAACGCATAGAGTCGTGGTCGGTGGAAATGTCATCATCATCACATGGTGACTTTGAAGAAGAACACGATGGACAGGAAGTGAAAGTCACAGTGCCACAGGATATTGGCCAAGTCATGGTGAAACAGACAAGGATAGATTCTCAGGTACGTTTCGATAGTAATCCCATGGTGGTAGAGCATATATTGGAACCCGAACCCGAACCCATACCGAGTGGCGATGATGACGACGATGTGGGCGGTGTCATACCAGTGGCATTTTCTTATGATCCCACCGTCAAGTTCACAGTTCCAGTACCATCCCGTTATAAGATGGTTAACGCGGATACAGAGGCTCAGGAAGCCAACACGCAACATGAGGAACGAGATGATAAAGAATGGGAGGCGGATGTTGAAAATAAATAGAACAGCACGAAACTACTTTGATCTCGAAGAACAATTGAAATAAGACAGAATCTTCTTTATGATCTTTATTTTATATTTTCTATATATTTTAGGTGTATTAACAAATAAAAACTTAAATTTGCCGAAACTGTTGAAGACTGCAAAATGTTCTCGAGTATAAATGGCGAAAGAAATACCAGGAATGATCCAAAATATTATTTTTATCATGGGCCCGAAATACTGAACAAAATATCCTCACTCTTAAAAAAACATTTTTTTCTGGAGAAGAAAAACATAATAAGAAATAATTTAGGTACACAACCATTGTCAATAAACATTTTTGAATTCCTCGTTTACTTTTTATAAAAAATTTGTAAGTTGTAATGCGCCTATGTAAAATTTTGGTTCAAAAAAAAATTTTGTTAAAAAAAAAAAAATTTCTTGGAAAAAAAAAATTTTGTTAAAAAAAAAAATTTTTGTGGAAAAAAAAAATTTTGTTAAAAAAAAAAATTTTGTGGAAAAACAAAATTTTGTCAAAAAAAAAAATTTTTGTTGAAAGAAAAAAATTTGGAAAAAAAAAAAATTTTGTAAAAAAAAAAAATATTTTTTGAAAAAAAAATTTTGTAAAAAAAAAAAATTTGTAAAAAAAAAAATTGTAAAAAAAAAATGTCGTGAAAAAAAATTTGGGGAAAACACAATTTCTGTACAAAACAAAAATATTATTTTTTTTTATTATTATTATTTATAGAATTATAGAATGCCTATTTAAATTCCTACATACTGCGTGACAGAGTCAGTGAATCAGTGTCGAGGGTAAATATATATTAAGATTTCACTGAACATATTTGTGTACCTATGTTATTTCCAGTTTTATGAAAAAATTTTTCCACGTAAAAAGTGTTTTTGGTCTTTTTGAATTCGACGATCTATTTCTTTTAAAGAGTTGAGTTGCATATAAATTTGTTTCAAACCTAGCGAATACCCCATCGAGAACGGTCTAATTTGTTAACGACCCACTGGAACATACACCATAATTGGTTAAATTATTCTAGAATTTAAATTCATTTCCATATTTTTTAAATAATTTTAATTGCTAAAAAAATATTTTTAGCAACTATTTGGATTTTAATAAAAATCTACCCTACTCTGCCAAGTATTTAAAATTCGTCGTATTAAAATTATCTTCCACTTACCCTTAATGGCCTTTCGCAGCGTCTCCAAACTGGACCGTATTGTATTCAGCAGCACATTGAATCGCACCATTTCCTGGACCAACACCGTATTCATACTCTGATGGTAACTGGTCGGATAACGTGACAACGTTGCATCACGATCAAACTCATCGGGCAAACGTTGCAAAATATCTGTAGCCACATTGATGACAACTTCTTCGGGTGTCTGGCTATCGATGGCACCATCACCGTTGTCATCATCCTCATTGGCTGTGGCAGAGGTGTCCTTAAGGGAATAGTAGAGGGAAACGAATTCAGGACAGGTGGGACAATTGGGTAGGAAAAGGTTTTCGGGGAAACGTTTCGAAAGGGTTTCTATGTAATAGCGTTGGTTTTTTTTCAGCAGCTGGGGGGTGAGGTGAGCAAAGGTGTTGTTTATGGTGTTTCAGAGGAAAGAAAAGCAAAAGGGAGACGTTTATGTAAATTAAGCACCGGCTTAACAAAATATTTCAAAGATTCTTACCCTCTTCTCGTACAAATCCTAATGGAATATATGTGGAGCAAAGTATTAGATAAAAGTTTGAAATAAAACATACGCAATATTTTCTTTGGTACTTACCACTCGATCCTTGAAAGCATTTCATAGAATGATTAGATGTTTAAAAAAAAACTTTACAAGCGAATTGTGTTGCCTTAAGAATACTTTTGATTTGGAGTTAGGGAGCAGATGTGTGTTGCACTATACAAACTCATAAATCGTATGCAACTTACCTGTGTCAATAGCGTATGCGTCAGCAGCATATCCGTTTCCTGTTGATCTTTCATTATGTCCGCATTCGCATGAAAACCAAATATAGCCGGCACTGTTTGCTGCGGCAATTCCTTGGTGTAATTCAGATAATTATCAACTTCCTTATAAACCGGTATATAGTAGATCTGCTTATCATCGAAATAAAACGGAGTCTCTATATCCAACACTTCCGGACAATAGTAGCGATTCAAGAGAGTTTTCAATGTCCTTCTATCCCAATCATCGGTAACACGGCCACCATAGTTACACTCTCCGGTCAGATAACGCAACGCATCATAGTTAACGCCCTCATACTGATCCAGAAACATTTTCAATTGCATCAAACTTATTCGGAGATCGGTTTCATTGAACTCATAGGGTATATTCCAGCCAATGGGACCGAAATATCGTCTCTCCTGTATGACAGCATGAAAGAAGCACAACGAGTAGATAAGCTGCTTAAACGTTTGATTTTGCTTGCAGGCTTCATACCACTCAGGATCCGAGATGGGATCGGAGAGCATGGAACGTATCATATTGGATCTTAAGCCCTTGGGAGGCTCATTGGTCATTTTGATGCCATTCTGTAAGACCACCACGGGGAAATGGTCCGCCGGATAGGAAGTCAACCATAGGCGAAAGTCCGGATGTGTGGAGTCCGCCACCATTCCTTCGCATATCTTCTCCAAGGCGGGCATAAAACTTTTAGCCAGATGGCAATTCTGCAAGACCACCCAATTACCAAGTTTAACGCCCTCATCGATCATTTTGACAGCTATGGGTCCTTGACCCTGGCCCAGTGACAGCGAGAACAAACGGTTGCTACCGAAACCTTGCTCGTCGGCAAATTTCAATAGCGTAGCGGTAGGATCTGAGCCCGGAGTCAAAATGAATATCAGCGGCATGCAGCAGTGCGAATCCGCAAACGAAGCCGCCAAATCGAATTGAGGTGGATCCACGAATTTGTCACCCAACTCAGAGGCCACAAAGCCCAACACAGCCGGCACCAGTTTGTCCGGTCGAAAGACTCTTAAAAGCAACAATTTCTGCAACATCGATGTCGTATGCCAGGGCGACGGTATGCCTTGATTATCCTGGGGCATGGCGGCATCAAAGAAGGTCTTCCATCCATCTAAATTATCCACAACGTGTTCACGTAGACCTCTAAAATTGCTTAGCTCCGATAGACGGCATATCTCATTCCAGCTCTGTACGCCCAACCATTTGGCGGGATTCCTGTGGGGATTGTCCAGGCCAATGCCACCAGTCAGCAAGAACATCCATTCGGTGTTGTCGATTCTGCCCTCTGCTTTCATGAGATTTACGTTGAGTATTAAGGAAAACAACAATTTGTCCTGCAAAGGGAAAGAGGACGAGTAATATGTTTAATTATATCCAAACAGACGTGTGGCTTTAGTTGCCATCGCGTCAAAACCAAGGAATTACTGCCATATGTGAATGATAACATTTTAAGTCGTAACAGCCGTTAAGATGTGCCAGAGGAATAATCCCATCCTGCAGCGATAAACGATTGGCACAATTACAAAAATGATGTCAGCAATACAAATTAAAAGCATAAATCAAAATGGTGTGAAAGCTGAAACGAAATCCAGGTCCAAAATGTTGATGCTGCACCACAAAGCTATGAAAGATCAAAAGCATTGGCCGGTTGGCACCCCATATCGTATATCGATTAATAGCAGAGTTGTTAAAATCGACTCAACCCCAGTTTGTCCGTAATTCTGTAATTCTGCTCTGTCTTCAAATCTACTCTAGTGAAACTGAGTCCACACCAATTTCTTCTTAAAGCACACTCAACCACCAATCCCTCTACTATAAATTCATCTCCGCATAAAAAACAGCACTGGCATTTATCCCCCAACAAAAAAATCCCTCTTTATCTCCCGCAAAAGAAAACCATTTTGCTCAATCCCCATCATTTTGTTTGTCATTTCCAATGGGATTTCCTCCCCCCCCTCACCCGGGTTAGCGAGCAAATAAAGTTAATTTGACAGAACTCAATATAACGCATTCACGCGTTTAATATGGAAAATAAAAGAAAACCACCCACACATACGCATGCGGGCACATGCCACAGCATCAAAGACTTCATAATATACGAAGGAGAACGGAAAAGAAAAACATACGCCAAATGATTTTTTTGTTTGCCTAAAATTGCAAAGTACAAAAATAAACAAAAATTCAGTTTGAGAAAGTAAAATGAAATCTAAACTAAAAAATCGATATCAGGAATTTTCAAGAAAAACGCCTACACACACACACACACACATCTACGAAGGACAGACATACATAATCGCGCATACATTCTTTCACATTCAACAGATCCCTTCATTAAACTTGAAAAATGTTAAGCAACAATGTACGCAGCCAGGCGGGGAAAATAAGGCATCATGCCTAAGGATACGACTTTGAGAGTGTTTTCGATAAGTTCAAGACATGTACCGAGAACAGTTCCCATTCAAGGATGCTGGCGTTGTTGTTGCTGCTGAAGATGACGATGATAATAAACTTCTTTCAATGTTCTCCGGACAAAATTATATATTCTTTTTCTATCACATTTTACTTTTTTTCCCCCATAATTTATATGCTAACGAGGGGGGTTATGAAAGTTGTCATACTTAAGTCACAAGAGGGAGTTTTCGTATAAAAAAAATTTGTCAGATTTCCACTGGAGATAGTTTTCGTGTAGAAAACGTTCTGAGGATTAATGCGGAGGGAGTTTTCGTATAGAAAAATTTGTCAGGTTTCCACTGGATATAGTTTTCGTATAGAAAACGTTCTCAGGTTCCACTGGATATAGTTTTCGTATAGAAAACTTTCTCAGGTTTCGACCGGAGGGTGTTTTCGTATAGAAAACTTTGTCAGGTTTCTACCGAAGGCAGTTTTCGTTTGGAAAACATTCTCAGGTTTCCACTTTGGGAGTTTTCGTATAGAAAACGTTCTCAGGTTACCACTGGCGGGTGTTTTCGTGTAGACAACTTTATCAGGTTTCCACTGGATATAGTGTTCGTATAGAAAAGGTTCTCTTCTATCTGGCTACTAAATACTTCTCTGGACCACCTCTCGTACATTTGTATCTGAATTTCTGTCGTGTAGTGCTAAAAAAGCAGAAAATTAATGAGATTTATTATGGTAACAAGATAAATGTCTTTTCCCTGTAAGGACATAAGTATAAAAAAAAAGATTGACATTCAAAAGATACGTCTTCGCATGTTGTTTTTTTTTGGTTTGCTCTCAATAGATTCTCCTTTACTACATTGAAAAATCTTCCGAAGTTGAGATGCGTGTGTTGCCGTAATGAAAAAAGTTTCAATCTTTTGGCCGCCCTAGGAAAGGACAAACAAAAAAGGCAATAACTGTACAAAGATAAATTTTGCAGGTGAAGCCGGCTAAAACTTTAACAATTTGTGTTACATGGATGAGGTGGTGTTCTTATTAAGACTCTGCTGTTGGCTCATATAGCCGGAGATTTATGACAATGAAAACAGGCGATTTAGGCAAAAATTCTTAGTGAATTGTGAGGCGAGCGTAACCGTGTGGCATAAAATAATTTCACACATGGCTGGTGTCGAGGCGACCACACGACACCAAGCAGAAAGATAATTATGTATGTGTCTTTGTCGTCAGCATCGTCATCACTTTGACAGTATAAGGATAATTATAAAGTGTTGTTTTGTGTTAATTTCCGTAATAGTTTAACAAACTTAATTTAAGGGTCAAAGGATACAAGCGGGCTCGCGTTCACATGCCCCGACTTCTATTTTTGTAACCCGTCCAACGTCGTCATCAGTGCCAGCGCAATGCACCCCTCCGACATTTTGGTTATTTTCATAATGTTTCCATTAAAACCACTTAGAGAGCAAAGTAAGCGTTAACGTCATTTGCAGCAATTAAGACTGTAAAGTGCATAAAATGGCGCACATCCGTTTTGTAGCGCTTCAGTCTTTTACACATGCATACAAACGCATATACACATATGTGCATACATACATACAGTCATACATGGAAATCATACTAATGTACAAATAGAACAGTGAAAGATACAACAACAAATAACAAAACTACAACGGTGAACATTCAAACGATTGCATTGTGGGTGGAGGGACGACTCAAACAACCTGAGATGATACACTACAAAACGAAAAAGTCTCAGGACCTACAGTGGAACATTCTTCCATTTATATAGGAAGTCTAAGTCGTACATCTCTATCTCGAGTATTAGATGGTGGATCACTCTGCCTTTGGTATCTCCAACCCATCCAAAAACATTTGGATCGGAGTTCCACTAAGGAATTTAATGAAAATATTCCAATAATAACACCGTGTTTTTCTGTCCTATGAACCAAATGCACATATTCGGAAAGAGGGGAAAAAATAAAAATACACGTGTATCGGCGATTTTCATGTACACGTCAGAATTTTTTTTTTATGTTTGAAGTATGAAACTCGTAGTGGCCTGTGTGAAAGCCTCTGCACCGATTTTTAACCCTTTTTTTTGTGATCCAATCGAGCTGATTTTCGGCAGGAAGACTCGTGGAAATGTCTGTATCACGTCAAATTTTTTAAAAAATAGATTTTTTATCAATTCTCAGCTTTTCCTAAATTTTTATTATTTTTGAAAAAAAAATATTTTTTTCACTTTTCTTAGCATAACATGAAGAGACTCCAAACTTTTAAACTACTTAAGCGTTACGAAAAAAAAATGTTTTTTGAACTGAAACAATAAAAAAAACGATAACCATTTAAAAAAAAAATTTAGGAAAATCTGAGAATTGATAAAAAATCTTTTTTTTAAAAAAATTTGACGTGATACAGACATTTCCACGAGTCTGCCTGCCAAAAAACAGCTCGATTGGAAATTCTGACGTGTACATGAAAATCGCCGATACACGTGTATTTTTATTTTTTATCCCCTTTCCGAAAAAGTAAATTTGGTTCATAGGACAGAATGTGTGTAACACGGTGTAATATTGTTTGCTAACCTACTGCAGGACATTCGAATTATATTGAGAAAACTGCAATTTAACAAAATTGCAAACTCTAACTTCAGCTACTCCAATAGTACAAAGAACAATAAATACCCAGAACACGAAGTAACAGGGAGATTCAAAAAAAGTTCATAAGAGAAATTATAGAAGGTCGACTGAATGGGTATTTCCATTTCAGGCCTGCAACTCAACTATTTTACACACGCCTTTAAAACACATGCAGAGGCAAAAACCAAACTGCTGTGTTCATTTAGGAACCTGGAACTATCCAATTGAAAATTGTGGATTCCTTCTCCAACCCATGCACAGGTTGATCAGTTCTCTACGCTAAAAATTCCCGGACCAGTTCGACCCACTGTCTTCTGTATTTTGTGGCTGTTTACGAGATGAATACAAACACTGATGTCTGAATAATCGATGTAGTTTATATTCGTACATCATCTATCCGCGGAAAATATATGTACGACATCAAAAACAACAGGAACACCACAGAGAAGGACTTGGAAAATAAATTTTCCAACATTTACCACATTGACAACACCAGTGTTTTATAGTACAAGCAGTGGGTAGGAGGATGGATGGTGGATAATGGCAGGGACATGTGGTGGGTAAGCGCAGAACATGAACCTTATTGTGCTTGCCAGGCCCACAAGAGGAATATTACCGAGTTTTCTCGGCTGTGTTGTATCCTGGCTAGCACAGCATAAAGGATACATTCCTCCATTCCATACGGTATGGTTGGGTTTCCTTTCCTTTTCGATTTGACTGGAATGTCTGCCTGTTGGCAGGGGCAACAACTTGTTACTAGCAAGGGGAAAGGAGGGGGTGGCTTGTTGGCTGTTTGGATTCTCTTTTATTCGAATGTTTTAAAAATTTACAATTTTATACAATGCGTTGTTGTTATTTTTCTGTTCTTTTTTTTTGGTTTTGCATTTATTATTATGCTGTTTGTTGCTCATACGTATGTGTGAGAGAGAGAGAGAGAGTATGGTGTTGTTGTGGAATTTTATTTTTCTACTTGGCTTGGCTTGACAGTGACGAAAATTGCATTTTTGAAAATAATTTCAATTTTATGCAACATCATACACTCGAGTATAGCGACGGCCAGGTTAGACATGCAAGTGAAAGTTGCCATTTTATGGGGAAATTTCGAACTGAAAGGATTGACAGGTATTCTAAAGTACTTTTGTTATCTAACTTGTAATTGGATGTGACGATGACATATGGGACAATGCATGCCAAGGACATAACACACAAGTTGTTGGAGAAAATATTTTTTCATTTGTCAACGGAACTGAACTAACGCAGGGACTCTAATGGATAGACAAAGGGACATTTGAAAACATCTAAATAAACAGTCTGAACATAGACATGCGATCAGGGGGTTTTTATTTCATAGACTGTGGGTTTTCGACTGCAATATTTGAAGCCTTGAGAGATGTGGAGAGTGGCTTAATGCCCAAACGTGATTTGGTTATGCGAAGTTTTATTCCCGTACTTTGATTTTCCTTAAATTCCTGTTATCCTTTTAATGTTTACATCATCAAATATTTAATTTGAGACCTAAAATAATAAAATACCCATCCACACAAGTGAAGGTTTACACCAATCATGCCTGCCACGCTTTAAAGCTCGCCAAAAACTTGTCATATCGTACTCGCTCGCATGCCACCGATGACTGTTACAGAATTAATGGTTGGCAATCTTTTTTGCCGTGACCGTATCCTTGGTAGACATCGCAATTGCAACTAAAAAAAAATCATAAAAAAGTCAGGATGCGGGGGGTCATAAATTTATACATGGCGGAATAAAATATTGCGTTGGATACACAACAAACACAGTACATGACGAAACAGGGTGATTCAGTAAAATCGCGGAAATATCCTCAATTCTATATGAGCAAAGGCATCGCATGCAATCTCACCTAGCCTAACTATGAAAGCTTCATATTTTTAATTACAATTCTATAAAGATTGATGCCCTACAGCACTTTGGTATTCAGAAGTGCCAAATATTTTGGCAGTTCATGGACGGATTTTTCGGGTGACAACTGTATTAAAACAAAGACATGGTCCAACTTCACCACTTTGGTGAAGTTTGTTTGCACTGCTACAAATTTTAAACGAATCTGGTTACAATCTTAACACCAAATAAACATGAAATCAGCTGATAGTTGACAAATAAAATTATATGCCAGCGAACAAATATGTAGTCGTAGTGTCGAGTGTAAACACTCAAGTCAAATATTTGCGTTTATTTTTGGGAATTATTTATTTGCTCTTTTAAGTTTTTTAATGAAAATAACAGGCCCTTTGACTTTTTTAATTTAATAAAATTTTGTAGGAGACCTCCGGCAGCGTTCATAAACTGTATCCTCTGGAGGACGCTACTTCACACCGGCTACGCTGACTATATATATTAATAGTAAAATGTCAATACATCGGGAATAGAGCGAGATATCAAAAATGTTTATTTAATGGTGTTCATTTTAAGGGGAATACTAAATTGGGTCAAATATATAAACGTGAAAATAGATTAAGCCATTCTGTCATTGGGAAAACTGGACTCTATTATTACGGGTAATAATAAAGGTGGACGGCTGTGGTGTGGTAGGTAGTTTGTATCACACAGAACAACCCGAGTTCGAAACCGGGTAAGTGCGTTCCATCAAATATTTTTCAGCGGCTGTTTCCACCTCGTAAATGTTGACGACTTTACTTCTGTAGAAACGCATTAGCCGTTCGGAGCCGGCTTTAAACAGTAGGTCCCGGTCAGTGAGTATACAAAATTATATCGTACACAGCTCACTGATTCCAGAGAAGTTCCCCGTCTGTTCCTTCATGGAATGTTAAGGGAAATAAGTAAGTAATAAAGGGTCCGCCATCTAACATTTTTTTTTAAACCTGTGCTTATTTCGTTATCGGGCCATGTTGAACGGATTTTTGTTTACAAAAATTTAAGAGGAGGATATTGGCAACATTTGGTTTCAACAGGACGGCGCTACGTGCCACACAGCCGCAGCTACACTCGATGTTTTGCACCCTGTTTTTGAAGATCGCATTCTCAGCCGCAGAGCTACTGCATGTTAGGCTACTGCATGGCCAGCCGAGGCAGCCATTTGAATATTGTTAACCGGAAGGATTATACTTTCAAATAAAAAAAGGAACTTAAGAAAATATCAAGTAGTTTTTTTATAGAATTTTTTAAAAAAAAAAAGTTTTTTGGCACTCTTGACACTCTTGTTGTTTGTTATTGAAGTATCTCTCTTGCTTGATCGGGTATAGTACCTTCCACAGGAACGCAAGCAGGAATTTATAAAGACCTCTGTATCTCTCTGACAGACGAGTAACAACAAATGCCTTCTCGAAAAAGTAATACAGAGATTTAGTATTTGGAAAAATGAACGACTGGCTGACCTTCTTAGTGAAGCAACATTGGAATCGTTTCTCATTTGCAAATCAGGCTTTCTGAAATGAATCTATTTCACAAGACCTTAGGGAAAGTATTTTTAGCCAACATAATGTACACGGTGGCCACATATTTCAAACCACGCATATAAAGCATCCTGTATTTGACAGCAGGACACACACATACAGTACAATACTAGTCCTGTATGAAACTGTGTACAAAAACATATGTCCAATGTTTTATGGTAAAATCTACATCATGTCGGTTGGTACATGAACGATTACACGGAGCGACAGCAATTTTCTCCATATGCCAGCTAATATTTTTGGGCCAATATTTTTTCTTTATTTAGCCTACTATTGATGATATTAACGATCGTTGGTTTCGACAAGACAGTGACACACAGCCAGTGTATAATTCTACGAAAAACTTCATCTGCGGAAAACTCGCTTGAAGCCACAGTAATGAAGACAGAATTCGAAAATGTAGTCATTGATTGGTTGGTATCAAAAATGGACCGATGGTGTAAAAATTGCCCCACACGGAATAAAAACCGCCTGTTATTTCGTTTTTATTGAGAAAAAGTAGATTTGCTTGGAATTCATGCGCATAGACATATTTAACGCACCATAAATGGGCGTGAATATAGGACCACGGAACCATGAACCAGTCCTTAAAAAAAAAAAAAAAAAAAAAAAAAAAAAAAATTATAACAAATTTAGAGTGTGGACCCAAGGACCCTAATGGCTGAAAAATGAATGAATGAATTCTTACGGATCCATGTATACACTTCATTTTTGAATTTGGCTGAATTTGCAAATTAATTCGATACACGCCTCAATTTGCCCATAACTTAAAAATAAAACTCAATTGAAAATACTCAGCACTCAATTGGAAAATAGATTTTCCAATTTTTTCCGCCTGATTCTGACCCAATTTCATTTCGCACAGATGAGGCTATAGTTTTGATAAGACATCTGTATTCAGAATGGAGTAGGTCAACCCGTATTTTTGTTACCCTTCAAATGGAAGATAAAGACTTCTCGAAAGATTTAAAAACAGTGTATTATTTATACCATTCAAGGAGAGGTGCATGAGAAGTGTTACTTGCTTCTGGAAAGTTTGAAAATAAAAAACGTTTTTACTTTCAAGGAATGGGGGGGAAAGAAATTCCGCTTACTTTTGGAAGGATTACAATTAGTTTATAATTATTTTACAAAATTGTTGTGGCACAGTGTTGTGCCGGTACATATACTAATGTACTTATTTGCACAAGTGTAATAGTGTACAACAAAAAGCAATATAAAATGTTTATTAATGTAGTTGAAATAAAGTTTTCCCTATTTTTTTTTTTTTAATTACATTAAACATTTGCAGTGATTTTGTTTTTCGTTGTTATATCTGTACATACTTGGTCGACATTAAAGTTGAGTTCATATTCCAGTATTGCGGTTTGTGATAATTGAAGTTTAGAAAAATGTATTGCCGCCGGTCGTACATGTCTGTTATTCGTTTTTAAATGACTGTCGCCAATGTGGGTCGTAGTTGTTGTGCAATAAAGTTTCAGAGAAATTCGCAACATTCTATCGAGAACCAGATGGAGAGCTTCTTGCAAATCAGTGAGCCGTATATGATATAATTTCTACACTCACAGATCGGGAACTACTGTTTAAAGTCGGATGCGAGTCCTGCATCATCGTAGAGACCCAATTTATATAAATATGTAACAACCAGCGTTTCCATATAAACAAATAAATCTGTTTTTTGCAGTTTTTTAAAGATCAAAATTGATTTCCAATTGAAAAAACATATTTTTAAAATATGTGCAGTTCAATAGTTTTCCGGAAATTTCTTCGACAAAAGCAAAACTGTATACAACTGGCTGGGAAGGAATTACCTTATAATATGAAGAGTAAAGTGAATTAGTAATGGGCACAGCCAAAATGCTTTCAGTTCACGGAAAAGTACAGTCCCAGAGATACACATAACCAAGTTGATTTTTTTTTTGTGCGTTGAGAGAGTGTTTCTAGGTGCCAGTTTGATTTCTTATTTTTATGTATTTTAAAACCTGCCTCCATGTTTCTATTTGTGGCTAGTCCGCTTTAAACGAATTCGTTTTCTAAATCGCAATTCTAATTTCATAAATCTAGTCTTCGGGGGTTATTTCCCCGATTTCGTTCCTGTATCTACAACCATTAACTATGTTGTGTCCGTGATCAACACTCGTCATACTTTCCTCGACTATATTCCACATTTGCCATCGTTTATCGTCATTCTTCGTATTTTGAATTAAGAACTAACGTCGACAGCTCTGATAGA
The DNA here is from genome assembly GCA_958296145.1 of Hydrotaea cyrtoneurina. NCBI lineage: Eukaryota > Metazoa > Arthropoda > Insecta > Diptera > Muscidae > Hydrotaea > Hydrotaea cyrtoneurina. Next base: position 6,223,724 of record OY282514.1, on the reverse strand, counting down.
ATGTAATATATTTTAACAATAGCAATGAGATTTACATAATGCCAATTTCAAATTCCGAACACATCTCCCATGTTGACCCCACTTCCACCAAATACGTTTCAATCCATTCGTTAATTAACTTAATTACCATCAAATACACACAATGTATTTGCCCGAGCATAAAATGGCGGAAAGTTGACTGAAAACACCTTCAATTATCGTTAGTACAAAATATTCGAATATGTAATTGGAATTGTTGTAAAGTTACAGAATGCGTTGGCGAAGATATCCTATGTTTATCGTTTGTTTTGTGACATTTGATTACATCGAAGTACTGCGACCAAATCACAAAGGAGAGATTGCAAATCGCAATATATATTTTCATGTGCAAAACTATTTAGTTATTCGACAACATTTGTATTCTATTAATCGATTTACTCTATCGTTATTACCAATTGTATTTTTTGGACAGCTGTAACAAATCATATAGTCAAATCTCCAACTAAAATGATTTATTTATCAGATGACCTGAACATTATTTCCCAAAACATATGTTCCCAGAATAAACCAATCAAATATTGCACTAACTGAAAATACTCCAGCACTATGAATTTTCGACAAAGAGTTCGAGGGACCGATCAATGGTTTGCAGATCAGTTATAAGTGTAAGTTTAAGTTTAAGAAGACCTAATAAGTCTTAGTGTAGTTGCACCTTAATGCATGGGATTCTACTTTAAATGCGCTTAACTATCTGTAAAGTTATGTTTCGGACTTTAATTCGGAAACAATTGGGCCCAAAACAATTCACTACTATTAAACCAACATTGTACTACTCACCCTTTCGAACAAACTCCGGCAAATGTTCACATACAGACTGTAGGTGAAATGCGCACGCAGATCCTTTAAGCGCTCCACTATATCGTCGACTTTTTCCGTGTTGTCAATGGATGCGGTGTACAAGCCCACAAACCAGGCTAAACTGTATTGATACATCGGATCGATGTTGGCCAATTCAACTGTAATGAAAATTAATGAGATTTTTTCCATGTTCGAGTATTAATTTAGAATGATAATAATCATGTGATGTGCATGAGCATGAGCATGGATACGCGCAAAGCCAACCGACGTAACTACGAAACGAAATCCTATCGACATCAAATGCAAAATGGAATAAATGACGGTCGGAGTGAAGGACCGGGCCAACAAATGCAATGGATTTGTTAAATGTTGAATGACACTTGAATGTTTGGAAAGCGGGGGGGGCGTGGGCGGAAAACGAAACCAAAAACCGCAGACATTTCACAAAATGAAATTGTTGTGAACGCGGTAGCGAATGATTGGAATTGTAACGAACGGAATTTAATTGGCATTACTGTGAAAATGCAAAAGCGGTTACAACGATTTTGAATTAAAATTTAAATGTTATTTTTTTTGTTTTACTGAAAAATTAATGAAACTTTAACATTACGAAATGAAATTTGCCATTTTCAAGCAGATGTTGTACAGCGAGCATCCTGCTGTTTTCATATCACCATGTGTTGTGTGTCATAAGCACACATTCGTTTCCATTCTCCTTCAGGTTATATACACATTATTTTGCCTGTTGTTACCTTCTTCTCCGGTAAGTGGAAAAAGAATACCATGGAGGAGGATGCGGCCGACTGTTTCCAACAGTGGAAGCTAAAAGTTCTTCAGGCAATCTATCATGGCCACAGTAAGCCGGAAATTAAAAACTATAAACACTTAGACAAAGAAGACCTTTGGCACGGCTGTGGTGTGGTAACGGGTGCTATCATCTTTAAAATACAACGATAACAACAAGCACTGGAGCTATTACTTGGTAAAATCCGGATATTGGTTTAGGGTTTCATGAGACCGAGTAAGTGAGTGCCAAGTTTAGTTGCGTGCGTATGGAACAGATGAAATGGTTTCATATCGGCCACAATTTAATTAATGGCAATATAAAGGGTAACACAAGTTTAAAGAGATTCGATTGGGGAAGTATGGGCAGATATTCGAGATATCTCTGAAGTAATTAAAGGAGGTTTAAAACAGAACACGTTTGTAGTCTGTCTGGGGGAAAAATGCTCTCTAAATCCCACGAATGGGGAAAGTCTTCTAAAGTACACCTTTTCAAATTACTGGGCAATCGTAACATTCATGTCTTAAACCCATATTGACATGCTCAATTGATTTCAGGATTTGCGATAAAGTCGGCCACTCTTTATATTCCTTTTTGAAATCTCGAAATGTGTTAAGCTATACGAAAGGGAAATAGATAATAACCAGGGAGGATTACACAACATTGAAATGGTAAGAGCTGGCGGACTACCTGAAGACGATTTTAATACGAAAATATCATAGGGACTTTACACCAAAGCAGCGTTTTTAAAGAAGGGCTATAAATGTAATGCTGACGATTCTTACTATGATAAGAGATTTATGTGAAATACATAATAAAACAAGGTGCTTGGATTCCCAATAACCGCTCAGCAGGACAGGACCGATCAGGAATAGAACATTTTCTGGTAAATAATACTGGGCGAAATGTTCCTAATCAGAAACAAAGCATTCAATCGCTAAAGGATCTAAGATGTATGCGAGAACTGAAATAAAATTCAACCTTATTATTGCCAGCATCATAATGAAAATGAATGAATTAGTCTGTACACAAATATTAGAACAACCTCCTGCGCTGGTGAGAATGTACCTTTAATAGCATTCCAAGGCTAAGTTAAATAATCTATATAATCTTGAGTTTCGGTCTAAGACTTGGAGTTGACAACTACACTACTGAATTTTGGGCGTGATACTATAGAATATGGGAACTGTTCTAGAATTTCAGAGCTAGGACAGAGGACGTTCTGAAAATAGTTAAAGGTTTTATCTAACCTACTAAATTAACAAAGGACATCATGTCGATTCGGAATATTATCTAAGAAAAAAGGTCTGCAAGAATCACCTACAGATTATCAGAACAATTATGTGGAATGTCGGAAGCTTATTACGCGCGCAAAATTTTTCTAAGATCACCTAGAAATTCGCCTGTCGGCCAACCATACAACAAAACTAACCTATTGTAAAGAATAATATGGTCGAATGCTCCGCAATTGGCACATAGCTCAATCTTGCCGTATCAATTTGTTTCTCTGTAGCCTCCGTAACAACTTGCTTTTCATTGATATCGTTGGCCAAAGCCTTTGCCGAGCTCAGGACCTGAACAGCCGTTTCATCTTCCAAAATATTTTCAGCCGACGACAAGACCTCCAATATCTGATCTTCTGTTTCCTTCAGCATGCGTTTATTTTCGGCACCCTGGACAATTAATGTATTCTTTTCAGCCTCCAAATCGGGTCGTTCACGGGCCACCGTAATGCCCAGCAATTGATCCTGCAAACCCTGTGTGGTAATCATAAAGTTCAAAAGTGTCACCTTCACTGCCACTTCAGGCAGATAGTGGGGATTGCGTAGCTTGGTGGTCATATAGAATCTGAAATATTACAATGACAACTTAGGAGCTCAGATATTTTATACCATTTGAACTTACTTAAAATTGTGATTATATTCTATGACCGAGTCACCCAATTTGATGCACAATGCTCCGCCTTGTTTGAAGAGCTGCTTGAGGAGTATTGATTCTAACAAAGGATCCAATTCCTCGCCTATGTTCTCCAGCAGTACCGGCAATCCAAATTGTATGGCATTCTCGAGAACTCTGGTGTAATCGGGTTGATTCAAACGTATCACACACAATTTGTTATTCTTTTCAAGGTTCTTAATCCATTTATTGGCCTGTCCCTGCGGATCAATCATGAGGGGCCAACGGCGAGCATTTCTAAAAACAAAAAAAAAACGATTTTATAACATGATCTTCATATGAAATTAGTGAAAAATGTATAGTTAATAAAATAGCGAATTCTCTGAGCAGATAAAGATAATATTGTATTTAAGAACACGGTATCGGAACACGGTGGTGTTGTATGTTTACTTCCGTTTTATTGTTCGAAGATCTAAATGAAAACCAAAAAAAATCTGGTTGGTCTACACAAATTTGATTTGACAGGAACACTTTCAGCCCGATTCTGAAAACTCCCGGGGAGATAATTCCCGTGGAATTTGCTTTTTCCCGAGAATAATATCCTGCTATTCTTAACAAATCCGAGCGATAATAATAAGTGACATACAATTTCGATTATTCCGAGTCAGATGATTTGTTTGTTTCCCGGTCTATTTAAAATAGGATGATTTTCTTCTCGAAAAAGTTTAAATTCCCCGGGAATTATCTCCCCGGGAGTATTCAGAATCGGGCTGTTTATGTTGCCAGCAAATTGGTGTTGTAACGGGAAATATTACTACTAGTAAGTTGTAATGCGCCTATGGCGCCCGTTGAAATATGGAAAAAAAATTGTGCTGAAAAAAAAAATGTTTGTGGAAAAAAAAAATTTTTTTTTGAAAAAAAAATTTTGTTGGAAAAAAAAAAATTTTGTTGGGAAAAAAAATTTTTTGGAAAAAAAAAATTTGGAAAAAAAATTTTGTAAAAAAAAAATTTTTTTTAAAAAAAAAATTTTGGTAAAAAAAAATTTGGGGAAAACACAATTTCTGTACAAAAAAAAAATATTATTTTTTTTATTATTATTATTTATAGAAAATTATAGAATGCCTATTTAAATTCCTACGTACTGCGTGACAGAGTCAGTGAATCAGTGTATCAGTGAATCAGTGTCGAGGGTAAATATATATTAAGATTATAAATGGTGATCAAACTTTGACAATTGGGTACATGAACAATTTTACGTAAGGAGTTGACCATTCGGCTTTTATGTTTTAGTTGGTGGAAGCATTAAACGACTATCAGCAATTTCATTGAAGAACAACCGAAAGACGAAGCTTATTTCAATTTGAATGACTATTTTCACTGGGGCCTTCTCAAAGCTAGAGTTTATTCAACGTATCCATTAACAATTGAAGCCTTGAAAGACAAAATTCAGCGTGAAATTGCAACGATAGAAAAATCTACATGTGTAGACGTGTACGCCAGATTCATTTGCAAGACATAATTTAACGATTAACAGATTGTGATTTTTTATAAAGAAACTTGAGCTTCGACACAAAATTTCTTCTCTAAGTGGAAATATCTTAAAAACGTCACAAAAATTTAACATGGATTTTCGGCTTCTGGGTTGCATCGAAAACTGAAAAATAAATTTAATGACGATTGTAGGCCATCATTGGGCCTGATGAAATTCATCTCCACGTAACCTTTGAACCATTTAGTGATTCCAAATAGTGAAATCTATGATCATCTACCCTTCATTCTGGTACACATGGTTGTGAATCTTCCCTCGTCTTCAAATCCCTTATATACCACACAATTAGAAGACTTGTATATCCTTTTGAGAAACTCCCCCAACTGTGTGTGAGTGTGTGGCTGCAGCTAATGACAAAAATCAACAATCATTCATTTCATCATAAACCGAACTTTAATGAATCTAATATTGTGAGGAATAAACGCAAAGAAATCGTAATTAAACCACAACCAATTTGAAAATAACACGAAAATAAAACCTCACTTAAGAGCTGCAATTGCGTTGTATGTATGGGAAGCCAATAAAAAAAGGTAACATATTTTTTAATTACACGCCGGGTTTACATCTACGAAAATTAAGCGCGACGTGAAACCCCCAAAAAAAACGAAACGAAAGAAAATTCGTTGCAGATCATAAAAATCAGATGCCGGATACTTGGCGCGTATGCGAGAAGTGTTTAAAATGGAACGATTAAAGCGTTTAACGATTTTCCATAGCACATAAAACGTCAATAAGCAGCAACAGCAGCAATAATTCCAATCAATATAAACGATTACGGGTAATTTGCGATACGACAACAACAGCAGCAGTAGCAAGAGCAAGAGCCTTACCCGACAGACAGACAGCCAGGCGACAGCAGTATTTCGTTTTGCTTCCAGCACTGCTCATCACGCTACACCACCCATTTGTAGCTGTGCAGTCCGTCCACACTCATCCTTCTATACATTGGTCCGTCCGCCGTGCTTCGTTCCTTCCGTTTGTCATGCATTAGTAATGCATGAAACCAAAGTAATAAATGGATGCGGATGTTGTTGGTGCTCGCTGGACGATGGCAAGGACGAAAGGATGATGGCGAGGCATGAACGTTTAGTGCTAAAAGGCTTTGCAGCGGAGCGAAATGAAGCAGCGGAGAAAATAAGTGGTATAGAAATGAAATGAGATTACACGAGACGAGTGAAAAAAAGGGAACTAATTTACTCTCGCTTTAATCCGTAAAATAACGCACATGTTACACGCACACACACTCGCACCCAGAGATCCTTTGCCAATCTCATAGAAGCTCAGCGAGTTACACAAAGGCTCACAAAGGCAACGGCAGCCATATGATGAAATTCTCAGCTAAACCACACCAGAGAAACTCATTCACATTCGCAACATAATTGGAAACAACAAAAAGGACGACGATCCTGCAGATACTACATGATGTGGATGAGTATGAAGATGACGATGAGTAAATTGGTATTGGAAACATAAATTTAATCGAAAAATGTATAAATGAATGAACAAATGAACGATTGAATGAATGAATGAATGCACACATGACTGCACACATAACCGATGGAACGAACGAACGGACGGAATCAACATTTCAATGAATAAAAATAACTCAAAATAAATGACGGAATGACTAAAGGGTCGTGGACGACGTTGGATGGAGCATGGAGATGGATTGGGTTCGATGATTGTTTCAAATGAAACAACGAACACCAAAGTGCGATGTGTACGCTTTTATAAATTGAAAATTTGATGGATGAATAAATACATCCCCATGTGTGGTTAATGAGAAATGGATATTCCGACAGACGTATACGAATACATTCGTTGGTATCGCTTTGGTGGTCCCAGTTGGTCATGGTGTGAGAAACTAGACAACTGGCGTAAACTCTTTGTTAGGCACACATGTGCATACATTTCTGTGGCAGCCAGCCTCCAAAACAAAAAGTGATGAGATATAAACGAATTGGTGAAGTATCGTTCATAAGCTGGCCTAACGAGTAACTAAATATTAGGAAAATTGGCTTTGGAACACATTTCGAATGTGCAATTTCTGTTTGAATGAATGTTCTTACAAAATTAATTCACTTACAAGGTTGAAATAAATTCAGCTTGAAATCCTGGAAAGGGTCGAGTAACACTGATCACCACAAAATCTATTATTCAAGTCTTAGAACTGACAGTTAAAATTTCAAAATACAGTCGCATTCGATTAAGCGGACTTCGGATAATTGAACCTTATTTTATTTAATCGAAGTGAGTATGTACTTTTGAAATTGTTCTATGAAACGATGATAGAAAGTTGTGGCAGAACTATTAAAATACTAAATTTAAATGAAATATTAATAAGCTTGGATGAAAATAGTCACTTATTATCATTTGTTGAGTTGTCTTAAATGTGATACACGATTTTTCAATAAAGCGAATTTTCGTCTAAGCAAAGTACAGTGCATTGAAAATCACCCAGAACAATCGCTACTAATATTTATTTTCAATTAAGCGATTTTTCAAATTATAAGATGTGCGCTTATCCGAATTCGATTGTATATCTACAATTCCAAATTATTGAACTAGAATGTTTCAATTCATTGAGAAAAATAATTAATGTGTTGGCTTTAATAGTCGATACATTCCCAAATGTCGATTTAAAGTGTTAGAGTATGGAAAGTATGAATTTTGTATACAAATACCGAACCATTCACGCTACAAGTGGTTAGATATACTGTATGCTGCCTTTCACAGAGTACCGTATCCATTTCCATTTCCTTCTAACAATTTGCATTGTTAATGGCTCTTGGTTTTAGGCCTATGGCGCCCATTGAAATATGGAAAAAAAATTTTGTTGAAAAAAAAAATTTTTCTTGAAAAAAAAATTTTTGTGGGAAAAAAAAAATTTTGTTGAAAAAAAAAATTGGAAAAAAAAAAATGTTTAAAAAAAATTTTGTAAAAAAAAAATGTTTAAAAAAGAATTTGGGGAAAACACAATTTCTGTACAAAAAAAAAATATTATTTTTTTTATTATTATTATTTATAGAAAATTATAGAATGCCTATTTAAATTCCTACGTACTGCGTGACAGAGTCAGTGAATCAGTGTCGAGGGTAAATATATATTAAGATACTATTGAAGTTTTTGTGCTATATTAGACACAAGCCATGTCTCAATTCCATACAGGAGCATGGATTGAAATTTTTTAGTTTGGTATTTTGCGTTGATCTCCGTACAAAGTAAACGACCAAATACCGATCTAGCTTTCTTCCTCCACACCGTTGTCAGTAGAAATCATGCGTTACAAAGAGAGTGTTCTGATTTTATTTTCTTGTTCTTGAACCAGCGAAAGGTTTTTGAGAAATTTATTGGACAAAAATTGCTTAAAGGGTTAATATCTGAATATCAGTTTGGCCTTTTGAAAATCAAGTATTTAGTTGTTAGTTTACACCAACTGGCAAGTTACTCCACAGATTTTTTCGGGTCAACCAGATTATTAGGGCGTGTTGTCAATGCATCTATGACATGTTAGCAAATATTATTCAGAAATAAAAAAAAATTTGATAAAAATAAAAGAATAAAAAATAAATAAAAAGGGGTCTGGTCGAACATGGATATATAAAAAAATAAGACGGACTATAATTCAATGCACCAAAATATGTAGACTTCTAGAAGACGTTCAGAAAGAATACATTGATTGTAGGCAGATACTCTGAATGGGGTTTCGAACCCTTTACGTACGTTAATATTAAGAACTATCGTATACTGATTTATATCGTATTAGAATTTCGTTTGAAATATACGATAGTTTATGAATACACTAATCGTATTAATTAAAAAGGGTCATCTATTAATCATGACTGTCCACCCTGCCATAACAATTTGTAAGGGTATGTAAGACTGAAAGCACCGAGCGTTGTCCTGTTTTATTAAAATTTAAAATCTTTCAAATGTCCTTATCAGAGGAACACTTCCGTTGGACAATTCTTATGAGTGACTGCAATACAATGCACACAGTGTGGCTGTTGCGTCTGTGTGGTGGACCCAATAAATTGAAAGTTTCCTGATCACTTGTGTCTCTCCCCAACAGATACACAACAAACGTTGCAATTTGTGTCCAGCCTAAATTTTAACGAACACGCAATAACGCATATTTCTCCATCAACTCCATACATACATACGTATCAACATGAAGCCCATACTCGGAATAACACATCCATTCCACTTAATTGTCCAATATGTCCACACATTTCGGAGTGTGTATTTTATTAGAAATTTGTCCGATATGAATGGTTGGTGTGCATTTGCAGTAACTATAGCACACAATGGTTCCAATGAAAAATGAGGAATTTGTTAATAAAAACAATTTGGACCAAAAACAACACACACAGACACACAAAAAAACCAGTCCTGCAAAGCTATGTGCCATGGTTGGCAATGGTAAATGGTTCAGGATGGACAACGGCCTTTATGCCATTCCTATGACACCACCTCCATGCAGTGGCATAGCATGACGTGGCGGGGCGAGTAGAATCGTTCCATTCGTTCGATTTTTACGTTCAATTGGAATGAATGAATTCATGCATTCTCATATGTTTTTAATAGAAAATGTGTGTGTGGCTGTGTGTGTGTACGTGTGGTGCTCTTTAATCTATAGCAGAGCACATTAATCAATTTTTTCCTTTTGTTCTTCTTCTGGTTGTCGGTGTACAATTTCATCTGTATCCTGCGTACGTGTGTGTTCACGTGAAACATTGCTGCGACTAATGGCAAATATTGCACAGTGGGCATAAATTATTGTTTTGTTGGAAATTAAATCAATCATTTGTTTTCTCCGGCTTTATGAACAAATTCCCCTTAAAACAATTTAAGAAAGCCCCAAAGGAAGAATTCTCAAAAATTTTTGAAAATATACCCAAAAATTCTGAAAAATTGTCCAAATAATTTATGGAAAAATTGGCAATAGAAGTGTGCTTGCGGCCGAAATAGCAGCTTAAAATACATTTTTCGGATATGCTGTATTTTGTTCAATCCATAACGCTTCCAAATATTTTCCCGATTAAAAGCTTCAACTATTTTGGAGACCAGCATCAAATTATTTTGTGTATAAAATATATTTTGGGCCATCTTTTTTTATGGCTTGCGGTTTATCCATTGATTCGTTTTTTCCTTACATTGAATTAGGGAATAATAGTTGAAGAACAAAGGGCTAAAGTGGTTTCGCGTCTTACTCTTGATAGTAGGGGAGTGAAAGAATTGGAAAATTAAATTCAATTTCCCTGTTTGAAAACTTTACATTGAATGAGGGAAAAATAGTTTAAGAACGAAGTCTTTCTCTTGATAGTGGGGGAGTGCAAGACTTTGAAAATTAAATTCAATTTCCCTGTTTGAAAACTATTGAAGGCAATAGGATAGTTCGCCATTAAAATCATAGATAAGTGGTCAAATTCAGAAATAAATTTAACTATTTTATCGATTTGTTTCAAATTTCTACGAATTTTAACGCTGAGGGAGCTGACGTCCTCCAAACTTTCATTTATTTTTCAATATGAAGTGAACACACAAATTATTGACGTAATGCTTCACAACATAGAGTTTTGGACCAGAACTCCACTGACATTCAATCCATTCAGTAAGGAAATTGTTTAGCCCACTGTGTTCCACGGCATAGGTTGCCATTGATGTGCCCGCAGTAGCGGGTAAAGGTAGTCATCACGGTGGCTGTGGTGGTAGTGACAGTGGGTGGTTGAACATACGAAAAACAACAACAAAGGACCCAACTCACGGGAAAATTGGTACAGCACAACAGATGTGATCCTTTCAATTTTTACATCGTCATCTTGTGATTTTCATCTTTACCCCGCGGATGCCTGTTCGTTTGTGTGTGTGTGTGAATATGAGGAATTGCCGTTGTTTGTATGAACATACTTGTGTTTGCCTTTATATTCGGTGCAGTGCGTATTTACGCCAGTGTGTGTGTGTGCAAATGTGCCAGTATTGGTATGATTGGTACGTGGGTATTACGAGTATAATTTAATGCTTGAAGCATTTAGTCTTTTCCTACTATGCGTACGTGTGTGTGTGTGTGGGTGGCTGTGCGCCTGATGTTACCTTTATCGCCCTGCTTCCCATCATCACTACAATCACCTCCACATTTGGTGAATCCATCAATGCCACCCAGCATCCTTACAACAAAGTTGTCTATTTATACACACATTTGTAAAATGTAAAGCGCAATGTAAGGCTGAACAGATATCAGACGATTACAACTGAAATATGCGTCTTTATGGAAAAGTGAACTCTGTCCAGGAAAGAAGAATTCAAACCAGATATCTCCATGCTTGAACACACGCATTTTAGCACACAAAAAAGCTTCCGCTTCTGTTGATAGGTCTTTCAGAAGGCATGCAAAACGTCTAGAAAAGAAGAACTTACACGAAGGATTAAGAAACAAATTCCAGGAAACAATGTTTGTTCTTATTGCGAAATAATTTTAATTAATCTACGAGTGTTTTCAATTTATGAAATTTATCCTGGTATTAAAAGCTTGGCAGTACGATGCTCATGACACAGGAACAGGAAAGTAGCGAATGGATAAATTGTACCGGCATAGACCTTCCACTTAGATCATCCAATGTTACCCCAGACTTCAACCATTCAAATGAGAAATTACATAATCCCGCAACCCTTCAAATAATTAAAAGCTTAGATGACATTTAGAAGTACAACAGGTCAGCACACTCAATTTCTGAATGAAAAAGCCATTTTTTAATTTTGAGAAAAAAAAAAAATAAATAAAAAAAAACATTTTCTTTCTTTATGATCTCAAAACTGAGTCGGAGACAAGAGTCTCTTGAGATTGAAATGATGAGGGATGTAACGAATGTCACTTTAGCGAACGCGAAAAGAAATATTAAGCGAATATAGAAATATCTATTGGCGAATACGAATATTAAAATAAATACTAAACTAAACTTGCGACCACGAATGCGGTGACGTATGTTAAAAGTGAAACGTATCGCAACTGCAAGCCGAGCCAAACTCTCACTGTGATTTCTGTCGAAATTGCCGCAACCAGTTGACAGGGTTAGGACAAAAGTTCTAGGGGCTCGTGAGCACCCTCGCTACCACATAACAATCTCCGGTGAGACCGCATAGCATTAGTACTTCTACTTCGGGCCCAGTACACTCTAACTGGTAGCATAAAATATACAAATTTAATGGCATCTCCACTACAATAGAGCATTTAATACATATATTTCTTTTAGTCTAGTTAGCAGCGTATAAGGTCTCAACTGTGTGATATCAGGAGGCCCCTTTACCATGCGGCAGTCCTTGCCTACTGCGTCAATGAGTTTAATAAAGGTGGACTCGGTTATCTTATTGAATTTTGGAAGAATGCTACTCTCCAATCCTAGAAATCATATTCCTATAATCCGACAAACAATTGCGATATTTTATTCCACGCTATTCCATGTCAAGAGTTTTCCAACAAGAGGTGTTATTTTGAATCACCCGGTATCTCGGTAGCTCACTTTTGAAGCTTTTATTCTTTGACATTTGACAAGTAGAAACTAAGCCACTACTAAAAATGGAACGATAAACGCATTGAAATTATTAAAATTCATCTTGTGATTTAAAACCTTGAGAATTCTTACTTTGGGGTGGTCACGTGAAGGATAAGATCTACGCCAACAGATAGAATTCGTGAGGCCATTGAGGACATAGGGTAGCCACTTTGCCATTTGGCTATGGAAAATGTCATGAAAAGTATATGGTCCTGTAAGCGTGATCGTGGTGGCCATTTGGCTGGTGTTGTTTTTCATTATTAACGGCATATCCATCTCTTTATTATGAAATAAACATCCGATCATTTATCTCAATAAAAGTCATTTTTCTTTGAATACCAAATTAACACCTCTTGTTAGATAACCCTTAGACTGGGAATTCGGACATCATGTTGATGTTTCCCTCGAAATCTTAGTAATTGAGGACGGGACCGAATGGCTAATTTTATTTTTAAAGTATCCTTATGAGATTTATTAATCGACGGTAATTACAAGTTAAAACTCCCTATATAAATACGCTTCTTCTAAGGGTAGCCTCCTTTAGAAATTCGGTATTAGTTCAGCTTAGTTTATGTTTAGCATAATGATTTTACAAATGACATTACGAACTTTTGTAGTTTAAATTGAATGTGTGATATTTTGAATGCAACTATGTGCGTAGTATATATTTACAGAGGAAGGAAAAATTTAACAAAACTTAAATCAATTTTTATAAAATAGTCTAAAAAAGGGTAAAATTATACTGATATTATATCATTGATTGACATCGCCTATTAAAGTTTGTTGAGAATTTGTTAATTCTAACATACACAAGGTCAACGCCAGCAAGTGTGTGTAAGCCTAGAAATTCGGTATAATTCTTATAGAAACTAATTGCATTCCAACTAGTCTAACAGCAGATATCAAACTCATCACGCAACTACAAAATCCACCCCTTCGGCATCCACCCTAATATACGATTGTATTTCCTTTCTGCCTCTCGCTCCTGTTAAATCGTTGAATTTCGTTGCTTTTATTTATTTGTTGTTGTACAACAAATGTACGCATTCTAAAAAGTCACCCTTCCATTAAAAGGTGCGATGCGATGCGTATGGTTTTGTGGGCTGTGCAAATATCAGCCTCCCCACATTCGCAATGACAAGCAGTGTACGCCGCAGCTTCCAATTTCTGAACATCAACATCGGATGTATGAAATATTTGTAATATAGTACGGGCAAATATGTATGTGTCTGCCTGAATGTATTAGAACTGCACCACCAACACCCATCCACCCGACAATGCTTTGTTTAATGGCATCACCGTCATCGGCACCTTTAACACTACCCCACCCGCAACCGTCCGTATCCGCTTTCGCTGGAACAACAAATGAAGGACATTTAATACGCAATGTTTTGTAAATTGTAATTTTCGCGTTTAATGTACGTGTACGTACAGAATAAATGAAAGGAAAGCGAATGAACGACCGACAGAATGGAGAAGATACAGAGCGAGTGCATAAAATTCTTTTGTTTACAAATTTTATGTAATTTTTATGTAATTAAATGAACATTTGTATTCACGAAAAAGGTAAAAACGGCAAAAGTAAAATTCGATCGCTTCGAAGTTTATATACTCTACAGGGCATTTCACCGGTGAGTAGGGGCTTCCCTAAAATAACCGTCTTTAAACTTCATTGTAGTAGCCATCACCGGAAGATGGTGTGCTCAAGTAAAAAAAATACTATACTTATTTATTTTCCTCTCTTTTAGGCACACACGCATCCCACTCCTACCTTTCACCTGCGAATCAATAGTCAGGTGAGTTTTTTCGGGTGTTACAAACGCTCTAATAAACTAATTACCGACCACATCCAATAGTGAAGTGTAGACGAATATACGTACAAAGTTTGGTGTTGTGCTCGTACTTAAACTTTTTGTGCATATACTTGTAAAGTTTTTCATTTTGTCATAATTACCGTAACACGTTCAAATTAAATGTTTCTTTCATCTAATATGAGTACTAAGTATGCTGCAGATGCTCCTGTATACTCCTGTATGCTAATGCAAAGGTCATGACGTTGCGTATCATACAGTAAGTTGGTATGTTAAGTTTGTCCTTTGACAAACGTGATAAGAAACACTGTTCGGCATAGGTTTTTACACGGTTTTTACAAACTCTTTAGACGTTTTGTTTTTAATAAACCGACTTAAATATACCCTCACCCTCAGTAAAAATACATAAGTCTAATATTCCAAAGTATAAAAATCTGGCGAAATGTCATAACAGCAACCTCGCAATATCGAATTTTACAGAAAAGTTGGGTTATATATACTAATATACTATAGTATGGAAGATACCAGAAGAGGCGTGGCCACACCTTTAACTTTTTCTCCAAAACTATCCAGTTATAGCTTTACAAAATACAGAATTTGGGCAAGTTCGCGCTGGGCGTATTGATATTATTACACGATTTCTAAAATGGGCGGAATGCTACATGTGTATGAGAGGAACCAGCAATCCCATAAGTACTTTTGGGAAATATTAAGCCATGCCAATGTTCAAAGCGAAAGTTATCGTGCGAACCAGCCGGACATACATATTATGTTTATACAGAATATGTATGTACAACATTCACCGTAAAATTCAACGATTCGCCAATTTAAAGCTACTCACAGACCAATGTGATTTTAATGCCGCATTTATTACAACACATTATCGTCACATATCAAATTCGCCCAGAACTTTGCCAACGACACGTCTGTCACAACTTTCCAACAGGATATCGCATTGGTCTATGAGAAACCTAATGCTGTAGGGATAAAGAGATTCGACCCATGTCGCTCATTAAAAGTATTTGTTCATCTTGTTGAATGTTATTAGTTTTTTTTATGTAATACCGATATTTTAGCATGTTTTCATGTTCATGCAAAAGCAAAAGAGGATATAGAAAGGACCGAAGGGAATTAGAGGAAGCAACGTAAATTGCTGCTCATCAGCTACACGACAAAAACTGAAGAAGTAGCAGCGGCAATAGTGACAGCAGTACGAGTAGTTGCCCTTACCACTGTCGCCACCACCGCCGCCGCCGCCATCACCACCAAACACCGCTGTTCAAAGTTCGGTTGCGTTAAGAAGCTGTAATTAAAATATCTTGTAATGTAAATGTAATTAATTTTTTGTTAGCATAAGATGATGCTACAAATACTCGGGAGTGTAAAAGTTCTGTAATTAAGTGGAGGGCGGTGCTGATGGAACGAGGAAGGTGGTGGTATTGGAAAGACTGTATATGTTGCCGAAGGCAGTTAGCAATAGTGGTAGTTTCTGTTCCATCCCCTTCACTCGTCAGCTGAGGTAAACGTTGTAAAGGGATTAGCATGAAGAAATTTAATATTGACTCAAAACGAACGCACAAACAAACATTCTCCGTTTGAACTTTTCATTATTGACGTTATCTCGTGTCGTATTACATTATCCTTCATCTTTTGTTTTACAGGCCAAAGGGCAAATTTCCCAGAAAATCAAAAGATATCCAATTGTGTACTTACTGCATCATGATGGCACTTTCGATTGAAAATGAATCTGTCGGCAGTCCGCATATATTCCAATTTCGTATCTCAACTGGTTCGCCGAGAACACTCACCAATTGGAAATCTTGACTGCAGACTACTCCGAAGCCAGCACATTTCTCAGCCCATTGGCGTATTTGTTCGACACGGTAATCGATAGTGAATGGCCCAAGATAGGACACTACTCCCGATGAGATTAGCACATCACCGGTGAGGGTATTGTAGGTGCGACCCAGTTGCTTAGCAGTCTCCGACCATCTGGTGCGTTCTCCGCCCAGACCGGAGATTAGTTCCTGGGCTCGTTGTAATTTTTTCGTACACGCTTCATGTTCGGCTTGTAGTATGCTGAAAGAGGTAGAATAGTACAGTAAATCAGATGTGTTTCTTTTTATCTAAAGCACACAACGCACACAATTGCGACATTATAAAATCATTTTTATACAATCGATCATTCGATTGAGGTATGCTAACTAATCAGGTCATGTTGTAAACGCGTAGGTAAATGTCAGGAGGTAGAAAGGCAAGATTATGTGGACGATTATGTCTACTACAACTACCTTGCACATAGATAGGTGCATCTATAACGAATACTTTGATAATTGAATCATAGAACAATTGAGAGTTTTCATAATTTAGCAAATAGCTGCATAGTTAAGAACTACATAATCGAAAAATATAATACTGGTTTTCAATTACTAATTACCCAATCAAATATACATTACATTAATTGAAATACAATTCGTCTTTATCTTACCCATATTCCTTCATTTGTTTATCTAAAACCTTTTGAATCGCCGCCAAATTGGCTTCCACTCTAGCTAATTGTGATAACTTGTCATTAAGTATTTTCTGAGCAGCCTATTAAGTAAAGAAAACAAAGTATTAAAAAAAAGATTCATGTCCGCAATACCCCACCATCAACATACATTATAAGCCGCTTCAGCCTCAGCCAAGGCAATCTTTTTGGGCGCCACCACCTTAGCCACCACATCGTATTTGGTCAAAGCTATGACCCACTTACACAATCCCTCACAAGCTGTCGAAGCTGTTTTAATTTTTTCCGGATCAAATGCCTCATTTGTCAAAACTCGTTCCTGAAGCTTTTTAATAACCGCCACTGGTATGTTATCCTTGTCGAAGTTCAGCAAGCTATCCAAGAATTTGATATCACTTAAAACTTTTTTGGAGGGACCCCAATAGTCTTCAATCATACCCACACCACTAGGGTTTGCAACACGTTCGGGTTTGATTTCTTTTAAAATACAAACGGCCTCCATTACTATGCGCACACCTACGGGAGGACTTTTCATAGTTTTGACCACGGCAATATCAGCTGTGGTCAAAGTGTTTAGTGCCGTCATTGCTTCATTGAGTATGGGCAGAGCTTCGCCCAGTTTGGTGTCGCATTCATCTTTGATTTCCTGAGCCAACTCGGCCTGTTCGGAAGCAACCGCTTCGTCTTCTTTTACTATTTCTCGCTGTTCCTCAGCGGCTTTGCTGTCGTCGGTGACTTTTGCCACCTGTATGGCTACTGTTTCAGCAGCGGCCTTTATTTTGGGTTCTAAGGTTTCCAGTTGTTCTTGCATGATACCGACTTGCTGCGCAGCAATATCCAACTGCGAAATGCCAGTTAAGTAACGATTTTTATTAAGCAAGATGGATCTTAAAAATGGAAAATGGAAATGCGTCTCCCCGTTCAAACTGAAAACCGAATTCTGTGACAGCTATAGTTTCCTACTTACGTTCTCTTCTTATTCAACAATGTTTTAAAAGTTTGAATAAGTTCCAAATAAGATGTAGGCGTCACATAATTATGTCTCTTCAGCCTCAAGAAGAATTCCTCCGACAATGCTTGCGTCGACGTATGAAATTCCATGCACATATCTATGGCAGCTCGTCTCTCCAAATCGGTTAGATCTTCTTGAGCTAAAAATCGTGTCGATACTGCCAACAGCGCATCTTCAGGCCAAGCTTGGAACCAATCAATGGTACAGCAATTTACAATTGAGGGGAATTTCCGTATGCGAACGCGCAATGCCTCACCAATGGGTGACATTGACAAGACTATGTGCAATTGATCTTTGCAGGTCTGATCAAAAAAATACGAATAGGGTAATGAAGTTACGAAAAATATTTTACGATTTCTTACCGTTACAAAGAAATTGAACAGAGCAACTGGACTGCCATCAGTTTGTACGGCTTTATCTCGTTGCTTATCGATTTGGGCCATTTTTTCGACAATTTCCAATTTTTCTTCATTGGTAAACAGATTTGGAACCTCGCCAGCATTTAACAAGTTGTTGATGTCTTCAAGAAAAGATTCATCTTTGATCTAAATAGAAGAAAAGGCAATATCGGAAAAAATACACAATTTTTTAATTTTCCAAAATGAACGAAAACAGTACTTAGAGTTACATTATGAAAATGGTCTTTTGACTTTCTTATCAATATCCTGATAATTTCACAGTACAGTGGGGTTTCAAACCCCACCCGAAATTAATGTTTTATAAACTTATGAAGGCTTGGATGTTCAAGAAATTATAATAAAACGAATACGTTAGTTCGGGCTCATCGGCATAGGAAAAATATATTGATATGCTCAGTAGAAATATCAGTATTTCATATGAGGTTTCAATAGTCGTTTCCCTTTACCTATCCCCTGAAACTCCTTGTTTTCTTTTTACCTGTACATCTGTAAACAAAAACACTCCATGCATTTCCGACGAACTTATCTTACGCAATATAACCTTAATGTCTTCATGCCATTCATTAGATCCATATAAGCGAGATATTTCAACTTGAAACAATTCATAATCACATATATGCGAAGCCAAACGAGTTAAGCTCTGACGTCCGGAGCCTCCGACTCCGATGAGTAGAGCATGACTACGTGGCTGCTTTATTATGCGACATATTCTCGATAAATGTTCCACGGCAAAACGGAAGAGCACCAGATTCATTGGTTTCTTCGACATATTATTATACTCCACTAGATATGCCTCCACCACATTTCGCAGCTCGTCCAAATCTTGCACCTCAACGTAATTCTTGGTATCCGCTTTAGGATTGGTAAAATCACAAAATATCAAATTTCGAAAATCGGCTTCGGTTAACTTGTCGCCCTTTTGGACGAAACGTTCAAATAATACTTCCGGTTCGATGCTGAAACTTTCTCTCATTTGATTGCAGATGGTATTAAAAAGCCAAGAGCGATCACCGTCTTCAACAAGGCGATCTCCGTACACTCTGAAAACTTCATGGACCCAAAGGCGGCGCATAGAGTTCAAATCTTCTGTAGCTTCGGGCACTGACAAAAGGACTCCTTGGATGACTCGCGAGAAATCTCGCAAATTGAATAGATAATGAGATTTTGCAGGTGTGGGTAGAAGATTAATTTTGGCCTTGTTGTAAATGGTCAAAGTGCCAATGACAATCTCTTCAATACATGGATCGAACTCTTTGGAAAAACCCCTAAAACACAATAAGAAATAAATATTAAGCTTACATTTTTACATTTCCGATAATCCCATCCCTCCCTTCCCAATATGTTTTCATCTTACCTCGTATCCAAATGCCACAATATAATCTTACTGAAAATAGTCTTTAGAATATCATCGTTGAACTCATCAATAGCCAAGACATTGAAGTGCCTTTGAAAACGTGGTGTTATAGTATTACCCGTCGACGGAGGACCCATTGCACAGATCATTTGAATATCGATCAATTTCATAGGCACTATGGTCTTACGATCATACCACATCCAATGGTCCATCATCATGCGCAACAGCTCTATTGGAGGCTGCGCTCCGTAGTTCTCCTTCAAAGGCATGGACACATCATCGACAAAGGTAACAAATCGTTTATTCAACGGTGGGCCGTATACACCCTTCCGACGTTTATCCAACTTGGACATAATGATATCTTGAGTCTGATTGGCTGTGGTTTGTGCAGAAAAGTTTATAAGCAAAGGTTTGTATACCGACAAATCCATTTTCTTTAGCATATAGTCGATAATGTAACAGCTTTTTCCCGTTCCAGTGGGTCCCACAAACATTACCGGTTTGCCATGTCGCACGAGAAGATCCAAAATTGTCGTCATTCGCACATTTTCATTGGTCAGTATGATGATTTGATTCACTGGGATGTCACGGCTTATGGGACCAGCAGCCGCCACATCGTCTTGCCATGGTTTCCATTTGCCTTTACCCTCTTTGAGGAAGCGGTAGTCAAACACCGAACCTTGTTTCGGTATGGGGAAAATGAAGGGCTTCGTCAATACGGGAACATGCAGGTCCTCTGGTATACCAAAAGATTCGTAGAGGTTTTCTGGGAAATTCTTTTCCATTAAAGCTCTAAATATCAAATTAAATTTCTCTCGACTAGCTGAGTCCAAAGAACCGCCAATGGACCAAATGCAGGAAAAGAGAAACACGCCCTCTATCTGGGCTCTCATATCCAAATCCGAAAGACTTTGTACATATTTCTCATCTTTGAAATCATCCAGAAAACTATCAAATAGATTCATTAGCGAAACCATAAGGTTGGCATCTGAGGTGGGCGCAATTTCGTAGAGCGACGACTTCCTTACAATATAAAGTAATATCGGACAAAAACGGCTGATTAGGGAAGACACAAGCTGTTTGGCCACAGCATGAAAACTGGCTGGTAGCATATTTTTCCAGGAGGCAACCAAAGGTGTCCAACCCAGAGAAGAGGGTTCCATATAGATCATGCCACAGCGGGAGACTGTGGCAGGGGAGGCCACCTCCAGGTCCATTGGCTCAAATATCAAGTTGGTGGTGGGGGAGAGTTGTATGATTTCTCCAGACATCAGACAGAGCTTTTTATTATCATCCAGTACGGTGTTCATGTTTTCAATCCATATGGCATCAACGGGACCATCAAAGAGCAGCCATTTCCGAACATGAGTCTCCGAGACAGCATATTGCCTATAGCTGACAGCCAAAACACCATCACTCCATTCATGAGAAACAGCATCGAACTGTCCGTAAAGTTGACCCATGGTAATGGCCTTTGGATTAATGACGGTGTAAATGGCACGATTTTCACCGGCATCCTAGTATTAACAAAGCACATTGTATTTCGAAAAGATTTGCAACTTGCCAGCACACTTACTCTTTTCTCCATATACTCTAACGTTTCCGCCAATATCCTATAACATGTGGTCTTACCTCCGAATGGCAATCCGACCAACATCAACCCATGACGCACTACGATCATCTCGTACAACTGTTGCACCTTCTCCAAAAAGAAATCCGTGCACTGCTTGTTATTCTTCGCACATACCTGCCGGCAGCATTCATTGAAAATCACATAATCCGCCTCGGGCAATACGGTGCCCGGAAATAGATCTGAAGTTATGCCTTGGAATAGAGGGACATCTTGGTTAAGGAACTTGGGCAAGTTTACATCCTTGATGGAACGCAACACCAAAATGTCTTCATTTTCATTGCGATAACGAAGTTTCAAAGCTCCGGCCGCTTTAAGGACCGATTTCACTGCTCGCATGCCATAATCATAATGGCACTGGGTACTCAGCTGTTCCGAGCACAAACGATAGGTAGCCACAATTTTAACCGACAAAGGCTTGGCTGTTAGGAAACCATAGGAATACAATTCAATTTCCGAAATTAAAGCATAATCGGGTACCATCATAGCCACCGAACGGAACAGAGCCTGAGAAGAAAAATATTGGGTTAAATAAAGACCGAAATGAGGCCAGGTAATGATACATACCTTGAGATTATCCGGCAACTCTGATCTTCCTGCATAACCCGGATTCATGGTGATAAATACCGCACAGGTGGGATCCAACGTCAAAGTGGTTCCTTCAAACACAAGCGTTGGACTGCCGGAATTAATGCCACGCTGTATGGTCAATATTTGTTGGGCCACCACAGAAAGCACCTCCAAATCGATACGATTAAATTCGTCAAAACATGACCAGGCGCCACATGATGCCAAGCCCTTAAAGAATTTACCCAAGGCCAAATAATCCAGACCATCGGAACAATTAAAGACCACACATTGTTTAGCCACAGCTTTGGCCAAATCTTTAGTGGTCTCGGTTTTGCCCGTTCCAGCTGGGCCTTCGGGAGCTCCACCCAAATGTAAATGTAAGGCGCTGAACAAAGTACGGTAGCAACGATCTGTTAAAGGAGTGACCACCAAGCGAGTTGTGTTACCCAAATACTCATAGCCATATTTCAAAGAACAATTGATCATGCGGGTATCCAAGTTGTTGTCTTCCCAGTAGTAGCGAAGCTGAGTGGGACAACCCAGTAAGTTTTAAGAACTTCATTATAAACGCCATTCACGTTTATACTAACCTGACATAACCACTGGAAATCATTAAGTTCCGAAACCTGTTTTTCCACTATTTCAGCCAAAACATCACGGGCATGTACATCTAGCACCACCAAAGCTCCCAAAGTAATACGATTTTGAGTGCTTAAATCACCTCTCACCAAATCCACAGTGCGAGTAATCTGTCCGGAAACACAGAATAATGACAATGAAGATTTGGCGACACACGTACCCAACAATGTTTTACCTGTTCCACATTGGTTTGTAAATAGTTTTCCAAATTCTGTTTAGGATTGTCCGACATAAAACATTCCGTAATATATAACGTCCAATAGGTCAACGATATCGACTGGACACACTGGCCCGGCCATATTAAAACCCATTCTTGTCGCACACTCTTTGGATAACTATAGAAAGCTTCACTCATCTGTTTGTGTATACTCTTTTTCATATCCATCTCCAGTTCCAAAAGCCATTTCTCCACTTGACCTCGTGCCTTAGCAGTGGATATGACGTCAACCAATTCCACTTCTTCTCGTTCCGACGAACGCATTATGGACACCTCCAACTCTTCGGTAAATTTCAATGTGGCAATGCCCTCAAAGCACTTCTTGAGATGTGGCTGTACACGGGTGGGATCTTTGGTCTCGGAGAGGATTTCCAAGAGTTCATCATTAGATAAGAAGAAGAAACGGGGGAAATACAAGCGTTTCTTTTCGAGGTACTGCAAAAAAAGGAAATGAAAATAGGTAATTAGAGGTCGAATAATATTTAAACTATAAACAAATTTACCGCATTTAGACCCTTTTGTATAATTTCCAAAAGATTGAAAGCCTTCTTCAGTTTCTCCGACATTTTATCGATTTCCACCACGGCCATTACACGGGGATCGGCATTGACTTGTTTCATTAATTCTTTCCAGATCTGAAAGTCATAAAATATTGGTGATATTCATAAATGCATTCCTTGTAAAATAAGCCTAAGATTTTCCACCTTATCCACAGCACTAAAACGTCTTCCTTCTTCGGGCATTTGTTGTTGAATATCCGGACTAGAGAATATAGGCTCCAGATACATCCAGGTGGCTTGGACTCTCAACCAATCATCAAGAATATCTTGCAGAAGCATTAACTTGGCCTCCCATTTCCTGAAATTTGCCGTCATATTTAGGAAGTGTATATGTATGTTTACTTAATTGATGTCTTCAACTTACAGTATATCCTTTTCAAAGGGCTTAATATATGGTGAACTCTTCATAGTCTGAGTCTTTATAATTTGATCATCCAAAAGAACTTGAATGTCATCGATAGCAGCGAGTTTGTAGGTGCCAGTATCTCTAAAAATAAGCAACAACAAAAACATTGTCGTGAAGTTTAATTATGGAGTGCGCTTGAATATGGAATTGGTTAGAGAAACCGTATTTAATAGAGTATGGTTATTATTATTTAATTCCCATAGTTCCTAGGTGGAACATGGAACTAATTGCAGTGATATAAGTTGTCTTGAGGAAAAAAAATGTACATTTACCATTAAGATTCATGGAAATCAAAAATTAATAGAATTTGGTATCAAATTTCTCAACTCAACACCTTCATCTGAATACGATTTAAGAAAACAGACGACTTTTACACTTACCTGTATGGTGAAACTGAAAATGATATATCCTCCCATTCCGCTACCATCTTTGCCATGGCTCTTTCCAAATTGTTTTCCTTCGTTGCGCTTTCCGAAATAGTTTCAAACTTGGCCACATAGTCTTCCAGACCATATTCAATGATGCGAGCCAATGTCAATTCGGGTGACACTTTAATAGGAAAGCCAATTAGCTCGGACACCAATTCCCAATGGCGTGTCTTCATGCCGGGATTGCCTAGAGTACAAATTATTGGCATATGTTCACGGAATGCTTCAATTTGTTCCTTGATCTAGAAAAGGAAGGAGAAGAAAACGAAACAGTTAAAAGACGCTTGAGAAGGGAACCCATTTGGAGAGCCATTTCAAATCTTTGCTTACATCCTTTATTAAAATCATCGTTGTCGGATGATCACCCATTTGTTTTTCCAACTTCTGTATTATTCGATACATATTAGCCACATCCGCTTCAATTGCATCTGGATCAAAGGTGCCCACTTGAGCATTCATCCACAAATCATACTTGTCCATAAACTCCTGACCAGCATCGAATAAACTTTTATATGGTTTCAGCTGATCATGAGCCTTCTTCCGTATAATGTACTGAGACAAATCCCATCCATATGAAGTCTCCTCTTCATTAATGCGATCAATTGTGTCCATGGCCACCACTAAACGACTGTCGAGAATGGTAGCCTTGCGTTTATATTTGGCCAACTGTTTGATGTCTCCCCACTCATCGTATGTGTGAACCTGATCAGAGTAGGTCTGCAGTTCTCGACGGAAGCCATCAATGCGCTTTTTCAATAGCTCCTGATATTCTATGGTCTTATCGGCTATTATTACCCGATGTTGGTCAAAGATCGACGGTAGTTTCAAATACCATTGAAAGGTATTGGAATTATTTTTTATTTGCAGAGGCGAATACAAAGTATGATCCATTAGCCACAAGATATGGCCCATGTTTACTCGAAGTCGTTGTTCCATTTCCGGTACCACATTTTCTTCAGTGTTGATGACATAGGCCTTGAGACTCATCAATTCCGCTGTATCTTTGGGTATGGTCAAGGCCTTTTTGGCTATGGACTCGTATTCTTTACCCAATTTTGAGATTTGATTTTGCTGATCATTGACCATATACGTCAACAGTTGTTCCTGCATATAGCGCCCAAAATTTTCCAGATTTGCTATGAACTTTTCTCGGTGAAATTCGTACAAACCCATACGTATTATACCCCAAATATCTCGAGATATCTGATCCTCTTTGTGCCGATACTTATAGACCATTTCACAAAATGATTCAAAGGCGGGACGATCTCCTATAAAACGAGATATACGTTCCGCATCTTTGCCATTCATTAGATCGATGTAGTCGTCAAAATCCTGTAAACGCAACTCTGGACCAATACGCTCTTCCTCAAGCAGAGCACATATTCGATTTCGGGTTTCGGCTATTATGGACTCAGGCACGGCGGGAGTCAAAATGACTTTTTCGGAAATTTTAAGATCGGTATAAAGTTTATTCTCGATACGTGGATGATTTTGAACCGCCAACACAATAGACTCAATGATGCGAATCATTTCACTTTGGAATTTCGAAAAGTTTGGATTAAAAGCAATGACATCTTCATCTTCCAACATTAAAGAGATTTTGAAACCGGGATTGGTTTTCTAAAAAAAAACAGGTAAACAACTTCAGAAATGTATCTTCTAACGACAACAACAGAATGCGTCTTACCCCATAATCACATATGAAATCGGCAAACGTATTCAAACTCCGTATGCACATATCCTCCAGCTGTTGAGTCATCAGGGCGCCGACACAATTATAGAAGCGTTGTATCAATTTTGTCTTTCTTACGTCCGGCAGTTGACCCTTATGATTGGCTTTCAATAAAATGGTATGTATTTCTCCGTACCAGTCATTTTCCAACAAATTTTTGGCCCGGTCCACATGGCGCCCCACAGTGTACTGGATTGAAAAGAAATCATTTACATTACACGGAAGACGTTCTTAAATAACTGGAAAGCTTACAGCAAATTCAAACAACTCAAAAGGGGCCGGTGATTTTGATAACTCTTTGGAATCAATCAATGTTATCTCCTTGTATTTTGTGTTCCACAATTCCAAAATATTCGCCACCGAGCGATGGATACAGAATAAGGTTTTCTTAAGGCGGCAACGATTTTCGTCGTATCTAAAAAAAATTATATTTTCAAGTAATAAATCACAGACGTTCATCATTGTCGACAAAAAAAATTGTAATTATTTTCGGGTACGCAGTTTACGACAGAGTATACGTCTATTGCAGAAATTCACACTGGTGAGAAAATATCTGTTAATCATAGGAACATTACTTCAGAGGTGGCTAAAAGTAATACTCCGCCTTTTCCTTAAATGAAGGATGAATGAAGCAAATATGGAATGGGATTTACGACCTTTAACAATAAGGGTTTAACCAACGAAGCAATTGTTACAATGGACGGAATTGTTAATTGGAAATTCAATAATTTGTTTTTTTAAATTATTTAGAAATTACCATCTTTCAAACTGTATGATTAGTTTTTTACACGTTCACGGAATTTTTAAAAGTTATGAAACGTTTTTGTTTTTGTGTGATATTCTGTGTTTCCGTGAAAATGTTAACACTCAATATTCAATGAAGGGTCCTTCAATAAATTGTGATGGACTCTTTGCTAATAACTCTGAAACTGTAATTCGGATCTAAAGGCGAAGATTTTAAATAATTTGTATTTATATTGATAGGTTTCATTGTTTTTAATTAAATTTGATGTATACCCCATTTGAAGGTACATGTGAAACTTTTTGTAAATTTCGAATTTTTGTGTTTTTATTAATTAGTTATAATTAATTAATAATATTAATTATTTACAACATTTATATTTATAACTCCAAAACTGGCATTCTGGTCAGAACGCTCCAAACTAATAATACATTTATTAAAATGTATTTCAATAAAATCGGAAAAGTCGTTCTCCAGTTATGATTAAATAAAATTGTGTCTAAAAACAACATATCCATAAAAAAAATGTTGGCCATTTCTGTACTCATCAGAATAGTGTAGTGGTTATTCACTGATTTTTTATTGTTGCATAGGATACTCTATTCTTCTGTGACACAATAACACCAGGTTCCTATCCTCGTAAGTACGAACATAAACAATATTTTTCAGCGCCCGATTCCACCTTGTATTCCAATGTTTAGGGAAACACACGGTTCTAAGAAATTATCGGAGACCATTAATGATTTCAAATGAATCTATTCTTGAATCAAATGTTCAGTATTGTTATTTTTTTCGTTGTTTCAGCTTTGGTCATTAACATTTTCTGAACTCTTCACACATATATCAGATCGGTATTGCCAGTGTTGCTTCGCTATCTCCGAAGGCCTAGTGAACTTTTCTTAAATACGAATAATATTCAACTTTTCTATTTCGGTAGAATTTGAATTACATAAAACTCAGTCTGGCGTGCAAATCCTGTCTGATGAACAAATCCAGTCACAAGATATACATTCGTAAAACGCTGAACAAGCAAAGCATTTGTCTGAAGATGAAAATAAATGTGCGAATGAACGAAATGTTTTTCTGTAACGAAAATAATAAACAAAATAAGAGCGGAAACAAATTTGACTCAATCAAATTGTTGTCTTACAAAATAAGCGATGCATAACTTAGAAAATTTATGGAATATGAATGGAAACAACTATGCAAAAAAAAAAGAAAGGAAAAACGAAAAAGCCGAATACGAAAATGGAACCCCTTATGTGAACGTATGTATGTAGCTTTTTTTCGGATTGACAAAGTAATTCACCACAGATCCATACAAAGGGAGTGGGAATCTGTGTGTATGTTGAGGAAAAACTGACTGAAACTTTTGAACAAAGCCAAGAGTGCATAAAGCGTAATGGAAAATATAAATTTCCAAAGCCAACGAATTTAACCGCACATTGACTTTTCACTTGTACAGTGGGACAACAAAAATAATTAAACAGAAATGTAAGAAAGCTCAGTTAACGACCACTTAGCTTCTTATAAAAAAAAATACCGAAGTTCCTCTCCAGGTCCCACCGTTCTACCACCAGTCGTTGTTTATTTTGTTCCAGCATTTTCGCAGAGTTTGAGTTGATTTAGAGTGAACGAGCAGCTACAAGACAGGAAAGAAAACAGAAACAGAGTGGAAGCATTTTAGAATTATAGTCATTTGTTAGTAGGACTTGTTTTTGACACCTCCCCAACAACAGCTGCAGCAGCTTTCGTCCTTTCGTTACACATGAGTGTTACATACGCACTCCATCAACCCATGCCAAATCCGCCAGCCCACCTACATTCTCACACTTTTTTTCTTTTTTGCACATCCCCATTTTTTCTGGTGTATTTTTGAGTGTGTGTGTGAGAATTGTACGAGGCCCAAGTGAAAAAGGAATATTTGTAGATGGTGAGTAAGCTCACAATAAAAGCAGAGCAATAACTAGTTTGGTAACCTGTCGGGGGGATATATTTTAAAGACAGTGTATTCTATCCCTAGCAAACCTTTAAGAACTTATTTGTCAGAAGTATAATACTATAACTAGTCCTCTAAAAGGGCTATATTAAATTCCTAGAAAGCAAATTTGTACTTTTGTAGAATCGTTCATTCATACACTCCTACTCTTTAGGGTCCATGTTTATTGCTACACATCAGTAAATCTAATTCAACAGGACATGACGATCCATTATCAGGCCGCCCGCCGTTTCCATATCTGCACAAAGTCGTTTATATTTCTTTTGAAAGTATAATAAAGTTCGTTGGTACATACCGTAACAAATTTTTTAAGTAAAAATAATGAAAGAAAAACAAAAAACGAAACGTAAAGAAAAACTTAAACACATATCGCCGTTGATGTTGAAAGGCAAAATGAGAAAACCACATACATTCGAACGTCAAGGATATACAGCGTCAGCAAGGATATGTGGTGCGGATAGAAGAGCGGAGAGTATTTGGTTAAGTCAAGTCAAGATGCAAATATGTGTAATTTATTACAAATGAAGTGTAAGTGTGTGCGTGTATATGGTAGACCCTCTCCACATTTGTATATTTTTCAGTTCTTTTTGTTGTTGTTCGGTTTTAAAGTTTTCCAAAGTAAATGTTGGTTTTAAAGTAATCAAAGGAGGGGAAGTGGATTAGTAGACGAAATAATGCAGATGTCTTAAAAAGGATAAATTAAAAAAGTTAAAATTGAACAACACCATTTTGAGTAAGCAGGAAAAAATGAAGTTTCGCTTTTTGAAAAGTTAAGCACAGAGAGAGAGGTAAAGAATTTAATGAAGGAGAGACGTGAAACTATTCTACTGGTATTCTCATAGGAATTTCATATTAATATTATTTTTATGAAGGAACATCAAGGGAACTGCTCCTAAATCAGTAACAAAGTACTTTATAATATATAAAGCGTGATCTTTAGACTTATAAACGAAGAATGCACGCAAATCACTAAGAACTAAAAATTCCGAGGTACGTTTCTTTGGAGATACAATGTAGTTCCGACAATATTGTGAGTACTGACATCTTAAAAACAATTGCACATTTGGATTCGTGAACAAAATTCATTTTATATGTACGTCAGGTACGTACAGGAGACCTCAAAATATAGAATATCTCAGTCGTATGTAACAAAGTTAACCGCCACACAATGGTTCGTTCCATATCCAAGATTATACCGATAGAAATTTAACATAGAACATTGACAGGAATCCGTTAATACCTCACACCACATGACCAGCGAATTGTCTAACTATATCGCCGACTCTAATTTTTGACCAATATTCAACTCTCTAAAATATGAATGCGAACAAATATCTACGAATAGTAACACAGGCATAATATAATAATCGGTAATAGACTAGCCTTGTTTATGGAGAAGAAAAAGGTAACACGTTTGATTCAAAACCGGGGAAAAGCTATGGTGATGCCCCTCTACATATCGAAAGTAATTACCTTATCAGCAAAAATGCATGTGACAATTATATCTATAGACGTTAAAAGAGCGTTTGACAGAATTGGCCCTCATACAATACTTAACATACGAAAATCGTGGTAAGTTGGATAAAAAAAGAGGAACTTGAAAAGATTTCTCGCTTGGCTCGCATTATGAAAATGCATCGGCTTCATAATAAAACCACAAAGCATAATGTATAACATAAGAGCTGATAGCCATTGCTCTTATGTTGCTGCTATTTTAATCTTAGAAATATTTTCATAGGATTAAAAATAAATAATAATAACACAATGGTTATATGGTCTGTTATTCGTATACTGTTGCATATTCTTAAAAAGTTCCCAAATTATTGTTAACTGGTTTTATGAAACAAAAACAACCATAATCGAGTTTTGAAAATCACTCAACTCCCTTGGTCTATGATGCCCTGGGTCAAGAGATATACTTCTTTGGATTGTTTCTCACTAATACAGTCTATGTTGAAAACTGCCACTGAACAATGTTTAAGGTTCCTACCAGGATATGAACCTGGGCAAACTCTACCTATCAGAACACGATCTAATATACGTTTAACAGATACATTCATCTCAGTATTGAGGAGCGACAATAAAATTCATCAAGTGTCATAGATAATCAAAACCCAAAATAACATTTAGTCAAAATTATCTCACCTATATCTCCATTTATTCGACATGGCATTAGCTTCCTTACGTTCGGCCGTCATTTCCAGTTTTGTTTCTTTTTTTAAATTTGTTATAGAATTTTGTAGAACAAAGTCCACCACAGCCTTTTTCATGGCAAAAACATAATCGGCTTTGATCTCATCGATATTCTCATTCAGCGCCCTCTCCCACTTATTCAATACGGGCGGAATTTGACTCTTAATTCTGTAATGGAATAATTAACAACTAATTATTCGATAATCCTTCGAAAAGCCGCAGCATGGATGCGTATGTGGTGGCTTGGCGGCCACCATCACTCTTATCGCTTGCTTGCACGCACTCACCGGTTCAACACCTTTTTGCTCATTGGTGAAACATGAATGGTATCGATGCCGTGCTTAATGTAGTAGTAATAACGTAGAACCTCCTTTTCCTGCTTGTTGGGAAAGTCGGCATCCAAATCAATAGTAGAGGCGTTGTCGGCATCCCCTTCAACAGTTGTTGCCACATCTTCTTTACGGGCAATTAATTCTACCAACTTTTTGCGAAAGTTTTCTCGTTCCAAGCGCATTTGCATGTATGAAGGACGTTCTGCAAAACAAAGGTGGGGATGGCAGTTTGCAGTTTGGGAGATGAAGGTGAATCAATACAACGAACATATCAGTGTGTAATCATGTGCAACAACATTTCTTATCAAATTCAACCAAATGTTGTATAGGAAAAGTTCTACTATTTATCCATTCCTTCCCACTTCATCTTGATGCCCACTGCTGAAATAGTGTTGGAAGTGGAGATGCATACTTGTATGTACTTACTTTCCTTCTTTCTGTGTGGTATTTTACGCTTCGAACGCATCTCTCGCGTGTGGCAGAGCAGACTTGCGGGTATGGTGGTTGACAGCATTCTTCCATCTAATATTTCACTTGTACACTCGGGCATATTCAATTCATACCAGAGACGTCGTGAATTATATTCAGGATTTGCTTTGGAAGACAGAATACTCTGAAGTATATCTGGTTTGGGACGATTGTAGACGAATTTCTGTTTGGAACATGGTCTTTTGACAGCACTCGATCCGCTGCTGGATGCATGGGTTGCGAAGTGTTTGTTTTGTGCTGAAAGGAAATATTTAAAATTAAATAGAAATACTTGAGACACATTTAAATAAGACCGGACAACTTATATAAGGAAAGAAATGGCAGCAAATAGGGGATATAACATCAATCTGATATTTTCCAGCGCCTGAAGCTTATATAGAATTTATTTTACCTTTTTATGTTTATGTCTTACAAATCGATATATATATCACAGATATCTTGATATATATCACACAACTCGATCCTAACATGTAGATCGATCTATTGACATTTACTGAAGGAGAAAGTGGGAGAGCAACGCTCAATCTCAATTGTGGGAAATCAAACACAATTGAAGTCGACGACGAGAATGCCTCTGATTGCCGGCGATTTGAATTCGTAGGATATTTCTTCTTAACTCAGTCTGAAATTCTCTTGAATGAATGTATTTCTAATAATAGTGGGGTTTAAGATTTTAAAATTACACATAAATGTTTCGACGGTCCCTATAGCTTCCATTTGTTTAGGTTATCGCATATTTCGATGGCATCAATATGAATTCATTGAATCAGGTGTCATGTAGGCTGTATCACTATGTTTATCTCTATTGCTTTTTATCCATTAAAATGAACTTAAAGCATATTAATTATTTCCAACGTGTTATTTCCTACTGGACTTATTAAGACTAACATTGGTTATTGTGAATGATTGCTAATACTATTTAGCTCAGTCACCAACCAAAATCCACCTAAATCAAAAACGGCGACGACAAATTTCTGTACAAGAGTCTTGAGCCAATGCAGCTCAAATCGACGTTATGGCGAGTTTTTATTTTTAGGTTATTATACTTAAAAAAAAGCAAAGTCTCTAAGAGAAACAGAAGGCCCATTAAATCAATTTTCTATTTTCACGTTAAAATAAAACGTTGTTTTTTTTCAATTATAATCATTCATGTAATTGTGTGTATAATTTTACGTTCTAGACATATCCAATTGAACGAGCACGTTAAATGGAACTGTATTGTCCAATATGATCAAAACTTTGGTGTACTATAAGAAACAGTTGACTTTTTCCATATGAAATGTCGTACGTAGATGAATGCTTAAAAAAGAAAACAAATAAGTTATGGTAAAAACTTAAATATTTTATTTATCTGTTTGCCACATCTTGGTTATCGCGAAAAATTGCCAAAGCAAATAATCCTGTTGGTATGGCAACGCTGCGTGATGTCAGTCATTAATTTGCTGTCTCTGTCTCACATCGGTGGGCGACTCTCTTCAACGTGCTGTTTGTCAAATCACCGAGTACGTAATGGAGGAATCGACAATTAGCAAACCATGTAGTGCAAAAATCGAAGAATAACAGTTTCATTCCATTAAGTTCTATTACTCAGCGGAACTATGCAACTATACGATGCGACGCGGATCCGGGTTCAGTAAGCAGTGAAAATAAATCAATCGTTCATCGCTAAATAAACTGCAAAATCTCAAAAATAACGGTTTCTTTGCCTTTTGTTCTTGTTCACAGGCTGTTTTTCTTAAAACATTTACAGAAGCTAAACCATTTGAGAATATGCCCAACATTGAAGATGTATTAACAGTTCCAATAATGTGACATGTGTGGATGAGAAAATATACAGAAGAATTCTCCAAACTGTTGGAAACCACGACATGGAAATCGTCAATTTCGGAATGAAAGAAAAACAAGCGGCGGAACGCAACGCTGTGCCGAAAAGCTTGGTAAGACACATTTCGTGAATGCTGGAGAAGTATAAAGTATTAAAACGATTTGACTTGGTTTTAACATTTTTTGCTACCGCTTATTCTTCTCTACACACCCCATCCACAAACTAGTGTCGCATCGTTTCTGTATCTCCAACATGTCGCCGCGTGTGACGTTCTAAAATGTATTTCTAATAGGGAAACGTCAATGTTGGCACAATTGCCCCTATTTGATCACATTTAATGTGACATTGCCGCACAAATACCAACACTGGTGCTGTTTGTCAAATTATTATTGTGCAACAAATCTAAATTTTCCACATAACGAGTAATAAAACGTAAGATTTTAAATAAAACTGACAATAAATTAAATGAAAAACTTACCGGAATCCAAGCAGCGCTTCATCTTTGTATAACTTTAAAAAATTCACGGCTTCACACAAAAATTAACTTCAATCCAACCAACACATGTTTTTGGTTTATTTTTGCTGTATAAATAAAATTTTCTTTTTTTCGATTGACTTAAAATGAAAAACTTCACAGACTGGACGAATGGCTGTTATTCGACGAGCGACGAGTTTTTCCTTCTATTGTCATTTCACAAACAAAAACAATAATTTGTCTGTCTTGTCTCGTTTCCAAGGTGAATGTGCTGGAGAATTATTCTAACATACTACTGCATTTAAGGGAAGACATACTCAATAACCAGAGTCCATGACAATGATTTTCAAACAATTCAGCCGACTTTTGCACACAACCAGTGTGGCCTTCGCCGGTGCAGAGAAAAGTGCATTGGCTACATTGAGGAAAAAGACCGGCTATACGTTTGCTAATTGCAAGAAGGCATTAGAAATGCATAACAACGACATCAATTTGGTGAGTTACACATTCAGAAATTAGAAACTTTGAATAAAGTGCAGTATTTAGTCCTTGTAAGAGAGGCTTTCTTTACAATCAAGTATAAGGTCTCAAAGTTGGTAGAATGAGTGACATTGACAACGTCCAATAGATTTTCTCATGAAAATAGGCCTCAGATGACTGATTAAGAGATGCATTTGTCCCCAATAAAAATAACATCGTATTTTCTCAGTGTGATTAATTTATGGAAATATTACTTTGTTCGACTATCTTGCATCTATCACAAAGTCTATCAAACAAAAGGTCAACAAAGTATTTTCTCACAAATCTTCGCAGTCTTCTTCGGAGAGATGGACAGTAACACTGTTTCAATATCCTCGTTATTACTACATAACATACAGATTTGTTAATTCTTGAGTTGTTATTTAGGGTTTTAGGCCAATTAAGAATAAATTACAAAAAAACATAAAGGGTTATCCATTTTGATTTTTAAAAGTAAATGTAAATAAAACACAAAATAGTGTTGAAAGCATTGATTCTTTAGAGGTAATTTTGGATTTGAATTTAGGGTGTTCTTAGGCATCCCCTATACTCTTAGATCGATGTCCTAAACAAGAAAAGTGAAAGGTTCTTAACTTTTTTCAAAAAAAAATATTTTTTTAATTAGCTGTATGATGATTTGCCTACAAATAATTTTAAAACTTAATAAAACTATAACTTTTTTTCAGGCCGAAAAATGGTTGAACGAACAAGCCCAAAGTCTTGGCTGGTCCAAGGCCACGAAATTGGCCGAAAGAGCTACCGCTCAAGGTTTAGTTGGTGTGTTAATAAGAGGAAATATCGGAGCCATGGTTGAGGTCAACTGTGAAACTGATTTCGTGGCACGTAATGAAAATTTCAAAAAATTTGTAGATCACGTCTCCAGAGTTTGTGCCCAGTACACAGAACTAACGCAATTCGATGGAGATCTATGGAAGGTACAATGAATATTATATATTAATCTACTCTTGTATTTATCAAATCGTCTTTGTTTCATTTTCAGTCCGGTTTTGAGGCGGAAGCCTTGAAAAATCTTAAAACCCCTGATGGCAAATCATTAGCTGATCATTTGGCTTTACTCATTGGTACGGTCGGCGAAAATGCTTCCATCAAAAGAGCGATTTGCTTTAAGGTTAGCAATGATATGCACCTTTCGGGTTATGCCCATCCTCAGGCTTCTTCGGCCGTTGGCTCTACACAAAATGTCACGCAAGTTGGCAAATATGGTGCCATTGTAGCATTCCGCGGCAACAATATTGAAGAGGAACTGCAGAAGAATCTGTGCCAACATATCGTAGGCATGAATCCAAAAAAAGTTGGCGAACAGGGTAAAGATGAGCCCAATGCCAATAAAGATGATGAAACCTGTTTGATACATCAGGAATATTTAATTGATGATGAGAAGACTGTGGGTGAAGTGTTATCGGAAAATAATCTATCTGTTATTGATTATCAACGCTTTGAATGCGGCGAATCGGCTGTCGGTGAGGATTTGGAACGGGCCAAACTAAGAAATTGACAAATGCGGGAGGGCAGGCATGGAGAGACTAGTGGGTCTAGGAATAAAGGTTAAGTATAGTGGGATGTAGTTAAAAGTATGATCTTAATGTATTGTACAGATTAAACAGAGCAAGATGAACACTATTATGTTGCGCTTTTACCATTGATTGTTATTGTTAAAGAAAGAACACTATATAAACATAACTACAACTGTTAATAATAAATACATTAAGCAATTAATATCTTTAATACTCATCAACACTTATAGGCAGTTCATTAGTTATGGAGACAGTTTATTCAACATTTACATACCTGCGAAAGTATGAAGCCTTACATTGCGATAATCGGAATGGATGCAGATTGAAATGCGAAATTTTGTCTAAAAATTTAATGCCGATTTAACTTCTACGATTTAATCGCTTGAAATTGACGGCCGGTTCGATTGCGTTTAATAAAAATGATGTGATGCTGAATTCTTACTAGTCCGTACAAAGGGAAAAAACCAATATGTCTGGCTGTAATCCTTCTAAAACACTACAAGCAGCAAAAACGAGATCTAAATTATAACAACCAGGATGGTAAGTGTTGAATAGGGGGTGGTACTCTTCAATTTATTCGTTTAGCAAATCTAATCCAGACCAGCACATTGATAGAAATACAATTAATGCGGATGATTACATAAAATACATTCATACTTGAAATCCAAAATGTCGTAATTCATATTAGCAATTTTACATACAACACAGGAGAAATATTTGTTCGTACGTGTACTCTGCAATCCCGTGAAAACAATGTCTTAGTTTATTTATCATTCGCCATAAGAATGAATTTGCGGATTAGTACGTACTCGTAACGTAGTTCCCTCAACATTGCACGAAGAAACTTCTCTGAAATTAATGAACCAAGGTAATATTTTCATAACACCATCATTGTAACATTGTGAGTGACCATTGATTTTGATGTAGAATCTGCAACAGATACAAATTAATTTCTGTTTATTTACTAAAAAATGCAATTGTAAATTTTTTTAAATTGGAAGAGTGGTTATTATTTTCTTTTCCAACATTACAGTTTTCGAGTTTTTCAATGAGATCTCACAATAACAAGTGAAGTGTACAGTATGATATATCCTTGTTGGGAATTTCAAAAGTGTGTTCCTGAATTTGCTGAGAGTGCCTTGATGATCGCCAGTTTAGTCGGCCAAAAAGATATCGGCTGTAGTACCTATTGTTAAATTCAGTGGCTGTTGGTGCTTTTTTGCCAACGATGGTTACTGGAAAGTATTCCGAAGATTCTTTGACTCGGTCCACTTTTATTCAAGCGCTAGAAGAAGTAGTTCATCTTGTTGAAGCTCACCATTGTCTTGTTTGGATAAAAATGTATATGACAACAAAAGAAAAAATAATAATTTTCGCTATGCTAGTAAAGGGTCCGTCATTTTTCATTTTTTTTTAACTAGTGCTTATTTCGTTTTTGTTATTTTCGTTATCGGGCCATGTTGAACGAATTTGAGAAAATATTCAGTAGTTTTTTTTTTATAGAATTTCCAAAAAAAAATGTTATTTGGCGGGCACTGTATAACCACATTTACATTAAATATATACACATATCGGAGGTTTTAGGTTTGGGATCATGAATTATGAACTCTAATGTTTGCCATGATTTTGTCATATGGACTACAGGTGACATCACAAAAATATTTGGAAGGTGGAAACGAGAAGATGTTTTTAATTTTATATACTTTCCCTTACAAGTTTGTGGAGAAAAATCTCGAACGAAATGTCAGTCGTCTTTCCCTTCCTCTTACAATCAGAATACATACTTCTATACCGGTGGGTTTTTTCTCTCATTTCGAAATGAATATAGAATATAAGGATTGGTAAAGAAGAAAAAGTTCGAATAAAATTGTAATTCAGAATAAGTGGAATTGTCGTTCATATTTTGGCGAAAGACACATGGCGGCCCACAATTTTGAAACTCGAATTTTCTATGATTTCCATTGCGACAATTATGCAGATTTTTATTAGCTTAAAAGCAGTACCAAAAACAAGTACAAATTTGTTTGGTCATCGTCACCAGAAATCCAAAATGACTTAACAAGCCTTTTCATAACTTCACAGGAGAAGCCAAACACTCTTTTTTTGTTACGTCGTTTAGGATTTCTCCTATAAAATTGTAAATTTTGGATATTGAAGTGTAAAATTTTGCAGAGACATGTATTTTAGGTCATTTTACAAGAATCAATTAAATTGGCCATTTGGATTTTAGGTGACGATATATTTTACTGAATTTTTAATTGAAGTTTAGTATCAAAAGGTAATTGTTATAAACGTATATAGTTTCATTGAACTTTATACTCCCCAAAGTTATTAAAAACAAAACTATACATGCTGTTAAAAGGTCACTTGTTGATGATCAGAACACAGTGGTGGTTGATTGTCGCCGCTGCTCAACAAAATATAAACAAAAAACGAGGGATCTACGCATGAGTGACTACCAGCAGCACAGGTGCTTGCATACAATTTCATGAAATGACAACAACAGCAATGGCACAAAAAACCTTACATGTCAATTTCAGAAAGAAAAAAAACTAACCAGACACAAAATTCTATTCTACTTCAGTTTTGGGGTTGCACCACAACAAATAACATACGGCCAAGTAGAACTTGTCCGTAATACCGACAAAAAAAAAGATGATGGCTTCAAGCCAACATTTTAAACCGAAAAAAAGCACCGGCACCGTCACCGACAACAACGTTGACGGACAAGAAAGAAGCGGAAGAAGTGAAGAGCTCTGAAATGAGACAATGAGTACACGCAACGCAATGTCAATGATTCCGTTGTTGGTGGTGCTGTTGTCACAGTCGGTAGAGTTACAAACCTAGGAAGACCGGGGGATCTGGTCGTCATCATCATCAGATACTGCGAATGAAAACGATTTTGCAAATTGTATGTAGTACAGAGACAAATACACACACATATTTTTATATTTATTATGTACTTACGTCTATAGTACGTGATTATGGTGAAGAAGAAAAAACTCACAAAATACTTAAAATGATTATAATGGCAAACTAATATATTTTCCCCGGAGAAAGAGCCCATCCATTCTAAT
Source organism: Hydrotaea cyrtoneurina (assembly GCA_958296145.1). Taxonomy (NCBI): domain Eukaryota; kingdom Metazoa; phylum Arthropoda; class Insecta; order Diptera; family Muscidae; genus Hydrotaea; species Hydrotaea cyrtoneurina. The sequence goes on along the minus strand of OY282514.1, from coordinate 6,184,635 downwards.
GGTAAAAGACCGCAAATTCGAAAACAGCAAATAAACATAAAAATCGCGAGAAAAGAAAAAAACAAAGGCTGAGAAACATTTGTCAAAATAACACTAAAAAGGTTGTATTCGAACTTATTTGACCACAATTTCCTTGTACAAGGGAAAAATAATAAATACAGCAAAGAATTCAAATGACAGAAGACTGAATGAAGTCGACGTTAATGTACGCTACCCATTAAGAAAGATTACAAACGAAATATCATTAGAATTTGAAATTATTGCCTATGCAATAATGACAGTGTTATACGCCGATTTGGTGTGGGAAAAAAGGTTTAAGTTTATTTAAGACATGGATTGTATTCGAACCCTTACTTCATTCTAACATAGACCATACGAAAGTAGAATTTATTCTTTTGAAACTAGTTTAAGTTTTAATCGCATCCAAAATTTCTGTTGTCAAGTGGAAAATGTTGAATGTAATTTTGTGTTCTGGGCTTTGTTGTGTGTTAGTACACAGTAGCTACCATGACCGCCTATTAAATAAATATTCACACGATTTTTTTGGTTATATTTTCTATGAATTTCTTGTTTCCGTTTCTGATTTAAAAAATAGTATCACCGGATTCAGGCACCTGCTTCTTTTTAGTTATCAAAATATTAAACAAAAAATTTTCTTCTCTTACCTGCTGTAGGGCATTTCCCAAACCAATGTTACTTGCGAAACAATATACATTAAATTACAAAAGGGGAAGAAGAGCTATAAAATCTACATAATTTTGGTCATCAACTCTTTTAGCGGCTACAACAACAATGGCAAAAAATGGCCACCGCACTAGTCAACAGACCGGCCAGTATTAACAGCCGCATACAGTCAGTACTAAAACCAAAATAAAGAGCGATTATTTAACATACACTTGGAATGGAACCAAACGACACTCACACAAAACAGAAATACTACAACAACATAAACAAAAGAAAAACACTCTTTGACCAACAAACTCTAATCAGACTTTGTTTTGGACGTTTCAGTTTTGAATACCGATCGAAACAAAGCGGTCATACGCCGACAATAAAAGAGGCCAAACTCGAAAAGAAACAACAAAAAATTAATTAGAAGTGAAAAACAGGAAAAACATTAGAGAGTAACAAAGATTCAGCAACAAGTGGTCGTCTGTACAATATTTGGGTATAGAAATTAAAACAAACAAGAGAATTTAGTGTGAACACTAGCAAAACATTTAAAGTGAACTATTTGAAGTGACAAATTTCATTGCAGTATTTATAAAACGTTGACATTTGAGATTTGCATCAAAGTTTTCTAATTTTCCGGAGTGGACATTTTGGTCTTGCTGTTTTTTTTCGGTTTCGGTAACGGTTTTTTTGTATTTGATGTTTATGCATTCGCATTGGAAGTTCTAAAATAACACAAATGAAGAGAACGTAATAAAAACAAGACGAAGCAGCATCATTTTTTTAATTCAATTAACATTATTGCGTGAATAGTTAATTTATTCATAAAAAACAAAGGAAATTTGCTGAAGTATGGCAACCAAAGCTTTGCAATACAATTTCATACAACAGGTAAGCGTTTTATTTTACATATAAGTTATGCCGTACCGATCTAGAAAGTACTTCTAATTTAATTTACAGTATATTCAGTCAGAAGTAGTTAAATTGTATCCAAGATTTAGTACTCGTGTCAGCTCAGCATAACTAGCAGATGCGTGTGAGATGTCGATATGTTCGTACGTAAAATTACACAATCTGACCATGTGAAAAGTTTGGTTTTCATTAAACATGTTACTCTTTAGTTATACTGTGTTACAGATTTTGGACTTATGTAGAATTTATTACAAGTAGACGGTTTTGGGAGTGCTTCATAGAACAGAAATACAAATTGAAGTATTTTTATTTTACCGATCGATTATGTTTCATACAAATGTCCCGTCCGATATGAGAACCTGCCACTCCTGATCAAAACCGGCACCATATGCTATTATGGGCGAGGTGACTTGTTTCCTGTGCCGAAATAAGGATTCAAATTTTCATGAAAACCAGATACTGAATTAAGTTATCGAAGTTAAAGTCATTAGTGTAGGATTAAAGGTAGTCAATTGTGTATGGTTCGTATTTTCCTTAAAAGTATGATTTCAGTTCATAAATTAGTTTGGAACAATTTCATATGCTGGCCATAAGTGAGCGGTAGTTTGTGGTTGGTTTTGACCTATCTTGAATTCCTTGGTCAATGGAAATAAACAGTGGCAACTCTTTTCTGGGTAGACGGCCTTCAGTTAGACTAAACAACATTTTCCCCTAGATCTTATTAAACACCACCTCTGCGTCAAGTTTTAAAACTCACTCATAAGTTTGTTTATAAAGAAGGTTTACAAGAAGTTAACTCGCCTCCTAGAATATGATAGGATTACTTGTTTAATATTCACACACACACACAATTTAGGGGGCCACAGAAATGTTGTATATTCTGGATCGAACAAAAATCCTAAGATGAGATAAAACGTTTGTCTGTTCATCTCATTAAATCACGACAGTTAAGAAACGAAATGATGTACAAAGGAGCCTGCAATTTCGTGGACGATAATATTCTTTAAAGGGACCTAACTGTACCTAGAGAACTAAAATGTGGACAGCTTTGGGACATAAGTCCCCCCTAGGCTTTCAGAAACTGTCCTCTAATGAATATGATGTTAGATACTTTCACACCCAGTGACTATGCATCGTATAGCCCTTACCGTCATGGTTCGTCTTGATACACTTGAAACTTCAAAATTTACTAAACCATTTTATACCACACTGTGTTACGGGATATTATTATACTAAGTGCTGATGGACCTAAGATGAAGGCTGGCAGATCTCATATTTCTTTTTTGAATCTACTCAGAGTAACTTATTGAGTAAATCTTGCGATGTCCGTCCATCAATTCTTATAATCCAATTAAATGTGTTATTTATGAACCGGCTTTGATGAAACTTTACAAATTGGTCAGGTCCAGGTCAGACCATATGGATTTGATATAGGAAACATACACTCATATCGATTCCATAGTATGCTAAGTCTAAAAAAAGTACATTTTATAGAAAACGCATTCGAAGTTTATTTAAAACTAGCTGACCCGGTCCGCGTTGCTGGTCCTAAGCAAACATTAGTGTTGTATTACACATATTTATATAGGAAAGGGGAGTTTTTATCCCTTTTGCCATTTTCACCCCCTAAATGTAGATAAATCCAAACAATGTGTAGCCTATGTTACTCGCGGGGTTGTTCGGAAGATTCCCTGAAAATTTCATCAAAATCGGTCTAGCCGTTTTCGAGTCCATACGTTACATACATACACACATCCATTTTTATATATATAGATAGAAGAAGATAGATAGATAGATAGATTAAAAATGTTTATATCAGAATATGGATGAAAATGACTTCGTCTACTATAGAATGCACAATACTTACAAGCATTTATTTATTCGGGGAATAACATCTTAAGTACTCTTAGCGACATTTAGAAAGCAGGGCAAAACAAATGTTCCTTGTACAGAATGTTGTATCTGTGTAGTCAGCCCGTTTTGGAATGGATTTCCTCAGTCGAGCTTTTGACAGCATGTAAGTTGAAATTAACCAAATAAATCATAAATCAAGTCGACAATCAGGAATTAAGCCATCTATATAATGTCTGATATTGATTAAAGTGGTCACAGTATATTCAGATGGTCCAGTAATCAACTCTAGCAAAGTTGAACCATAACGTCCCATAGCCACCATCCAAAAGTTTGTGTTGATTTTAGGTCCTGCTGCTCTGGAAGTAGAATATTGCATTCGATCTTAAGCAAATTCGTCGCAATATATTTGGTTGGACCATTAACCAACTTTGGAAAAGTTGAATCATACATGGCTTAATACAGCCCTATACAAGAGTTCATCCCTATTTGAGGTTCTGCCGCTCCAGAATCTACCTATTACTTCCGACATTGTGGAAATGGACCAATAAGAAACTGTATGGAAGTTGCACCATACCGGTTTATGGGTTGATATGTCTTATCTTAACTATCTACGCGCAATAATGGAGTTGAAAATCGTTCAAGTTACTGGTATAGGGTAGCATATAGTAGGACACTTCTGACTTAAGCTTTTTTTTTGTAAAATAATAGGGACTGTGGTAGGCGTAGTTTTCAGCATTTCAGTTTATTATATTATGGAGAAACATTTTAGGACTTTAATATCCATAATTACTGTTTGGAAAGTTATCCAGTTGGCAAATCAACATTCGAACCAAACAATTTATTTGAAAGGGAGGTGTGTTATTTCAGCTATGCAACAACAACTATCCTTTCTTTATTATTGACAGATTGCTCACAAAAGTATTCGTCATAGTGTTGTTTCCCAATAAGGAATTCAAATCGTTCAGTATTTTAGTATAGCACAATGAGAAAATAATAGTTTCATTTAAAGTATGTTGCTAATGTTAATGTAAGGGGTATGGAAAAATTGTTCGATGAAACTAATATCAAGCACTGCAGATGAAGTTGTAGTTGTAGTAGGGCTAGAATTGCTACAGTTTATTGTGCGTGAGATTTAGAAATACATTTCCTACATCGAAAACTATTGTAGGGAACAATTTTCCTAAAGAAATCATACTAAAACATTCATTTATTCCCATCATTCTCTGGAGGTATGACAACAATTTGCCTTGGAAAATTTCTATGTTTATCTACATAAGTTTGCATTTCATTTGTCTATTTTGGGAAATTCCCCTTTATATTCATGCAGGCGTAAATATTTTCCCATAAAAGTAAAACTTTTAGAGCAAAACAATTCCATCCATTGAAAATGTCCGTTAATTCAAACTTTTGAAATGTTAATTTATGTAAAATTTCGAAAACTTCCGCTTTTTTCAAATCGTCTTCCCGGCACGTCCGATGATTATTAACTTTAATTTGCATAAAAAGAAGAAACAAAAAAAAAAACATTTCAACAAAATAAAGACTATTTTAATGTGGACCATGGAAATGGTATTTGTGTTGGAGTCAGCCAGTGCGGGTTAAAGTCTGTCAGTGACCTGTGTTGGTGTATTGTAATTGGCGTTGGGTGATTTGCCAATTACAAACATTTCGAAAGGAGTGCGAACCAAGCGAGCGAGCGTTACGAGTAAATGAACTTGAGGTGCTGAAATTGCCCATAATTATCACGGTGCCGTATGCTGTAATCTTTAATGAATTGCCAACGAAAATGATAGTTTGAAAATACTACAGACAGACAATTTTGCATGTGCATATGAATTTGGTTAGGTATTGCGGCTCAACGAGGTGGGTATGTCCAGGGATTAAAAGATGCGTAGCTTTAATGTTTTTGAAACAGATGATAGACAATATCTTTTGCAACCCTCGTTCTTTAAGAAATATAAAGGTTTTTGGATTTTTGTAGCTGTAAACCAAACACTTAACTAAAATGACCAACACAACTAATTAATTCCCACCCAAATAAAGAAACTCTTCTTCGTAATGAAAAGCTCTTCAAAGAAATTAAATTTAATTTTTGGGTTCGTCTGAAAGTAATAATTTAAATGAAAGACATGAATAGCAACTGTTGGATTTAAAATCTATTTCGCCAGTGTATTTTTCCAGTTTAAGAAAATATTAGGTATCCCAAAAACATATTTCAACCCGACCCGTTTTCTCTCTCCCAATCTCTGTGGCTTAAAAAAGAGGCTCTTTAAAATATGTTGAGTCGCCTTTTCCCGTAACTCGAATCAAACTGGTATTGGCGAATTGGCGCAGTATGCCGACCTAAGTAAAAAAAGGCATTGATTCCAAAAATGCACTGCATTTAAACAGAATTCAACAGTTTTCTATTTGTTTGAAGGCTTTCGACATCAGTGAGCATTTTCTTCAAATTTGGAAATGTGTTGAGAATTAAATGAAAAATAATTCCACATTTTTTTGTCAGAATTTTCCTCATGTGATTGTGTTATTCGAAATTGTATTCAGGTGTGTGAGTATGAGTAGCCATTGTGGGAATATTTTTCAAAACCCACAATTGACCCCAATTATACATAAGAAAAAGAAAACATTTTCTACACAAACATGCGAAACATTTTTATTCAGTCTAACAAAAAGATGACGGCGAAATATGAAATGTTTCAATTAAATGAAGTTGTGCTTTAAATGTGCACTTAAATTTAACACATCTGTTTAAACAAAGAAATAGTAAAATATAAACCTATTATTTCAAATAGAACAACCCATCTTAATTAACTTGGTTCAGACCCAAAAAAAAAAAGTTCGGCCATAAAGACCAAAGAGAACAGTGAACTTACAGCCCATTTACTTACTAAATATTTGCATCCAACAATGATGGGAAGTGCCCCTTCTAATTTTATACTGACATCAATAAGTGCTTCCAAGAGTAGCAAAGAACCACAAAAAGTAACCGTCCATAAAAAAAAAAAAAAAATAGTTACTTACACACTTTACGGCGGTCAAATACAAAAGAACGAAAAACAATCAAACACTCATTACGTAGTGAACACCACAACCACTACTGGATACTGGTGGCCAAGTGGCACTTTTAGCCAAGTCTATGCCACGGCCAATATTGCTACTGCTGCCGCCGCCAGCGAAGCTCACAAACCCAATGACCTCAATTAACTTTCGAATCTTTTGTAGAATAACAGCAGCTCAGAATGCTCGCGATCATCATTCAAAACCACTTCCTCTTTTTCCGACATTTTGTTGGTTTGAGGTTCTCCGATACGTTCATGCAGCTTTATTTTCTAAACATTTCTTTCTTTTGACTTAATTTTAACCATGCGATGATTCATTTCATTTTATATCACTTTTTTTTTCAAACAACCAAACTGTTTTTTATTTAAACTTAATTATAGTTAATGGTAGGATATGTACAAAACGTACATTACAGGGTAATCGTGTTGGGGTGACAGACTTTTTTGTGATAATAAATTATAACAGACGTTTTTACTTATTGCAACGTAACTTCCGATAAGAAAATTTAAACTTTAAGTTAATTTTTTCGACATCTTCTGATTATCTTTGTAAACTTTATAATTTTATTGTTTTTTAACCAAAGTGAATTATTTAACTTATTTTAAAAACTTGAAATTAATTAATAAAACATTAATTACAAATCTGAGATCAACCAGTTTAGGAATATTTCAGGAAGTAAAAAAATCGTATAATTTCCCGGTGAAGACAGTTGTAAAAATTGCGTATAATTGTACATAGTTTGATTTGTTAGCAGTATTTATTCCCGGGAATCCCGACCAATAATGCCGGGAATCGGTAAATACGTCGGAGGAATTCCCGGTTTAACAACCCTATTTATTGGCTTAAATCTGATACTCTATATAAAAAACATGGAAATTCGCTGTTGAAAAGTTATGAAAAAACAAGCTGAGTTTAATGCCACTTAAATTTTAACAAATTTAACCTTCTGTCAAATGATGATAATGATCATTTGACAGAAGGTATATGGTCATAGATGAAAATAAAAAATCCTTTTACGCGATCTCGAATTGTTCGACTCTCTTTACGTGTCAAATGAATTACAATGTTAATATTAACAAATCCACAATTTTAAAAACAGAGCTTTGTTTGGCAACTGACAATACCATTTGAATTGCAACTCTGCTGCAGGTGGAAACTGTTCTTACCAAAATTGTAACAACAACAAAATTCAAACTCTGCAAATATATTTTTATTTTTTAAAGCAAATGAATAAAACTAAAAATATGGACTTGGATCAGTGTTAATTATGTTAAGGGAGTCGGAAGAGTATAACTAAATACCCCAAATGAGTTCTGGAATACCGCTACACGTAGCTACATCCGGCAATCTTCTATCAGGAGAGGTCTCTTTTCAGATCCAACATATATTCCAACATGTCACGTCGGTACATTTAGAAGAATTTTTGCAATTCTCATACTGATTCCTGAATGCCTCAAAATTCTTTGTTTTACTTTTTGTTTTCTAGTTCTTTGATTTTAATGTTTAGTACGAAAAATACGACATTGAAAAAAACTAAACAAATAAAAATTCTGTCGAAATGAACAAATTGTAATCAGTTGTGACTCCCGGACCAATAGTAAATAGATCAGAAATGTAGAGTGGCTACCAAAACACGCTTTAACATTTGGTAATGAGCGCCATATCGGGAACAGAGCTCAGTAGTATGGAAAGTCAACACAGACCGACATTTGATCACTGACCAAATCCTAGAGGTTCATCCGAAATATGGTGTTTTCCCAAATACGATTTGGGCGTTCTTAGGCAGTATATATAATAATATATAGAAATATTGAAAATAATAATAAGCCACCCAATACTGGCTAACATTTTTTATATTTCGACGCGCTACTAGCAAGAAAAAAAAACGTTGGTATTTCGTTTAATATATTGATTTTGTATTTATGATTTTTTGGGTAGCAGCCTTGCTTACCCTGCAACACTAATAAAAAAATACAAACCTGGTACATATAATCATTTATTTGGTTAAATATTAACCTGTAACAAAAGTTCGTTCATTTCATTTCCCTAAACAAAACAAAAAATACCTTCAGCTGTTATCTAGTCCAGATGAAAACAAATACCAATTCCACGTTCAATCATCTGAGACATGAATAAATTTGTCAATATTTTGAATTTTATGTCATGATCGCACGAACAGAAATTAATTAGAATGACTCGATTTGAGTGGGCGACAATGTGAATAGTTTCATGTTACTCTTCCGTATCTAAAATATCGAGTACATCTTCGTCGGCACCTGCATACTTGCTTTCCCAATAATATAAACTGTGAAATATCTTTTAATGACTTTTTTGTGGCGGCAATGCTGGGAATCATAATTACAATACATGGTAAAAATGAAAAAATAAAAAAACCACTACCGTACTTTTATGTAACGAATGGAAAACTTGAATTAAAATGAAAAAACAACACGATATAATTAAGCTTGAACATCATCAACAGCTGCAGCAGCAGAAGCTGAACACTCAAATTTAAAATAGATTAATTTTCAATGTCAGACGTGATTATGTTTCCGTTTCTTTCTATGTATTTTCTTCTTATGATTGTTCTTTTGGTTTGTTTTTTTTTTTGTTAGTTCGAAAGAAACACCTTTTTTTGTGAATGAAAAAGAATAGTTTTCTTAAGACATCAGCGGTCATTAAATGATAAATTACGTTCTTTTTGATTCTGTAGAAAAGAAAGTGCAGAGTCGGTAGCAGCAGTTCAAGTGAAAGGCTAGCACGAATAGGGATGATTGCATTTTAAGAGGAGTTATCAAATACATATACTCTGCAAGCAGAGGGAGCGTAAAGTGCATGACCGATACTTTGGTTTGAGTTTTGCAATCACCAGGCATGTACGTAATATTAGTCGAGACCGTTGGCGCCATTTACGGCGAGATCCTGTTGGCGGAAAGAATATGGAAGCCAGGAAAAAGCACCCCACATCAAAAAAATAAATGGGCCCAAAAACTACAAGTTGAACAATAACACAACATTTTACATTTCTATATTTTCATTATGGAATAGGACCCAGAGGTAATGGTAGAACACTGTGCTGCAAATAGTTTTGTCGATAGTAATTTCCCTTCGACGCTCTTCGCGTTCTGCCGTAAATAAACTCCTCAGCATAATTGTGGAATTTATTTTTCTTATTCACTTCACACGGTTTAGTGTGAAATTCCCTCGGTGTCATTTTCATTACGCAATAAGGCCCGAAATTAATGGCCATACTTCATTTCACTTTTGGGGTGTGTTTTCGTACTCTATGTACAGTACTAAGTGTGTGATGCAACTCAACCTCAAATTCTTGTAAGGTAATCAAACCTCGTACTTAACACTATCTATGCCGTTATCGATAATAATTTTCATCTTCGATCGACTGTTGGAATTGCTTTGTGGTGTTAATAAAAAAAAAACAATTTGGTCTTACGGCGGATTTAGTCTATTTTTTGCATAGTTTTTCATTCTATCGTGCTCCTTGTAGTATGCAATTTATATGAGAATAGGACACGACTGTCACAATACGACACAAAATCGGTCAGGTCGGCGGGGATTTAATATATTTTTTAAATGTTTATTCTTATTCGAAATATAACAAAAATTAAACAATGCTGATCTGATCCGTAGCAAAATAATTTATAATTTGGAAATGGATCAAACCAGCTTTTAATTACTTCAATTGTAAAACAGTTTCCAATCTTTAATCTCGTTTTTCACTAAAATAAAAAAAATTAAGGCTGGTATCTCCCTAAAATCATGTAATTCTATTTGACGAATGACGAATACTAACCAGTGGTTCCGATGGCCCATAAAACTCACCAAACATTTACTGGATTTTACTGGATGAATTGTCAGCCAGACCAGAGTATTGTCGTTGAATGCTTCCCAGGCCAATTGCAGCGATTTTGAAAACACATTCATTCACAAAATAAAATGACCCTACTGGAACAACCAATGCGAATACCACTGTAGCCGCCATACCAAAATAAAAACTAATATTTATTTAAATTATAACCGACAATATTCAAATAATTGAACATGAATAAATGTGAATAATATCTGATTTTTGAACACAATAATTATTGAGACATATACATACAAAGAAATAAACAAATAGATTTGACATTTACACGGCATATTTTCGTGTTAAAGAAAAATCCATACTGTGGAAATTTTCCGAAAAGCAATGAATACAGATTGTTTGAACTTCAACAGCAGCGATGGTGGACGTGAGTGAATGAAAGACTGGCTGGATAGTTGGTTGTTTGGTGTTGGCATCAATGACTTATGACAACAAGAGGTTTCATCGCGAAATTTAATCGGATATCAATCTCCATTTTTTTTCCCCGGTCTAGGTTATATGCATAAACTTTGTCCACTCCGTCCAACCTTTTAAACACCGCTCTGACATGTTCATGTTCCCAATTTTTGAATGCTCATTATACAGTCAACGTATGCGCCTTCTAAAGCTGAAGAGTTTTTAAGTTTTTGGATCATTTTTCAGTAAACCTATGTTTGGTCTACGGGCACCTTTTTCCGTTACCCGAAGTCCGCTTTAGCAAAAACTTCGTACACCTGAAACACCAGAGGAGACAACTGTATATAATCTCCGGGTTAAGCGTTCGGTAGGGCAGACCATAATATTACTTAAATTGGATGAACTCCATGTATCAGTAATGATCGCGGCCATCAGCCAATGCAACATTGCGAGAACTGATCTCGAAAAATGTGATTACAATTGAAAGACCGCCGAAGTGGCAGTACACTACACTTGAAACTTGGCCATTGCCGATACTATTCTTATGTTACAATTGGGTCAATATATTTAATATCGACTTTTTTTTGCTCGAAAAATGTATTTAATTTTTTTATTTACATATGTATTTGTTTTCGTTCCTTTTTCAAAATAGCCAGAAATTACTTTGAAAAATGTGTAACATGACACAAGTTTTCCAGTAAAAACCATTTCTTAGGTCGGTATTAAATATGTTAGTCCTATTCTATATAGAATCGGGCTCCTCGTTTTCCTTCCCTATAAGATCAGCCAGGCATATGTTTTGCTAATTAATAAATCATAAGTACAACTATACTATTCTGACAGGGAAGAACAATGTACTAGGACATCAGTTCAAACTAGGAACACTCCATTGTAAAGGCAGATTTGGAGTTTATTTTTTGCTTGTCCTACACGACATATTATGATTCGCAAAATGTGTTGCTCTTCGGTTGACTGTAACTTTTTCATTGCTGCCTTCTAAGACTGAATAACTGGACGACAACTGTTGAAGGTTATAAGTCTCTTGGGATTGGATTGGATGTTGGGAGCATATTTTGCTATTTCTTTCTTTCTCTTTGTCTTTGTACAATCCACCTCTAAAACCAACAACATAATGTGGCAGATCGTATTGTATGGCATTTATTTACCCACTGTCAGTCTGAGGTGACGGTAATTGATTGTAAGTTATTTGACTTCCAGAGATCGCTTCGGTTCGACTCAGTTTCATTTGGTTTGTAATCTGAATAACCAACAACAAGCTTCGGATAACAACAACGGCGACACCACATTGATGGTTTTAAAAATGTGAAAATGAATGAATTTCTTTCAGAGTATTTTTTTTTTATTAATGTCGAACCGCAATTGTGAAAATGTGTTTAATTTTTCAGTTAACATCTTAAACTTGAAAATAAAGATTAAATCACGTAAATCGTTGAAAAGAAAATAAATATTGAATATGTTAAGCCATGGTTAATTGCCACAAAGTCTTTGTACTACTCAATCGTAGGGGAAAGAAGTATTCTGTCCGCGTTGTGTGACTCCAGCATCAAGTGGTGTTGTTGCGAATGCACTGCAAACGTTCAGCTAAATGTATGAATGATGTGTTCCATGACTTCATGTTGAGAGTAGAGTCCCAGACAACAAACAGTTAATGGAGCAATTTGATGGCACAAACAGAGAGGAGCCAATCGCACAAACACACACACATACACTCCCATAGACTGGATCTAAGAAGTCGAAGACATATTTTATTACAATTATGGTTAAAATGGATTCTAGAAATGTGGTTTGACTTACTTTTCGAAATACGTATTTTTTTCTTCTATTTTTTTATATCAACACTATTGTATTATTTATGCTACAATCAAATCCATTAAAAATCAAGATAAATTGTCCGATCATTCCATCCAATACATACAACATATGTACACAAAAACCAGAATGGAAAGTATAATGTTGAGCAGGACGAACTAGGTGATACTCTACCTAATTATTTCAAAATGTCTGCAACAATAAGAATAAATAAAAATAAAAAATTATTTAAAATTATATGTAAATCTTTTAAAAATTATTTAAAATGATCATAAAACAATGGAAATCGGTTTGATATTTTGATTTCTATTAAATAGGATCATTATGGATATACAAAAGAGATCACCCTACCCGATGCCGGCAGAAAATGGGTTCATTGATTTTTGTTGAAAAAAAAATTTTTTCATGAAAAAAAAAATTTTTGTTAAAAAAAAAATTTGACAAAAAATTTTTTTGTGGAAAAAAAAAATTGTTGTTGAAAAAAAAAAAAAATTTTTTGTTGAAAAAAAAATTTTGTAAAAAAAAAAAATTTTGTAAAAAAAAAAAATGTGGAAAAAAAAATTTGGGGAAAACACAATTTCTGTACAAAAAAAATATTATTTTTTTTATTATTATTATTTATAGAATTTATATAGAATTATAGAAATTATAGAATGCCTATTGAAATTCCTACGTACTGCGTGACAGAGTCAATGAATCAGTGTATCAGTGAATCAGTGTCGAGGGTAAATATATATTAAGATTACTCGAAAACAACTAATACGAGTTTGTTGAAATAAATAAATCGATAATGAATTGCCCGCATAACATCGGTCCTTCATAGCGCCCTACAAAAAAAGTCTAACTGCGTCCAATTTAAAGTTTCGAGGGAATAAATTGCCATCGCCGATACGGCGCAAAAACTCAATTGTGGCGTGGGCTGTGGAACATAGTCCAAGTTCCATTCTTCAATCTCCGCCTACAAAAAATGTGGTATCATGACTGTGTAGCGCCCACTGTTGACAGAAACGGCATATCGCGTTGAATTTTCAAAGAAAATATCCCACCTCTCCACCCTGTCACTCTCCGAGGATGCACAGATATACCTTTCTTTCTCTCTGTGGATGCGTCGATGTTTCTGAGGATCACGTTTAGATTCTCCGATTCCCAGATGCGGCAGTTTTGCCTCGTCGGTTAATAGGATTTTGAAGCAAACTCGTTGTCCATTTCGAGGTTCTCTACGGCCCAAACTGAGTAGCGAATGTTGAGATCGTTGTCGAGTCGATGGTCCATAATGCCTGCCTCCCTAACTTTTGACAAAACCTTGTCTACTGCAGGTGATGTGGGGGCCTCGTTCCCGTCAAAACTTTGCACTGTTTGGGATACACAGCATTGACTTTGTAAACATATTTTGCATTATTTCCCAACGCGTAGAGCAAGACTGGATTTCTTCAAAAAGAAACCACTAAATGGATCACTCGGTACTATAGCCAACGAAACAAAGTCCCTCCATTAAATAGTGATATACATATATATTACAAAAGGTATGACCAAATGAATATCGTCGGGTGTAGGGCATTCCAATAAGTCAAACGGTGGATTCATTTAATATTTGTAAGCTGTTTCATATTAGCGGTTTTTAATGCCAAACTGTTTGTTTTGTTGCTTCATCATCAACGCCAACATCAACATCTGCGCTGCAGCAGCAACTTGCAACTGCTACAGCAATAGCTTTTCTGTATGGCTTAAAGGCTAAAGGCCTCTTTGCCTGCCAATGGTGATTTTTTTTTTTTTGTAGATGCATCTCTACAACAAAGTTGGGGTTTATTGTTTGCGTAAAAAGAAAAATTATGAAAAAGCAACATTATTCATGTTTGGAAATCATGCAATCTTTTTCATTTGTTTTTCCAGTTCGGTATTTGGCATTTTTGCATAATGTTTGCATACTTTTAGTAACGTGAGTGAGTGTGTGTTGAGGTCTGAAATTATGGCCCATTACGATTTTTCACATATCATCGTCAGCTTTTTTGTTCATGTATGTTATGGTAATCAGTTAGAAAATATTTTGATTCGAAAGTTTCCTTTCCATCAAAGAAGTAATTCACTTTCATTCGGATGTTTTTTTTTCGTTTGAGAATGGGTAAAATGTCATGGGAACCAAGTGCTGCAGTGAAAATGAATTTGTTGTAAAATGCAAAGGTAAATTAATTAGAAATACCGGAACAAATGTTATCTCCCAACAATGAATGGGATTTCGATTTTTTGCGAAATACAGAAAGTGCCACATTATCCTGAATATGAGAAATTTCATGCCAAACCAAAAAACTTTCCCTATACCAACCCAAATTAGAAGGGTCTGTTCGCTGAAAATATAATCTATTGAAACATTATTTATCATCTTAAGGATGTTTTGACCATATCTTCTGAATGGTCCTCACTATTGCCTTAGCTTGCGTACTATTTGGGCGGCACTGCATTGACTTTGGAAATATATTTGCAGTTGTTGTTCAAGCGTAAAACGATTCATTACGATCCACGGAGGTATGATATGATACACATATATGAACTATGTAGATGAACAACCCGGTAGTTGAATAGTTGTGTTGCTTACGATATTTGGTTTACTGAACAACAATTTTGGAAAACCATCTAATTTTCATATTCAGAATTTCCCATTAATCTGTTCTCTGCTACTGCAGATCTCTTAAATTTAACACTGTACATAGTTACCTCAGGTCCTAAGTGTCCTAACCAACAGATTTCGAGGTCGTAGCGAAATTGCTTTTGCTACTGTCATGAACATAAATGAAATCTTACACCTCGAACACATTTTTAATTGATGTAAGCCGATATTAAATGTAAAATAAATATAAAAAAAAATCGCATCAGCTGTATAGAAAATTCCCCGATGTACGTGTGCAAGAATGTACCAATACACATGTTTTTTCTTTCTTTATTTTAACAACCGGTCAATTATAATCCAATTGGAAATCCTTTCCAAAATCAACTCAGCAATCATAAATCATTTAATCAAACTATGCTGTCAATCAATGTCAAATCATGAACAGATGTAACGAAAATCATTGGAAATTGTAACAATTTCAAAAATTACAATAGAAAAAAAGCACTCCGACAACATGGGCCACCACAGCCAGCATAACAAGACTGAGAGGGAAAACTTTGCGCGCTTGGAACCATCAAGCAATTCGTTTGTTTCAACTGTTAGTCGTCGTATTTAAAACTCAAAAAAAAAAATAAAGTTGAAAAGAAGGTTTTTTCACACTGCTCTGTGTGGACTTGTTTGTGGAGTATAATTACAACACCTCATCTCTAATAACTTCAAGCGACAGAACAGTTAAATGGCACAGTGCGGCGTTACCATACAAGGGATGGATAAAAATAGGACTAATCGATTGTAAATGAAATTTTAAGTAGAAGTAAAATGCATTTGTAGTTAGGAAAGTACTACAGAGTTCTCCAACAAGAGGTGTTATTTTGAATCACCCGGTATTTTGGTAGCTGTCATTTTTGAAGTTTTTTATCTTTGACATTTGACAGTTCGCAAAACTAAAAAGTTTCCGGACCGTGTTATCTCTGGAAGTGGTGATCACAATTGACATCCGAGATCTTGTGACTTAATACCTTGCGACTTCTTCCTTAAAGGCCAGGAGAAAGATAAGCTCTACGCCAACAGACCAGCGTCGATTCAAGACCTCAAAGATAGAATTCGTGAGGCTATCGAGGACATAGGGCAACCACTATGCGATTTGGTTATGGAGAATTTCATGAAAAGGATATGGCCCTGTAATCGTGGTCGTGGTGGCCATTTGGCTGATGTTTTTTCATTATTAAAGGCGTACTTTCCTCTTTATTATGAAATTTCCAAAATAAAACCTCGTGTTGGAGAACCCTGTATAATTTTTTGGACATATCACGATTTCGATCTGGGACGGTTTCGCTTTAGGAGGGTATGCTAAGTTTACCAGAACTGAATTTAATTCAAACTTGCTTGGACGATCGTGGACTTGGATGATCTTTGTTTTCAGCAAGATGAAGCTCAACAATTTATATTTGCCTAGGGTTCTATAAGCCGAATCACCGACTTTTTTACGAAAAACTTTTTTAGTTTAAATGAAAATATTTGCGAAATTTATATTAGATGCGCATTAACATAATCATGTTAATCCACAATAATTTTACTACGTCCAGTACATCGTTGATTTTTAGGCAATTGCCTAAATTTCTAAAGAGAATTAATTACTTTACCAATTAATATTAATATATTAACTACTTAAAGAATTAGTAGACAACATTGAACACGGAATCAAATCAAAAAAACAGAAGATATACTCAATATCGCATTTAAAATTCAATATCCAAAGTGCATCTACAATTCTTTCTTAAAAAGTCTTTAGCAAAGTCTGGACTGAAATATTAAGCTTCGGCTATTTTTCGTCATATCGTCAAACCCCGATTAAGGTCGATTATCGATTGTTGTGACTAAAATGTATTCGACTTTTTTCTGTGAAACGAAGCACTGTGCAGAGATGGCGATGTTGCAGTAGCAATAACCACGGCGGCAATAACATTCAACATTAAAACAAATGAACATTTGATAAGTTTTTTTTTTATTATTCATGTTGCAACCAGCCCATGTTGGGTCCGCTGCTGTTGCAAAGAGATAAACTCAGAGAAATAAACACACATTTGTGTGAGTAGATACTTTGTGTCGCGAGTATAAAGAAGAGTCAACAAGTCGGCGATAACACCAACATTGATGATATTCATTCATTCGCTCCAACCATACCACCAACTTGTTGGCTGTCGGTTGTTGGTAACACAATGAAAAAAAAAAACAAACGCGTTTAATCAACAACAGCTCAAGTTTTGTTGAAACAGTTTGATTTTAGAGTTGAACCATGAATGACGTTGCTTTCGAGTGAAAAGAAAAATCCCACGAAAACGAAAGAAAAACATTAAACGGAGAAACGGTTTTTGAATTTCCTATTGTCTTATGGTGGAGTGTTGAAAGTATGTTGTTTGATGAAACTGGAAAAGTGGTATTCGGAAAAAAAAAATGTTGGAATGTAGTAATCCTAATGTCAGAGTTAATAAAAAAATTTTGCAAACAAAATATATTAAAAATTATAAATTCAACATTTGCGTACAACAACAAAAATATTTAAAAAGAATCGATGAAAATGAAACCGATAAAATGACGATGAAAAATTCGCGCCAATTATTACTTTATGTATTTTGGATTGTAATACGGTGATCGTCATGCCTTTGTAGCGGTCGCCATTGACAATTTTAAAGAAAAATGGGCCAAAGATGTCATAGCTCCAAAATCCACTTTAATAAAGTGTTCAATGTTTTTCGGATTTAACTTAAGATGTTTGTGAGCTAAACAATTTTCTGTGTTTGTCCAAACAAAGAATACAATTTTTTTGTAATGCGCACAAGAATGGTTGAAATTTATTTTATAAGAAAAATGCAATTTTTGAGACATCAATTGTCATAACTCAAAATCGACTTATCCGATTTTGTTGAGATAATAATAATATACCCTGATCTTATTAGCTTGCATTCGAGTACCATCATACTCTTAAACAAAAACGTAATAGAAAAAAATGATCATAATAAAAAACCAAAACTTCAATAATAATTTTGTTGAAATAAAATGCTACAAAAATGAATGAGTTCTATAGGAATCATTTTTTGAAAATTCCCAAACACCTACAAAATCTTTAGTTACGGAAAAAAAGAGTTTCTTACCTTTATGTATGTATAAGGCAACCGATTTTAAGTTTCTCATGGGATTTGAAAAGAAGAAAGTTCCGTCTTAATAACCCTTACAAATCCGTGTGTATTTTTTAAATTTGCTTATGTTTTTATATAGAAACCGTACAATATCTGAAATCAGTATTTAACCGATTTTTCTTATAAGTAAAATGCTGCATGGTTTTTGAAAACGCGTTTTTTTAATAATTTCTAAAATTGTACGGTTTACTCACAAATTAACGTCAAAACCATTGGAAAACTTTAAAAATGGCGAAGAAAATTTAAAAAAAAATACTGGATTTGTAAACAAACTGTTCTCAAGATTTCGTCCGTTTGATCTTTTGTTACGGACTTTTAACTACACTAAGGTACAAAAAACGGTTTTTTTACCCGTAACTCAAGATTATGGGGGTGTTTGGAAAGTTTCAAAAACAGATTCTCAGCTAGGTGTTATTAATTAATTAAATTTCCTAGGTAATTTTTTTTGTCAAAAATTTAAGTCGAAATTTTTATTGTTTTAAAATTGTATTAAAATGTCAAAAGGAGTCTACAATATTTTATAATAAACACACATAATAATTAATGGAATATTTTCGGTTTTATTCACAAATATTTCCTGGTACCTTTTTTATTCCGGTATCTCCCATACAAAGTCCAGGTCGCCTAATGTGTGTGACCAAAAATACATTAATAACTTTTTCTGAATAAAGATACAATACAACTGTCCACTTTTATTCATTTCCCTTTTGAGTTTCTATTTAATAAAAACAATCATAATCGGTTACACCTAAATGTTCTAAATCATAAAACACTATGTGCGACGTCAACTTCTCTCCCCGAGTGTTTTAAGTCAATTTAGAAAATATTTCAACAAAATACTCCAAAATTTTCAGTGAAATTGTAGCAACAAAAAAAATAGAAAAAAATCATCAAAATCGCTAAAAACAAAAAACTCTAAAGGAAAAAAATTAACAAAACAAAAAGAAAACTCCAACTGTTAAAAGAAGAAACAACAACAACAGAAGACATTGGAAACCCCTCAATTTGCATTTCGGTTCATTGGCGAGCAGTGAATTTCCCAGCGACGCCAAAATTACACCCACTGGTAGTATCCTTTTAGTGGAAGACAAACACGATAAGACCACTTTAACCAAAGCCATGGAGATATCATCGAAAGAAATGGTAATTATTGCTATACAAAACGAAACACACACACATATCTACATACATACATATATAGAAAATCACTTGGAACACTCCAATAAATCATAAATCATTGAATGGATTTGGTTTTTTGCTATTGACGCTGCCAAACATTGAGAAGAAAGTATTTTTTTCTTCAGCGTACGCCGTCAACATCATTTTATGCATTTGATTTGAAAATTACACTTGTTGAGCAAGTGGTCCCATTTCGTTTACAACTTTTGTTGTTGTTTGAAATTGTTTTCTTATCGACCATCCGTCCATCGACCGTAGCCGCCATCACTGTCTAGAGTCAATGTCCACGTCTCGAGTCAATTGTCAATATTGTATAAAATGCCTGTCGATCATTGTTTTGATCCAAATACACGCACTGGACACAACCGAGCATCAATCAGTTCATAATGTTTGTATGACATATTTGCACTAGGCCGGCCAACAATCAGGTTATTTTGTTTCTGTTCGTTGGTGGCGGTGATGGCGGCAGACTCATTTCAAATATCACAGTAATACTAGAAATCGGTCTGCTCCAACGTTCGCACCCATGGTGCAAAATAATAGAGTTGACGACTAGTCATAGTAACGGATTCCACTAATGTTGTCCAGTATTTAAGTCATGTGCGTTTATGACATGTCTATTAGTAGTATTTGTTTGCAATTGGAACTTCACTCAATTGGACTTGCCAGATTAGTTTCCAATGGGAATTTTATTTTATTTATTTATTATTAATTACAATACAAAGTAAATTTATATTCTAATTTTGGGTCCAAGGGTAAACCGGGTGACAAAGACCATATGTTTAGATTTTTTTTTGCAGCGACAGACCAAAGCCTCTGGTGGGAATCGAACCCACAACCCCCACGCTGATAGGCAAGCACGCTACCAACTCGCCTACCGGGGCGCCTCCAATGGGAATTGAAGGTGGTGATTCCTTTTGTCTCTGCCTATTTGCAAGGATATCAATTTGGGACTCATATCCTCGAGAATATACTTTTCCGAAATATATGATTTCATTTCAGAAGTACTTTTACTACTTCTGCAAAGTATAATCTGATTTACCTATCCCGTCTGTTGTGCTGTCAGCAGATGTGCAAACTGACTAATACTACATGACAGATCCCAAAACTCTACGAGACTCACAAGAAAAACAAATATCGTTTTTAGAACCATAATCTAGTCCTTTGGGCCTTGACTTGGCAAATTGAACTCTGATACTCAAAATCGATAAAGTTAAGACGATTTGATTTCAAGAACCTATAGTTTTTATGAACTAATGACGGTTATACCATACAACGACCTGTGGGATTTTGGTGTCAAACCCCTATTTTGTGCAGTTAGGGTTTTTAAAATTGTATTTTATTTTTGAAAAATTTAAGTAAAGTCCCTGCAAGAGTGCTAAGCTTAGAAATGAACAAGATTTTATATTTTATTCTAATGAAACGTGCAGTAGTGTTTTTAAACCTGTAATTTTTTATTTCCCCTTTTCGGGATTATTGGTCGGGATTTCCGGGGTAAAAAAGTTCTTCCATAAACTAAAACTGTGTATGATGTTTCGGACTTTTTACAACTGTGATTATGGTTTTTAATATTGAGAATTTAGGATTTAGGATGATCTTAAACAAGTTGATCTTATTACATTTAACTTATCCAGTACTTTCTGATATCAGTACCCCCGTATTCATAAAAATTTTAAGGAAAATGTGTGCAAATTGTTTTTGTATTTTCATACATTTTGCTTAAAAAGCTGTTTTAAATTTTTATGAATTTTCTAATTAGTTTTATTAATCATTCCAAGTATGTACCCATAGTTATTATTATTATTTTTTCTGCAAGAATATTAATTTTTTTATTTAAATTTTATAAAGAAAATCAAATAAGATCATATCATACATATGAAAATTACCTTTATATTTTTGTTTTCTGTTGAGTCACAGCGGAATTTTTGAAGGAAAAATCAGCCAATTAAGCTACCTTTCAAAAAAACCCGCTCCCAATTCTCACTCTCTGAGGATGCACAGGCTTCTGGACGATTATGTGTAGGTATTTCGATTCCCTGTAGTTGTTCTATTAACATAGCCGCCTATATGAAAATGCGCTTCATCAGAAAAAAAGATTTTTCCTACAAAACCGTTGTCCATTTCACTTTTTTTTCCGGTGGGAGGGTAGATGAAAGTTGCCACAGGGCCCGTAGTGTATTTACGGTTCCCTGATATATTCTACATCTTATGTTATAAAAATCTCTTGTGACAATTCCGGGGAAACGCAAATCAAACAATCTGGCATGTACTATCACAATTTTTCTCACTCTCTAACAACAAAGTGTTTCGCAAACACAAAATCTCCTTCTCTTACGTTGTCGTTGTGTGTTAGTGTGGAATTTTGCAGTATTTATCTGCAACTGCAACAATATCTGCATCGGTCTTCATCATTTCAAACGATAGTGAAACCTATTGAACACATCTACCAAGCGAATCTCACACAGTCTTGCAAATTCCTCGTGACTATTGCTGCATTTTTTAACCTTCTTCTAGAAAGTGGTAGGTTGGCATGTTGCAATTTTATCCGTAATACATGTTGCATGTTTGAAACGGCACTGGCACTTACATTTCGTGCAGTGGTTTTTCAAAACGTTTTTTTTTTATTTTAGATATGAGTTGAAAATGCTTAAATTATTTAATTTATTATCATTATGTTGTTAATTTTTAAATGAAATTTTATATTTGTTTTGTTTGTTGCAATTTTAAAGTCCACGACTTATATAAATAAAATCCAAAATAAAGTCCATAGATCTTTTTCAATTATGTTATTGAGTAGTATTGACTTTTTAATCGGTCGTTAGTTGGAAACAAAAAAGTTTTTTTTTTAGCTTTCTTGTGAAAATGTTTTAGACATTTTGTCGGTTATGCTTAAATTTGGCATTTATATGGCATGTTAAACATGCACATATGTATGTATGTGCCTTTTGCATGGATGATTTGTGTCTAATTAGTATTTAATTAAGTTTTCAATACTAAGTTTTCTCTCCTTGCGGACACCTCTCATAAACGGACACTTTTTTCAGTCCTCTTGTGTACATCTCATAAAAAAATTCAAAATTCTCAGTCCCTTAGGAGTCCGCTTTTGAGAGAGTACACTGTGTTAGAAATATGCTGAGTGACCACATATCATATGAACCTCTTTTCCAAAAGTCTTTGATTAACGGAGAAAGATAGAAGAAAGAAATCGAAAAATTTTACATTTTATGAAACTGCAGGGCTCTTGAACCTAAAGTCTTTATTGCAATTAGAAGCTGTTGCAATATTTGAATAAAGTTATATGATTTTATTAAAATGTAATGAAAAGAGCAATATAATAATAATATTGTTTCCATTCAGTTTTGTCCCGATTTGACAGGTTTTGATTTTATCACAACAGTTGTTCCATTTCCATGCCAATTGACATAATGTGGCCCATGACCTTTATTAGGTAACTTTTGCAGTAATTTTGAAAGTCATCCGAGCAATGAACGCGAACAATATAAAAGGTGTTACTTCTCTAATATTTTTAGAAACAATTGAACGTATTTGTAATACAACTAAAGATTGACTGTAATCAAATATGGATCGTGAAATGTATGCATTTTAGAGGAAAAAAGTCTTCCAATTTCAACAATAAAAAAATCTTAAGTCACACAGTTTAAAGAACATTTAAATTTCACTTGAAAAAAGTGTGTAATGATATACCACGGTATAATCCTTCCGATTAAGATACATAATCCTACTACGTAATCCTTCCGATATAAGTAAGGATTTTATATATAGTATGGATTTTTTATAGATATAAAATTCTTCCTTAGTTGAGTAAGACTTGCCCAATTGCTAAGTTAAATTCAACATCGCGTTATTATTGATAACAAATAAAACAAAAAAATCATCCTTCATGTTCACATATCTTTATCGGTGAACTGTGACAATTCTGGGAAGTCGTACCAATTACGACCATGTCTCCATCCATACAACAACATTATTGATCAAATAACATCATGATTGTATGGGGTATGTAAAAGGAAAACGTGGTACGTTACTCAAAAATTGTAATATCTCTCACCATTTGTGTAAAAACAAATTAAAATGTCTAAAATGTTTATCTTATTTCGACGCCTTTTGATTTAAGCCATGCATATGCCCTTCGTAGGATGGACAGTATATTCATTATGTTACACCGTTTGGAACAGCTCGAATTATAAAATTTCTCTGTACATCCTCAATAACGAAAAATAGAATTGCCGCCTATAAATTAATTAAATAATATAATTTAAATTAAAAATTTAAATAATTTAATGGAATATTATAATTCAGACTGAAAGGAATTGGAACTACACGTTCCACGTTCTTTTAAGAGCGTGAGCATAAAAAATACCTACTTCCACTTACATACATGAAGTGGTTCTGCCCATGATACTGTGGACCATAATCCTTAATGGAGGGTTTATAATATTCGGTTCGACCGAGCATAATGCGGCTTTTTCTTGTTTACTGTCACTTCATTTGTACAAAATAAAGAAAGGCGTACCAAATGAAACGGTGAAATAAAAAGACGACATAAACTTCATGCTCCAAGTGACAACCAATTAATTCCGCCGCTTTTCCTCTTCAGCATTGTTTGTAGCGTTACTTGTCGTGATTTTCTTATCAAAGATACACTTACCTGCGCCGCCAGGGTAGTGTGGGGACGTCGGTTGTAATTAATCTTTGAAAAACGGTTAAAATATGATCAAGCTCGAGATCGTTATAGTGTTTGTTTGATGTTGGTTGGTTTGTATGATGACTACAACACGAGTATGTAGACAATAATTGGTAGAAGAAAAGAAGAAAAAACGTTTGAAAAATGTTAAACTGTTTTTTTTTTGTAGTTTGTAAGCAAACAAATTATGATTGAGTAAAAGTGGTAAATAACATGTTTCAGCAAGATCTCGCCTGATCACTCACTCGTGCTCATAACGCCTTTGGAAGTGGGTGATTGTGGTTTCAATTGCGATTAACCTTTTTTCTCCAGAAATTGTAATCGAACCGATTGCGGATCTAACTACACTGTGCAACAGACATTTTGTCCAAGGGATGTCTGTAATAGTTGCTGGTGTATTTTGGCGTCCCAAACTCGAAAAAAAATGTTATAAACTATTTTTTTCTTAAACATTTCTATTTCGCAAAAAATAAAGAATAAACAAATGATCTCGAACAACAGAAACTATATAAAGAATAAAGAAAAACTAAAAACCAAACTTAAAAATGTTTACCCCATATTCCTAAAAATGTAAAAACTTTTTTTTAAGAAAAATGTGTGAAAATTATTTTTGTATTTTCATACATTTTTCTTACCAAAGATTTTATAATTTTGTATGAATGCTGAGGTTTGTCTTTATTATTGCTGTTTATTGTTTGACTATGATTTTGGAAAGAGACGTCCGCACAAACAATACAATATATTATTAATGATTTTTAATTATTTTGTGAACATGATTTTTATATAAAAACAATGGTACACCAATTTCAAAAATTCGCTCTTTTTCATTTTCCCTCCATGTACTTGAACATTTATCCATAGTTTTTACCAAAAATCCATTTTTTACTCCAAAAGGGTTTAGAATTTTTTAAAAATTTTAAATTTAAATTTGTTGGCACAGAAATAAAGCCATTTTTTTAAATGTTTTGCCCTCCGTCTTTAGACATTATTTTAAAAATATTAACAAAATTAGAATATTAGCTTTCTGTCTTTCGCATTGAGTTACCAACTTACCCTGTGCATTTTTTTCTAAAAAAAAATTCCGAACTTTTTATAATTGTGTATTTAAAGTCTATCACCTTCCGTGCCAAAGGCTCAAAAAGATATTTACTCGCGGAAACGTGAACTAATTAATTAAGGGGTTTACGATTTCTATCACGTTTTCGAATTCTAAAATTTTGAATCATGGAAAGGAACTTCTATTTATAAATTCAATGCCCAGCATATCAAAAAACTGTTTTCTTGATAAAAAACAAATTAATTTTGTCTAAAGAATAACTGAAATTCTTTGTTCAGTGACGGAAACGTTGCAAATATATACGAGTATAATTTAATAATGTCAGTTATCTTTTATTAGAGACCTGTGTCTAGACAACATGGTGTTCATGTTTTAGAATGTTCACGTTTCCGCGAGTTGACTGTATTATATTTTTTTTACTTTAATAATGTTTGCAAATTAACTGAATCGATTTTAAAGGGAGTAATATGATTTTATTCGTCGTCGTCATTTCACTGTCAAATAATTCATTACCCTGGAGAACATTATTTTAAAATGATTACCTTGAAATGCATTTATTTTTATTTTCAAATAATCCATTTTATCCATGTCTAATGCATAGTCTGTTTTGCGTATTCCAGGAGGTTCGTCCCAATTCCATAGCCGATGTCAAAGTAGATGCTTCTTTTCGTCGGATAGCAAAAAATGCAATCTGCTTTCATGTCTGGAAAATCGATGAAGATCGCCTGGAGGCTGAACCAAAAGCTCAATATGGAACATTCTTGGATGACAGCGCCTATATCGTCTATGCGGCTGGTCCTGTTGGATCATATATAAACCAGGATACTATAGTATGTCTTTTTCGTTTCTTTATGTGAACCAACATTTTATCGGGAAATTAATCCTGTCTCTCAATCAAAACTGATATTAATCGTCACCGTTATTACCTTTACTTGCAGACCCGAGAAGTGAAACCTTCTGTTAGCCTAGAACGTTTTATACACTTTTGGTTGGGTGAAAAGGTCTCCGAGCAGAAACGTTCGAATGTTGCCCACAAAATACAAGAGCTGGACTCTTATTTCAACAATGTTGCCGTTGAATATCGTGAAACTCAAAGTAATGAAAGTGCACGATTTCTATCGTATTTCAAAAAAGGAATAACGTAAGTGATATTCAAATATACAAAATATGAATTTTATTTAACAGCGTCCCTTCTCTCTCCCATAGAATAAAGGCCGAATTACTAGTGAATTCTTCGGATCCCAATCGTTTGTATCAAGTTCATGGCCGTAACTGGATGCGTTGCGTTGAAATGAAAACCATTAGCTGGGAACATTTTGGGGCGGACTTTGTAATGCTGCTGCATACAGCCAATCATTTGTACGTCTGGATTGGTCGTTCCAGCAGTAATGTGGAGAGACGTAACGCCATCGATTTGGCTAACAAATGGCAACCAGATACCACCAACATCACTATCGTCGATGATGGTTATGAGCAATCGATGCCGGAGAAACGTAAAAACGAATGGAATACATTCCTGCCTTTGTCACAAAGGGTGGTGTGTCAAAATTCTCCCGTAACTGAGAAACCAGTGTGCAATAAGTTGAAGATCTACAAATGTTGTTATCGCAACAATCGTTTGCATTTGGATCAACTGGATGTGGTCATACCGACCCGAGAAGATTTCAGTGATTCTACGACTGCTTATGTTTTGGATGGATATTCGCAGGGTGTGTGGTTGTGGGTGGGCAGCCAGGCCACTCAGCAGGATAAGACCAGTGCCATGGGTAATGGTCGCGCATTTGTTAAGAAGGTAATAACATGATAACAATCCTGGAAATGTTATTCTAGCTTGTCTCTTTTCAGAAAAAATATCCCTATTCAACTCCGGTTATTCGGGTAATCGAGGGCCATGAACCCTCTGAATTTGTACGCCTGTTTCCCTCCTGGCATAATGATTGTAATGAAAATCAGGTTTCCTTGAAACCGGTATCTACAATTTTGGGAAAGTTTGATTCAATGACTTTGTGTCAGAGACCCAAAATGGCTGCAGAAACTCAGCTAATAGACGATGGTTCGGGAGAGCGTAAAATATACCGTATTACCAAGGATCAGGTTATTGAAATGCCAACGAAAAAGGGCGTATACTTTACAACGCTGAACTCCTATGTTGTCCAGTATACGGTGGTGGTAAGTTTCTCTAAAGTCTTGTACAACCTGCAGGCAACAGAATATGTTTCTCAATTGTAACAAAACATTTTCTTTGGCTAAAATGATGAAAGAAAACACTAAGACCTATTAAAAAAAAATCAACAAAACTTTTTGTTGTCTCAAATTTGTTTATAACTCCGAAACTATCATTCAGAGGTCCATACCCACGTACACATTTTCATAATGGTCGCATACAGAAAATGTTGGTCTTAGGTCCAGAACGATTTATTTTTTCATCATTTACATAATTTGCAGAGTTGGTCCATGAATCCCAATGACAGTGAAAGTGTTGGCATCAAACAAATCATTTACCAGTGGAACGGTTCTGAAGCCTCTACCGACATCACCAACAAGGCAGAAAAATTTGCAACAAATCTCTTCGATACCTCGAATCAGAAAACCATGTACGTGCAAATGGGTGAATTTGATGAGACACCACATTTCCTACAAATGTTCGAGGGAAAACTGATCATACTGCTTAGCGAGAAGAATATCCAAAATATACAGAATAACAACAACAACAATATTCTATTGAATGGCGGCAATGAATCTGAGAATTTGATCTTAAAAGTCTATGGCGATTCCACATACAACTCAAAAGCTGTCGAAGTGTATCCCTTATCATCGATGTCATCCAAAGAATGCTATGTGGTCAAGTCGCAACATGTGTGGGTATGGTGTGGCCAATCTTCGACTGGAGACGCTCGCGAGATGGCCAAAAATATCGGTGCTGTGTTAGGTGAGAGTTCCTTGGTATTGGAGAGCAAAGAACCCAAAGAGTTTTGGCGGTCCGTCACAAACCTCATGAACCAAAGTCTCATTGTCAATGGATTAAATCAAAGTCACAGCTCGTGTAGCAACAGTAATGGCAGTTCCAGCATTGGCAGTATTTCACCCATCAATACGAATGGTAATGGCAGTACTCAGTACTCAGTGGCTACAAGTGCAAAGTCCCGAATGCAAATTCAGCTGTTCTCGGTGTGGGCTTTGCGCGGAAAATTCTTCTCAGAGGAAATTCTAGGTTACGATCAAAGTGATCTGTCGCCAGAATGTGTTTATATTTTGGATGCCGGCATCATAACATATGTCTGGCTGGGAAAATATGTTTCGACCAACGAAAAGGATAAATATCTCAGTATGGCTCAGAACTATTTGGAGACTGTGCCCATTGCACGAAGGCCCACCACTGCCATTGGTGTTATACGTCAAAGTGATGAACCGAATGTGTTCAAAGGTTTCTTTGACAATTGGAATACTGGCATGTGGATTGTAAGTACAATTTGGTTTTAATAGAATGCCATCAATTCAAATGTTTCTTTGATTTTTTTACAGAATTACATAAATTATGAAATGAAACGTCAAATGTTGGCCAATGGCGGTGCTTCAAATCTCACCAACGGCAATGGTAAAACACCGGTAAACGGTGAAAATGGTAGTTTGCCACCATCGATATTAAATAACCAAAAAGATTTTGATCGTCATCAAAAGTATCCGATAGCGATGCTACAACAGGAAATTGATTTTCTGCCACCGGAAATAAATCCACTGAAACGAGAGGTGAGTTATTATGTTTGTTCTTTTTAAATAAGGTTAAGGGTAGGTCTTCAGGGAATTTTAAAGAAGAATACTTAACCGATATGTCAGAGTTTCTTTGGCCCGATCGGGGTTGGCTATAGAAACTTGTAAGACACGCGGTTTGTTTACTGTAGAATACA
The DNA here is from genome assembly GCA_958296145.1 of Hydrotaea cyrtoneurina. Lineage (NCBI taxonomy): Eukaryota > Metazoa > Arthropoda > Insecta > Diptera > Muscidae > Hydrotaea > Hydrotaea cyrtoneurina. The sequence goes on along the minus strand of OY282514.1, from coordinate 6,155,383 downwards.
AACATTATACTTGTTGTCCAAAATATATGTTTTTCTTTTGTTGGTTCATTTGAAAGCAAACAATTACCATAATTGTGGGAGACGATTTCATTTATGTGGCTGCCTCTGCTGGTTTTACAGTATTGAATCGAATTGGACCTTATAAGCCAATAATGCGAGGTCTTTGTGCAAAAATCACACCTGCCTGGGTGCGTTAAATGTTGAGTTATGAGCATAATAAATAATATAAACATTATTATAAATAATAATATAGTCCAATAGGGCTCAGTTTGATTAAATGAATTGAAATTTAAATTTGATCGATGTTCCACGACTGAGTCACACACTTTCGGTGACGGCAACTACATTGTCTTTGGTGCGTACCTTACGACGAAGGGAACCGAGAGTATTGTACACTAGCATGTCAGTATCACAAACTTGCGTACAGCTGTCGCGGTGGTGGCCTCATTTCGGCCAGAAGCTTAACTAAGTTTACATTACTTTTCACCTTGTTCAAGTTTACACCGATGCATTTCGTTCCATGTTGATGACTTTTTCTACAGATTTCAAGATGGCCAAAAAAAAAAAACAAAAACTCAATGGGATGTGTGTCTGTTCTCACAATATTTTTATGTAACCAAATTATCATAATAAGTGTTCATCTAAAAGCTTCTACGCTGAAATTATTTTAAGGGTTGTTTGCATTGTTTAGGTCTGCCTATAGTATATGAAAGTCAGTGGCCGCATGGTAGAAATTTCTGTGTACCCCAAATTCGAATATGCATTTGCTTTGTATTGTAATTAATAAATAAATCATGTTTTAATTCATGTCTAATTCTCGTAGCACTCGTAATAAACCATTCTTTAATATATATTTTTCTCTATCTCTCTCTTCCAGGTCCATTTAACCCATGATGATTTTGTCTCTCTATTCAATATGTCGTTTTATGAATTCGACGAATTGCCAGCCTGGAAAAAGCAAGAACTCAAAAAGAAATACAAACTCTTTTAGATGTGTTTTTAACGAATATTTTTGTATAATTCTATCCAACAATCAATAATCCGCATTGATTATTTTTATAAAAATGTTCATTTTTCTATAAATATTTTCGGAAAACCAAAATCCAAGAAAACGAAATTTGCAAAAGAGTACATCTGTAATATAAACCAATAAGAAATGTTTTTATTTAAATTATAATACAAAAAGAAAACACCAAACCTATTTATGTATTTAAAAACAAATATATTACAATTTTATATACACATACATGTATAATATATATAATAATATGAATAAATATATATGTATAAATATATGAATTAGAAAATACAGTTCAATCATTGGACTCGGTTCAACATACAAATGTAGAATCAAATCAGGTGGATATAGTTTCAACTTCATCGGAATCTGGTTCATCACCGGAAGCTAAGAATGTTAAAAAATGAAAAAATATTCTTATAACAACACATGGTGAAAGTAATCGGACTTCACGCATCGAATTTGAATTTAACTGGCAATGACGATATCATTCAGAGGTACTTTTATCAATTAGTTAGCAGCTATTTGCGATATAATTGTATACTTTTAATGTCCATTTTCCAACAGTTATATGTTTTAAAGTGCATATAAACTGCAATTATAACTGAAAATGGGGGTTAATGGTATGAAATTCAACTGTCATTGCCGTTCTAATTCTTGTATTGTTGCTTTACTTACTGGGTGCACCGCCAGCCGTTATTCCCATTAGAATTCTCAAAAAGTTGTTTATAAAAAGCACCAACATTTCGAGAATATCCATAACAATGAAAATAATCGGTTTATTGGTAATGTGTTGTGTAATTAGAGATGGTGTTGGAGAGGGACTTGTCATCAAAACTCACTCAAACGTAAATGTTCAATTGTAGGTGCTGGTGGTGTATTGCAGTTTACGATATTATTCGTTTAGGATTCCTCCGAATCTTCGCCGCCCTCATCGTCGCCACCTGTTAAAGTAAATGGAAAAATGTATTGATCCATATTATCGTAATGTTTTTAAAAGTATAAGCGTTTTCAGGGTGCCACACCGAGAATTAAATTCAAATTGTATGTGGGTTTCAAAGAACACTGACCGTACTATGGATCATTGAATTCAACCCTAAATAAGTAATCTATTTTTTTGTATATGGAATTGGTTTTCTTTTTATTAATTACCACCGAAGGGCAGCATGCCCATTATCATATCAAATAATCCTTGCAGCAATTCGAAAAACATTTTTTTAAAACACAATTCCGTCTTCAACACGTCCCGTTTTGTTATTCACTCCGTTCTCAGTGTTAACTTTAAATATACTAAAACAAAATATATTTGTTTTTAAATCTGTTGGTGCAGACGAACAAATACACGAAAATACAGACCCAAAAATAATTGATTATTCTTGTCGATAACCACACGAAATGGAAAGTTTTAATCGATTTGAAATGCATATTAAGCTTGAAATAATTTAGGTCACTTATCTTCTTGGAAACATCTAGAATTCTCCATGTGGTAAATTATATTTGAATACATACACAGCTTACGAATAAAGGTACACTATTGTTTTTATAATTACAATTTAAAATGAACAAAATAATCAGTATGTAATTTCAGCAAATGTCTAAGTGTTGTTGTCGTTTTCCAACTGTTGTCGTCGCCGTTTAAAATATTTTTCGGTATCACGTACAATGATAATTCTATAACAGATTGGAAATAGCAGAATGTTTTATAATTTTAAAAAGTTACGAACAACGAGGTTATAGAATCTGTAAAATAAAAACTTTAGCCAAATAAAAAATGTTTATTTGTGGCCTTATTACCACATAAATGCTAAGACATTCTTAGCAATCACAATGGCCTACAATTCACTGGCATAAATCATTAAGTTAAACTTAACAGTTACGAAGATATAAAGCTTTGTAGTTGATTTCATTGTATTTCAATATGTAGGAGTGAATGTGAGCGTGCCATACTATTTATATCTGATAGCCAGACCTTTATTCTAACTCAGGGTAAAAATTCCATCTCAAAAGCTGCAGTCGTTATTGAGTTATAGCGTTTTCAATTTGAGATATATGAAAAAATCGCCTGCTACAAATTTCTGGGCGCCTGGTATCAGAAAATTGAGTATTTCACTGGTTGGTGCTGTTTGATTTTATATGTGAGTGCGCGTGTGTGTTCGTGTATCAATATACTAAGACTGCAATTCAAGGAATACTTTTAGGCTGTAATGTTTATATTCGCACCTAACATTATGCTTGGATTTGCCTTCATAAACAAACACGCACTCATTGTCAGCAGAAGCAGCGATAGATAAATGTATCAATTTCCTGATACCAGGCGCCCATAAGGGACTATTTTTTGTGTGACATAACTTAAAAATGCCATAATTCGCTAACGAAGTAAGCTATTGAGATGAGACTTGTACCCCGTGTTAGAGTAAAAGTAGGGCTATCATATGGCATATGCCCATGTTTACGTTTGTCTACTAGAACGGTATATTAAAACCTTAACAGAGACTTGTTATTCTATTCATATGCATTTCTAATTTTGTAACCACAAAATGACTTGAATATTTAAGATAGAACCCACATTTATTATTAAAATTCAAGATTCCAAATTACTTTCGCTGCTTCAATCATCAACAAAACTTCGAGAAATATGTTTCCTCTATTTTCATAATACGACACCAACATTTCGATTCCGCATTAGTCATTTCGAATGTAACTTTGACTTTTCAAAAGAATTATTTTCAAACACATTCGGGTTTTTTTTATTGTGTTTTATTTATAATCACTTTATAGTGATTATAATTACTTAAAACTACTAATTATAAATTAACAAATTGTATGTCTTCTTGTGTTTTCAGTTATTCCAAATACATGTATCAAATCTTATCAGATCAGAGTTATAGAGGTGTGATAATAATTTTGTATTGAAACTCGGTTTTTTTTTGACAACAACGAACTACATAGATTTCACCTCTGCGTAAACTAGATACGTTTGTTTATAGTAGTTAATAATATTATAAATATTTTAGCGAATCTTTAAAACAAAAACATAGATAATTTTGAAAAGTAAATATGTGTAATGAAATGGCAGACCGCCCACTCAAATGTTGTGCAAAGTGGAAAACCAACGGACTATCGCCATTTCGAAACTAACCAAAGATCAACTGAGGTTTGTCTGCAGATGTTGGAATTGTTGCTTTATGTGTGTATGAGATAACAATTAACGAGTTATGGTCTGTTGTTGTTAGGCGTTATTCGTTGGATGTACTTATTCATATGCAACAATAATTTATTGGGGTTTTCTGAAGGATTTGCCAGCGAATTTGGCACCAGCGCCCAACTCTTCTTCAATGCGGAGAATTTGGTTGTACTTGGCCAAACGTTCAGAGCGGCAAGGAGCACCAGTCTTGATTTGACCGGTAGACAAGCCAACAACCAAGTCAGCGATGAAGGAATCCTCAGTTTCACCAGAACGATGGGAGACCATGGTGCCCCAGCCGTTTTGTTTGGCCAACAAATGAGCCTTGATGGATTCGGTGACGGTACCGATTTGGTTGACCTTCAACAATAAACAGTTGCAGGCCTTCTTTTCGACGGCAGTTTGGATACGCTTGGGGTTGGTGACAGTCAAATCATCACCAACAATTTGAATGGTGGTTTCGGCGGTGATCTTGGTCCAGGCATCCCAATGATCTTGATCGAAGGGATCTTCAATGGATACAATGGGGAAGCCCTTGATGAATTCTTGGTACAATTCGGTCAATTTTTCGGGGGCGAGCCATTGGGCCTTGTCGCTCTTGGGGTTCTTGAAGTCCAAATCGTAGGCGCCATCCTTGAAGAATTCGGAGGCAGCAACATCCATGCCAATTTCAACCTTGCCGGTGTAACCGCCCAAGGCAATAGCGTCGTTGATGAGGTTCAAGGCTTCCTTGTTGGATTGAATGTTAGGGGCGAAACCACCTTCATCACCGACAGCGGTGGCATCCAAACCGAATTTATCATTGATTACCTTCTTCAAATGATGGTAAACTTCAGAGCCAATTTTCATGGCTTCGGTGAAGCTGGTGGCGCCAGTGGGCAAGATCATAAATTCTTGCATGGCCAATTTGTTGCCAGCGTGGCTACCGCCGTTGATAACGTTGAAGGCAGGAACGGGCAAAATGATGTCCTTGTTGCCAGCCAAATCAGCAATGTGTTTGTACAAGGGTACACCCTTCTTGGCAGCTCCAGCCTTGCAGACAGCCAAAGAGATGCCCAAGATAGCGTTGGCACCGAATTTGGATTTGTTTTCAGTACCGTCCAATTTCAACATGAAGTTATCAATGCCTTCTTGGTCGGTGACTTCCAAGTTGGCTTTGATGAGTTCGGGAGCCAAAGTCTTGTTGACATGGCCGACGGCTTGCAATACACTCTTGCCATGATAGCTCTTCTTGTCACCGTCACGCAACTCCAAAGCCTCATGAACGCCAGTAGAGGCACCAGAGGGAACGGCAGCGCGGAAGAGACCCAATTCAGTGGTCAGATCGACTTCAACGGTGGGGTTACCGCGAGAATCGAAAATTTGACGGGCATGAATTGTTTTGATAGGCATGGTGCTGCTGAAACGACAGAAATGCAAAACAAAAATGGTCAATTCATAATTATCACAAAATAATTAAAATTCTAAGATAAGTGTGTTGAACTTTTGACTTCAAACGTACATTGGTTGAGTGAGCGACGTTGACGAAGAAGTTGATACTGTTGGTTAGATTACATAAACCAAACTGTTACGTTTGCAATGTTGGAAGATATGTGAATGGAGCGTGAAAAGTCTATGGTGTGTGTTTGAATATGTATCGGTATGTATTTGAGTTTAGGCCTAAAAATGTACTGCGCATAGCCAGTTTGCGTTGTAGGAGAATTAGGCAGCACTCACTTAATATTTGTCCTTTGAATGTCATAAGTTGTAAATAACAAAACAAAAAAAATACATATAGATGGCGTTGGGGATCACGTTAGTTTAAACTACAAGGGAATTTTTGTTCATTGAATGGTAAGAACAGTTTAATATTGATTATATCTCACTCCTTGGTTTCCTTATACATACTTATTTGTTTAACCACCACGGAAACGTCATACAGACAAACAAATATTTTTGTATCTAATCTATATGATAAAGGTGCAAACGTCAAATAGTTACAACCCATTAAAGGCGATATTTTTAGAAATTCATTTCAATTCGAAATCATAAACAAGTTATTTATTTTTTAAACATTTATTTCCTTTTAAACCTATACAAAAACGGAAAAATCATCCTAAAACCCAGTATTTTGAAATTGAGCAGTATTAAGAACATTGTGTACCCCTTCGGCGTTCTGGAGATGACCTTGAGACAAAATAAATGTCCAATAGACAGAAATAAAACTATCATAATATTCCATTCTGGAAAATTTTAAAAGTGAAAGTAAACGTGTTTCACATGATATTTATTGATACACTGTTTTCTCCCCCTTTAATTTTTCATTCTGTAGAATGTTTGGTCTGGTAAGCAGGTTACTTTAAAAAAAAAAAGGTGTCTGACATCTGAAAAGGATTTTCTAGTAGTTTCGTTTTCGCTTAAAAATGTACCGAATCGGATTAGAGGGAATACAACGAAAACACAATTAAAAAGAAATCATATTTTCGCATATTTACCACAGCTAAAGATAAAATCTTAATTGTGTGGGTGGGTTTTGTGTCAATATTTCTTTAAAGTGCATTGAGAACGAACCGTCTTTCGAGTGATTTAACCATGTACATGTACCTTTTTATGCCCTCACCCTACGGGTAGCATGGTATATATCATTTGATACGACCCGAAAGTGTAACACAAAGAAGGAGTCACTTTAAACCTTAGGTGTCTTTGAACTAAATTCATGACTGTTTAAGTCGTTTGGGCTATGTCCGGCTGGATAACTTTCGAATGCGTTAAACAATCTCTTTGAAATTTGGCATATGTTAATATTTCCCAAAACTACTTACGGGATTGCATATGGGCTACATGGTCAAACACCATCGACCATTCCGCCCACTTTAGAAATCGTATAACAATAAAGGTATTTAGTAAAGCGATAACTGGATATAGTTTTGAAGTCTGCCCACGCCCCTTCTGGTACCTCCCATACAAATGTGAAAATTGGCTACAAATTATGTATCAAGATACAGTTGTCTAAAAAAAATTGGAACTCTAGCCACGTCTAAAGTGTAATTTCTGCAAAAAGTTCTATTTCGAGTTTAGTATTGTAACATTTTTACATCCAAAGGTGGATACCACGCCCACTTTTAGGTTTCGGATACTTTGGAATATGAGACTCGTTTTTTACTTAGGGTAAGTCGGTTAACTCGACTGAAACATTCTCCGTTTTTTATGTTGATAAATATTATATGTCCTTCTGCTGCCGAAGAATTTTAGGCTGTGTATCATAGGCTGGGTACTTTCGGTAGCTTTTTGTAAAGCATTAATTGGTTCTATAGTTGCAAATCTGAGACCCCAGACTCTAACTATGGTCATGAGGGCAACGATTACAAACCAGAGATCTGGTTGATGCTTTTTGGAGCAGTCAGGATGGTTCAGAAGGTAAGTTAATATACGTTAGCTTTTTTTTCGTGGTAAATCTGCTTGTAAAGATTACCACTCGCATAACTCTAACCAAATATACCCTCCAAAATGTAAACCGATACCATAAGAGAAAGTGTCAGAATAACGGTCATTGCTCCTAGAAGTATTGCCAACTGTTCAATTTTAATGGGGTTCTTTCTTTAATCAAAACTGATTCAAACTTTCACATTTGCTCACTATTGCAAAAAGTTTCCTTTACAACGTTATTCGCGAGAACGCTTCAATAGTATCGCCATCACTGTCGCTGAACCTTCCGAGAATTCTATCAAATTGATCGTATTGGCATATAACTTTTTTTTAGCCTCTGGCAACACTCACATGATGCAATTTCTACTTCATCAAATACGTTCGGTTACAATAAACAGGAATAGAACAAAAAAAAAAAGTTAATACGAAAAAAAGCTCTGCAAAGAAACGTATGTATATACACACACATACATATATCTACATGAAACCGCTAAATGAGTAAAAAGGGAATAAGCGATAGAGAATTTGTTAAACTAAAAATAACTCCAATAAGAATTCGGGAAAATAGATCGCATTTATTGCCAAAAAAAAACCGAACAGAAGCGTAAGTAAAAAATGTTGTGAATACTTTCACTTTAAAATTAGTTTGAATTAAAACAACACCCCAATAGATGTGAAGTCTGTTTGTGTGCGTGTTCATTGTATATTTGTATATGCATACATGTGAGTAATGAATCGTTATAAAGCAAATGACCTCTAAGGTTTCGCCAAAGGTCATATGGACAAAACACATCTTCAGGAAAACAAATTTTACGCACACCTAAGGAAAACATCTTTTTCTTGTCCATGGAGGAATGTTCCACACAAAATTTAAGAGGATTTCACAGAATTTTTAGCATTTTAAGTGACGTTATCTAACTGAAACTAGATGCCGCACAACTAAATGCCTTTAAAATTTCTCTGAATTTGCACTATAACTTTCACATTTTTCTTTTTGTTTAATAAACAGTCGCACGCTCTGCATTAAAATGCAGTTTTTCGATAAACAAAAAATTGTTCTTCCAAAAAAAAAATCACTCAAATGCCCACTTATTTTTTTTTATTTGCCCAACAAAAAAAACTTACTTGTATCTTTTTATTTGCAATGAATCAGAAAATCCAAACTGTAGCTGTCTTGTACCCAACAACGACTCTTTAGCGACTGATATTGAGTATTTACGTGCAGTCGCATACAATACATTTTTCAACATCGTTTCATTCGTTCTCATCAACTTCATCATCGGCTTTCTTACCCCCCTTATCAACGCCACCATCATCATTGTAGTGGTCTTCTCATGTATTTTTTGCGCAAAATACGTCTCTTTCACTCACCGTTCACTTTTAATATCACACAGACAAAATTCTCCTTGGCTGAGAAATTGTGTGTATACAATTTTCCTTTACGGTCTTGTTATACTGGTGGTGGCAGGAGTAGTTTTCTTTAGAAAATTCTATGGTTTATGTTAATTGTCGGCATGTGGGGGTTTGTTTTTGTTAGTGACCTTGTACAAGGTGATAGGGGATAGCCGGTAAATATGGAATTCCAGAGAGCCAAAGAAAACGAAGTATAGGTGTACAAGAGCGAGCTGGAGGTACTGTTGCCAACCTGGGGAATAAATCCACTTGTGAGAGATTTCGTAAACTATGTGGTATACGGGGCAGTTCACACGGAATGGGTTATCGTCAGATTTAGTATGTCGATCAGGAGATGTGTAATATGATTGAAATAATCTGACAAATAATAACTAAGCATTTTCATAAACAAATTGTGTGCTGCCAAAACATGCAGAAAAATTAATCTTTAAAGCAATGCAAAAATTACACACGTTTAAAATTAGGTAAAGTTTGAAGTTATTTCTATAATACATCCAACTGTGCTATTTAAATGTTAATGCTAAAATGTTAAAGTGTTTGGAAACATTGGGTTAAGTGGGTCATTTCATTGTGAAATACAATTTGATCATGGTGTGCATGATCGGCTTTTCGTTCAGCCGCTAGCTAAGATAATTGCACAATTTGTATGGAGAGCTAAGCGATATTTAAAGGCATTTGAATTTATCGCTTAACATTCTGTCTTAAGTTCACGCGACATTGTTAGCATAAAAAATAACAAAATTCCAATATTAAATATAGTTCATTTATAATTGTTTTCGTAATATTTTTTCAATTTTTTATGAAAATGTATTAACACAGTTTGTGTTAAAGGATTATAGGCGTGTTTTCGTTGAATGTTTATCTATTAACGCATGCTTAATTATAAAGAAAACGTCGAACTAGCGAGATATTCATTTTATAATCATTTTCCAAAAAATTTTGTGTTTATTTTCTTATTCGGTATGGTTTTATTTTATATATTTATTTAAATTCACCATAATAGAAAAGCCAAACGTCCAAATGAATTATATCTTTGTCCACTTGCCACCATTTAATATTGGCATTTTGTTGGTCCTTTACTAAGATTGGCACGGTACTTTTCGGTGGTATTTTGAAATTCCTTCATAAATATTATCTGCCGGTTTCCATAAATTTATTCGGTTTTGTTATTTTATTTATTTGTTTATTCAGTCCGAATTGTCAAAATTGCAGGCGCAATAAAACTGATATTTGATATTAATCAAATCCCATTCTTTAGGGCCTGTGTTCCATATATCGATATGTAACATATGTCTTAAAACCGGGATTGTATAAGGTCTGAAACCCATTTTATGACGCTTTCAATATTTAAAATTTATAACGAACGAACAAATTCGTGTTATGGAAACAGGCAGTATATTCTTCAGTTTTTAATATCTTATTATACTATCGGTCGAAAGACTATAATTGTTCATATATATATTTGAATTCTTTAAAAAATAGGTTGCAGTGTTTTTTAGTACTTAAATACATTTAACAACACGACAATACGGCCTTATAGGATTTCTTTGTATTGATGTTGAATAAATAAATATAATAAAAATGGGATTTATGTGATAGGCGGATGAACGAAAAATACTGTATTTCAGAAACATTTCCAAAGCTTACTTGTTACAATTTAGATATTTTTTGTTTTTAGTGTTTTTTTTACATATAATTATGGGGCAAAAAATTTAATTTTGTTGAAATTGAGCCAAATATAGTTGTTTGTATTTTAAAACATATAGATGTATTAAGCAAATTAAATGTGTATTAAGCAAATTACCTTTATCCTAAGGTAAAGTTTATACGAATCAGAGACAATACTATGGACAAAAAAAATCAAATATTTCCTAGTCATTGTACACCGCACAAATGAGAGTGAGTGGTAAGGGAAAATTAACAAAAATGTTTGAATGCGAAATCTAAAATTGAGAATTCAAAAGCAAATCATAAACTTATCGATTAGCAAATTAAATACATACATTTTAAAAACGTACTAAATATTGAAGTTTAAATAGGCATCGCGAAAATCCGGGTATTCATAGTTTGATGTAGGGATTTCGAGATACCGAGCTTGGCATCCCTAGTGTCATATCAATGCATGTTTGTTTGTTTTCGTTATTAACGACGTTTTTTTATCAGCAACTTTCATTGGGTTCGGAATCGGCAAGAACAATTCGTGCATTACTTTATAATTCGATTTGTAAAAATACACAGTTTTCGAACACCACATACAGTGACATACCTATATACGAGAGAGCAATGTCTTTCCTTGAACTATTCGGATTGTCTGTCGTAATTTACTACGTAATTTACGTATTTCTTTGGTTGTTTCTGGACTGCAATGTTCGGTTGTGGTGGAAAATTCATTTTGGAGTGTCCATTTCAACACTCAGAGGTCAAGTGGTATGGATAACCGGCGCTTCTAGTGGTATTGGACGATCGTTAGCCCTAAATTTGGCCCGACATGGTGTTCGTCTGGCGATATCAGCACGTCGCGAAGCTTTGTTGGAGAAAGTTAAAGAGGAATGTCTGTCCGAGGCTAAAGGTCTATTAGCCTCAAAAGATGTGTTGGTTTTGCCAATGGATATGCTCAAATTGGAGAATCACAAGAAGTGCCTTAATAATGTTTTAAACCACTTTGGAAAGCTAAATATATTAGTTAACAATGCCGGTCGATCCCAACGTGCCAATTGGGAAGACATCAGTGTGGATGTCGATCGAGAACTGTTTGAATTGGACGTTTTCTCCGTCCTGCATCTGTCACGTTTGGTTGTTCGCTATTTTACGGAGCAGGCTGGCGGTCAGGGTCACCTTGCATGTACATCCAGTGTTGCCGGCATGACAATAGTGCCATTCTCTGCCAGTTATTGTGGAGCTAAGCATTCTCTGAATGCCTATTTTGGTTGCTTATCCGTTGAACATCCTTCATTAGATGTGACAATCTTTAATCCGGGCCCCGTTGCCACAGATTTCCTGCAGGAAGCATTCACCGCACTTCCTAATGAGAAAGTGGGTCTCAGTACTCATAATCAAAAACGTTTGACAGCAGAACGAACAGGCTTCCTATTTGCTACTGCGTTGGCAAATAAAATCGAAATGTCCTGGTGCGGTTTGTTCCCTGTGAACGTGTTGGCATATGTTTCCAGGTATTCGGTTTTAACGCTGCTCGTCAGATACTCCATGTCTCAGAAAACATTAAATAAAATAAGAGAAGGAAAATTGTGAACTAATGAAGTCAACAAGAGGAAAAAGTGCAAAATTGTTAAATTAGCATTAAGTATTTAGCTATATACATATTATTTTTTTGTATCGATTGTTATATACATATACATAATATAAATAAAATAGACTTTTTGTACTGATCAAATATAGTATTGAACGATTTTTGAAGTTGCGTTCCCCGGAATCAAATCACAGTTATTCGGCAATCTAACTGCGCATCTGTGATATGTTGGCATAAGTGATGCAGGTGTTTGTATACAACTGCGAACTCAAAAAAATATTAAAGAACATTTTGTAAAATTGTATATTTAAATTAACAACCGTCAAGAACAATTAAAAGCATTTAAAATTGAAAATAAAAAAATCAGAAACTCAAGATATATTTGCGCATCATTTACGAACGTGCTGATGTTCTCTATTATTTCGTATGTGGACGAACGTGGTGTGATAGGTAGTATAGGGGACTATCACACAACAAACCGAGGCTCATATTTAGAATATTAACAAAATATTACCAGCTCGTAAATGCAAACGACTTTACGATCACGGCCAGTCAGTAAAAAATTCATTTATTTGAGAGAAAGCTCTAGTGTCCGATCTGTTGACGAAAATACTTTCATATTTGTTGGAATAGTGTTTAGTGACAACGGCAGATATTTCTTTGCGAGCCATAATATCAATATCGAGCGTCGCAGGTCCGATAGGTTACTTTACTTAACTAAAAATCAGTCACATTTTTCCTCCATAAATCTGTAAATTCATGAGAGGTGATAGTTTCGGATTGTGTGTGAGTTTGTTATAGCAAGGATTTTCTTCTCCGCTTTTCGCAGTAGTTGTCGTCCTTCCAATTTTCTTGGCCTATGTATATAAGTTCAATAGAAAAGTTCCGGCGCGTATCATTTGCATATATCTATACATATATATAACTATCAATTGATCCCTTTGTTATATCGCGACTTAATAGTTTTGCAAAAATATTTTTCTTTAGATTTTAAATATTGTTCTCTTAAATTAGCTCACTTTAAAAGTAATCTCAGTTTAAGAAATACCCGATACAGAGGATTCTTGTAGAAAACAAAGTTAGAGAATTTCTGACGTATACTAGGAATTCAACAATAATGAGAATTTGGAATAACTGTAGGCAACATGCAATGGAATACTTCGATATCTATATTGACCGTATTGTTTTTGTCAATATTTATAGACTTTCAGCACAATATACAGCATTTCGTAAAATGTTTTAATCCCGAGAGTTAAAAGTCGATCTTTCTCAAAACGTCACACGCTGCGCTAGTAAATATGGCAGCATCTCCAAACTGTCAAATACAGCTGGTTCATTGTATGACAAATCGTTGCCATAAAAAAAATAAAAGTAGTGCATATCGAAAAATTCAACGTGATTTTGAAAGTGTAATGTTGCCTAAAACACCCAAAAGTGGATTCTGGAAATTTGTCAAAGGCAGTGCCAAGACTCTTTTTGTAATTGAGGCTGTTTGCTTCGCTGCATCGTATGGTGTTTATTATCGCATGAACACTAACAGAGGTGGGCAATTTTTATATAACGAACGACAAAAAAATCGTATTAGCAATACGTGCCAAAAATCAAATATTTAGTAGCGGCAGTAAATCGTCGACGTACCGGCGTAACTAGAGACCTGGTTGTGTTTTAATTTTCTCGGAGGCAGTGTTTCCATGTTCAGTTCATGTTTGCGTCATTCTCAAAACCAACCGAATCTTTACGCAATACCGTAAATTCGAGATGGTCTAATAAGTATGTGTGTCACCTGGGACGAGATACAAACATTCACACAGTTGAAGTTCCTAATCACATCAGTTTTCAATGATCTCTTTCATTTCCATGGTGTTCATTGATATTGGCGTTAGTGTTGAGACAACCATTACTTTTCGTACTCGTCGAACTTTATCGGAGGAGGGAAATCTCTAAGTGCTGCCAAAATCGGGCATTCTAATTACCGATATTTCAAAATGTATAAAATCTATTCTTTGAAACGAAATCAATCTATCTGTCCAGGCTTATGACGAACCGTGTTCTGTGCATGAAATTGGCCCAGATGAAAAGTTCGTGTTCTGTGTTCTTCAAGCCACATACTGCGTCGTACATTAATCATATTTTCACTGTATGGTGTAATAGACTAATAAGAAACTTTTGATACAGATCCATATCGGATAATGGTCTTTTCGGAAACTTTTATTTTATTTATTTATTAACTTGTAATTCAAAGCCTTATGACCGATTAAATCGAATTACAATATGCATCAAAATGTCTACATCGCGAATATGTCAGTCATGTCCGACTTTAGCATTTATATTTTTGGTTTAAATACTAAATGCTTAGATAGGTTATTCTCTATCTTAAATACTTTACGTTTATTTACTTGCTAAAAACTAATTATGGTTATCTTTTTCAGAATTTCGCCATCATATCAACGTAAATTACCCATTCGTATTAGACTACTACTATAAATTTGGAGAATTGCTTGGAAACAGCAATTTGCGAGAAGTCGATGCCACAGTTTGGCGAGCTGAGAACGAAAAAGAAAAATAAAAAACATAATTCTAAGTAATAAGCCTTTGTAGACTACAACGAAAAACAAACAAACAACATAATATCAACATATATCATACTTGAAAAGTGGTTACAAGTGTAATTCTGAACTTGAAACTTTAAATGGCTTCAAATCGATACGTAAAATCCTTAATATGGTTAATATCATTCGGGGGAATTGGTTATGGTCTTTTGCGCTTAACTGAACCGTCGGAAGAAAAACTGGCAAAAATACGAGCAACAACAGCTGCAGTTTATTTGACAGAAGATGAAAAAAAGAAAGTACTGTTTTTGAAAAAACTGCAAGAAGCCGCTACCGACAGCACACCAATATATTTGAAAAAGAAAGTAGACAATTAACCGATTTATCCCCATCAAAAAAAAACCATGAATAGTACAAGTATTTCATTACAAACTGCAGACGCTGAAGACGGAATGGGCAGGTTTAAGAACGTCTAAACATGCGTTACAAGGAAAGAAGAAGTTGATTATTTGAAGTTCGTGTTAAGTATATTAGTGAAACTTCTGCCAAAAAGACTGGAGGTGATGGATTTAATATAAATTTGGCTCGACATTTCCATGGATATGCAAGAGTTGCAGCGATATTTAACTAATTCAACGATGTTCTTAACTGATTTCAAGATTAAAGCTTTCATAGAATAGTAAATGATTTGATGGAAACTTGTAAAGATTTCCGAATAAAACTTATGCCAAAACAAAGAATTGGTTTTAGCTGACGGATTCCGAAATTAACCAAAAATGGCGAAGTCAATTGTTCCGAGGATGGCAACAGTTTCCAAAAGCTCACTACAATGGACTTTATGTTACAATAGTAATGAATATATATATATACCTCAAAGGCGATAATGTTCATTGCAAAGACACCAGTATAGCAAAATTGACAATCTGTTTCGTTGAATTGCGGGTGCCAGTCTGTTCTGTACAAATCACACATTTCACCGACTATACATTCCTCTGCGGATCTTTTGCTAGTTATTTATTTGCAGTTTCGAATATATGTACATGTCACTTGCCATGCCACCAGTGAGAATTGTAAACACCGATAACTACGATTACTTTAACATTTGACTAGACTTCCTACAAACTATTGGTAGGAGAAAAGGCAGCAATTTACATCACGATACCCTGACAATTTCAAATTATAATTTCGTCTTAAAGCTATGTTTTTTAAAGTAGATATTTTTGTTGTTTAACAATTGATTAATTCGTTAATGTTAATGTATTTTTTGTTTTTCTATTAAATAAAATGAAACCGGAGAAGAAAATGGTCTTTTGAATACTGGGAGAATATTGGATATTTTTAATCGATTTTAACGAACGATTGACATGAAGTAAAAAATCGTACATATTGTAATAGTTCACATAAAGTTTACAAAAAAGCAGAATATTTGTGAAACTCGATATTTTAACAAACATTGTTACGATCATTACATGTAATAAAACAATAATAAATATTTTAGTATTCTTTAAATGATTTCCAGAAAAAATGTCCACGATTTTGAAAAAACTGTTTTGTATTTCAAGTAATTAGGGTTAACATATTTTGAAACATGTGTACATGACGCGCCGCCGCCCTAATTTGTTAGCAATGTTGCGCCGCCGCCGTTCCATGTGGTTGAAATCGGCTCAAAACGAACATACCATTTTTCCGTAAGAAATATATTGTATGCAAGGAGTGACAAAAGAACCGGTTTCACAATTACTCTTCCAATTAATACTAATATATTAAACACTAATATAATTATATATAATATAATGAGTAGAAAAAAACAATATGGAGCTTCGCCGAACTCCAATTTTAAAATCTGGCGTTTATCTACATTATGGCGGCGGCCGTCCAAATTGAATCGGCTCGGTTCTCTGATTTACTGCTGTTCGTTTAAACACACTATTTTAACACATTATTTCCACATTAAAATAAAATAATAAAATAACTTAAAAAAAACACAATGGAAGTGGTAATGCCCGGTGATCGTGTAAGTGCTGCAGAAGAAATGGGCAAATCCAAGAAAGTCATCTTGGGACCGGGATTAAGGCGACAAGATGAACATGTTGTTTCCTGTAAAGTTGGCACACTACAGCACAAAGAACCAAATACATTTTGGGTGGACAGTTATCAAAGGAGATATGTTCCCGTTAGAGGGGAAGCGGTAATTGGAGTGGTAACGGCAAAGGCTGGAGATGTTTTCCGTGTCGATATTGGTGCATCCGAGCAAGCAGCCCTCTCATACTTGGCATTCGAACAGGCTACGAAGAAAAATCGGCCGGATGTTAATACTGGCGATTTGGTGTATGCTCGTCTGATCATTGCCAGTAAAGATTTTGAACCTGAGTTAGTATGCGTTAATTCATTGGGCAAAAAAGGCAAATTGGGTGTCCTTTCCGATGGTTTCGTGTTCAATTGCAGTCTAAATCTGGCCAGAATGATATTGCGCGAGGACTGTCCGTTACTTGCGTCTTTAACCAAAGAAATGCCCTTTGAGATTGCTGTGGGATTGAATGGTCGTATCTGGATTAAGGCGAAGTCGGTGAAGGAGACTATAGCTGTGGGAAATGCTATTTTAGCTGCCGAGAATGCATCAAATCAACAGATTTCAAAGATTTGTGAGAACATTGGAAATATATTATTTATATGAGCGGAATGCCAGCGTTTGATTATTATTGGGTTGATTGATTTCAAAGGACGTGGGTTATAATTTAACCCACGTTTGTATTGTCATTTCATCATGGAAATAATTTAGCTTACCTATTGTAGAGTTTTATTATCAAAATCCGTGACTTTTTGGAAATGATTTTCGACAGAGCAGCTACCAAAGGTGTGGTTTTGCGCAATATGCACGAGTTCTTTTCAACAGGACAGCGCTACACAGCACATGCAAGTAATGGAGTTATTGAGAGATGTGTTTGTAGAACAAGTTACCATTACAATCATTATTGTTTGACGATTATTCGAGAAATTTAAAATTTAATTTAGCTTTAGTTCTCAACGAAAAACAAGAAAATAATTAGAGATGTAAATGTTCATATTTTGGCTGGAACTAGATCATACGTAATATAATACCCACACTCGTTTTCTCGACTCCTTTTACCATAATTGGCTTTAATTTAAATATTTTGTTTTGAATTTCTAAAAATTGGAATTTGAAATTGTTACGAATAGTCCGCATTATCAGAGAAGTAATGGTTTTGGGTAGGAGATCTGTCGGAATTGTAAAACAAATGGAAAATATTCAAAATAATGTTTCTTAAGAGGAATACCGCAATACTTCCGTTAAGGATTTGTAATATCTCCGGTTCAATTATTTTTACAAACTCGGATGGAAAATACATGAAAGGATATGACTTCGAAATAACATGAATAAGATTACGCTTGAATGACTAAAAGTATTGAATTACAATTTCGAAGGCAGATCAGACTAATAAGAATGGAAAATCAAGGACTTCAATCGAAATTATTTTAAATTCAAATTTGGATTGTCGAGCATTACAATTACAGATTGTTTTGAAAATGGTTACTGTCAAACAACTTATATTAATATAAACCCGTCATTGTACAATACAATGGATTGAATTAATAATTGCATTCACAATAACGCGATTACTAAGAGTTAGTATGTTTGAAACTAGTTTTAAATGAGATGTAGTATACACACCTATGCCCCAAATTGAATACATATGAACATATGATCTAAGCCAACAAACAAACTGTGATCGATTTAATTTTTCTTTTAAACACTTTCAATAAATCATGTCTTTTCTGGAATATCCTCTGGTGGCTATCATTACATTCTACGTAATCTATGTATTACTTTGGATGGTCCTCGACTGTAATGTTCGTTTGTGGTGGAATATCTATTGTGGTAAACCTATTTCACAGCTAAAAGGCCAAGTGGTATGGATTACTGGAGCATCCAGTGGTATCGGTCGAGCCCTTGCCCTTAATTTGGCCCGTCATGGTGTGCATTTAGCAATATCAGCTCGTCGAGAAGACCAGTTGCAGAAGGTGAAAGAGCAATGTCTGGCCGAGTCAAAAGGATTGTTAACGGCGAATGATGTCTTGGTTTTAGCAATGGACGTGTTAAAGTTGGAGGATCACAAACAGTGTTTAGATACGGTGATATATCATTTTGGCAAAATGAATATTTTGGTGAACAATGCCGGTCGTTCCTAACGTGCGCATTGGGAAGATATTCATGTACAAGTGGTTAGAGAAGTTTTCGAATTGGATGTATTTTCGGCCTTGAGTTTGTCACGTATGGCTGTTCGGTATTTTATGGAAAAAACAGAAGGCAAGGGACAAATAGCCTGCACCTCCAGCGTGGCTGGCTTGGCTATAGTGCCCTTCTCTGCTAGTTACTGTGGGGCCAAGCATGCTATGAATGCCTACTTTCGCTGCTTGGCTCTGGAACATCGTTCCATAGATGTGACAATCTTTAATCCCGGACCCGTTGCTACGGAATTCTTGAGGGAGGCATTCACAGCTATACCCAACGAGAAGGTGACCCGGCGTACTGGCGAAGAAAACCGCATGACTGCAGAACGGGCCGGATTTCTTTTCGCTACGGCTTTGGCTAATAAATTGGAGATGTCATGGTGCGGATTGTTCCCCGCTAATTTATTGGCGTATGTTTCACGATATTCAATTTTGACTTCAATCATGAGAAGGTTTGTGTCTCAGCAGAGAATGCAGAAGTTCAGAGATGGAGAACCGTAGGGATTGTAGCGAATATATTTAGTTTAATTTGAAAAGTGTTTTCATTGTGTTTATTAGAAAGAATTAAATTAATTAGTATGACAGAAATAAATAGTTTTAATCCGCATGGATTTAACAAAATGGTTTAATAGTATTTGGATATTATGGATAGTTTGTTATTTGAAGATTACGTGAACAAAATTTGATCAAGGTCTGACGTTATATATAACAGATATAGCGGCAGGAGAATCTTGATCAAGTTTGCAATGGACATAATTGGTTTTTGTTTTAAGAATACAAGCCAATATGTTGTTATTTGTAATACTCTGTGCAGAATCTGACCTTGATGTAACCACGTCTCTACTGGAATACTATTCAAGGGAAATTACACCCTATCGTAATATGTTGGCTGCATACCTGTATGTGCATACATATAAGAATAAGTTTTTGTTGGTGCTACATATCCCATACAAATGGTTCATTTTGAATTTCGACAAATATTTTAAATAATTCCGACTAAAATCCATCGGTGTTTGAGACATCGCCCTGTCGGGTTCCACCGAACCTGACGCCGATAACTTCCATTGTAGTAACATTTATATATATTTGCAGTCCACCGTAAGATTCTGTAGCATCAATTTACCAGCAGAATCATTTGTTTAACTTCTAGTCTAACAACATTCACGTAACTGATCATTACATTCCACTTGTTATACCATTCACCGCGAGGTTTCTATCATATATTTATTACGCTTGTGTGTGGGTATGTAGATCTTCATTTCCATCTCTTCAGGAGTTCATAATACCTATCTCTTTAGTTATTATAAGACAAAAAAGAAAATACTAACGATTTTAAATAGGTGATGTTCTTAGTGATCATTCCAATAAGTGAGAAATATAGAACAGTTTTATGAAATACCCTGACAATTCATAGATCGTCCGATATGTATGTAGAAAAAATGTATGATGTACATTACATCAGCAATAATTGCGAATACTACGTCTTATTTGCATTTGTCTTTTCGAAATATATCGCATTTGAACAGAAAAATTATGTTTTGACTATCGATGGCACCCTTTCATGGACAAGATTTTAGACATGTTCTTTTCAATCCTAGGAAACTAGAATTTATATATGTTTTTTTTCGCTTCTTCCTACTTGTTGGCAAGGCCATGTCCTCTTAAGCACGTGTAAAAATTTATCTAATATAGTACATAGATGGTTACGATTCTTTATTCTTCAATGCTTCTTTAATATGAGAAGGTACTTTAACCCTCTTCCTTTTTGGTTTCATTGGTGTCTTACTTACTTGGTGTCTTACCCTTTCATGGACAAGATTTTAGACATGTTATTTTCAATCCTAGGAAACTAGAATTTATATATGTTTTTTTTCGCTTCTTCCTACTTGTTGGCAAGGCCATGTCCTCTTAAGCACGTGTAAAAATTTATCTAATATAGTACATAGATGGTTACGATTCTTTATTCTTCAATGCTTCTTTAATATGAGAAGGTACTTTAACCCTCTTCCTTTTTGGTTTCATTGGTGTCTTACTTGACTCTGACAATTTGTGAGGGGCTTTGGAAGTCTGTTGTTGATTATGAAGTCTCTCCTTTTTGCTCTTTTTGCATGACAAAGGATTAGGATTTTTGGGTCCTTTATGTTTACGCGACTGTTGCATTTCTTCATTGGGCACACTAAGGCCTTCCTTCTGTTTTAATACTTCAATTGCCTTTTCAGCCTCAACAGGCAAAAGATTATTTGCTTTTTTGTGAACCCATTTTTTTGAAGCATCAGAGGCAGCTTCGAGCACCGGTGCTGCCTTATGAAGATATAGCAAACAACGGCCGGGTACTTTACGTAAACTGACTTGCAAGGCACGGTCTTGTGAGGCCACTATATAGCGAGAGTCTTTGGTCTAGATATGGAGAAAATTAGTAGTGATTTAAGATCTTACGAAGTCGATACTAACCATTTGTTTTATACATTCTGCAGCCGTCACCGGTTTGCCTTCATGTCCGCATTTATGCACATAGAATTTTTTCACAATTTGTGTCGCTCCCGTTAAAGGGGCTCCCAAAGATTCAGCCTCTAATATAATGCACTGAGTGGTCAATAGTTTGACATGCGCTTGAAAATACTTCTTCAACTGCTCCTCGATGATAACTTTATTCTGTAAAAGGATTTTTACAATTTCATTCAAAAATTTCGGTGGCAAAATTAGTCCATACCTTTAATGCAGCTTGGCAAAATGTGGCGTCGATTAGGATCTGATATGGTTCATGGTAATTGAAATGTGTGGTGAAGTACATTAAGGTCTTGTGAGACTTTTTATTACGCGTAATCTTCATTTTTAGTAGTTAGATATCCAATTTTTAATTTGTATGAAAACGAGATCAAAACAAAGTATGTTCACACGTTTTTTTGTTATGATTTCGTTCATTCACAATAGACGTACACATTAACAATGACGGGGATGCCAACTCTCGAGAGATTGTTACCCTGTCATTACACGTCAAACAATTTGCTACTGGCAGGGTGACTGCCAACGAAAATTCTTTGGCATTGACATTTTAAAACAATCAGTGCTACAGTTCCCCATCACACTTTTTTGTGTCAATTTATGGGATATTTTCATTGTCTTTTGTTCTGTTAAAAAAACAAACAAAAATTTGTGCATCATTGTCAATAATTCTTCGGACGTTTTGGTGAGGCTTTAAATTACAAAATCTGTGCAAATAATGTAATGGAAAAAAAATGAAAATTTGGTTGGCAGGATTCGCTATTGCCAAACCAGCCGCATAAATAGAATCGGGTTGCATAAATAATGTGGATGTATTCTCTTTCGAATAAACCAATAATACGAACAAAAATTTTAGATTTTTTATTTAAAAAACAACATGTTTTAGGACCACCCTTCATAAACATATGTCTAACGTCGCAACTACCATCGACTTTTGTTGTGTTTAATATCCAATTGTTGCTTAACAAAAAATAAATAAGTACGGCATCACTACTCCGAAGTCAGCTGATTACCGGCGTCCTTTCAACCGTTATGCCAACGTTTGTTAACTTTCTGCGTATTTTACATTTGCTAGTGTGTTGAAATGAAGATAAATTAGTGAAAACTGTAGAAAAACAAAGTAATACAATTATCAGCTAATGATAATCCATCAATAAGCGTCTTAACTGGTGAGTAAAGATGAAATATTTGTTGCAATATTTACATTTAATTTTCTATTGATATTTTCATATCAGAGAATAATTGTTGTGGTACATAACATTAATTTTGTGTGATCTGTTTGACTAATCTTGCTTGTGGTGGCAGACCTTTACCTGCAAATCTGGTATTGCGCCATTATCAATAACTCGCCTCAATATTGTATACCATTTAATGGTTTTTAGGAGCTAAAGTTATATATGCGTTTCTGGAGCATATACGGAGATAATCCACTTTTATTTGATTCATAGTTTAATGTTATTGTTGCAAAAATATGCATTTCATTTGTCGAATGTTTTGGACGACATGATGCTTTTGATCTTGGAATTTAAAGCTTCACGGCCAATTATAATAAATTACAATAAGGACTACTCCAAGTACAAAATATCAGAGGCATAATTAATGCACGAACTTATTTTTGCCTGATATGGCGGGGTATAAATAAGTAGTGTAGAGTTGGCGAAGTGAAAGAGTTGTGTTAGTAACAACATTATTAATGTTCAAATCAAATGATAATTGATAATCTAAAACTATACCAAGGCTGTTCAAAATTCAACAATGAATCTGATGTTTTACTTTGCAGCATATGGGACTTATGCCAGGTACAACAGGTGTGACAAAAAGTAAATTAGCTACACTGCACATGTAACCGGCCTTCCAAATGTCAGGATACGTCATCAACGTATTTCATTAAATTGCCTTATTGAACTCACTTATCATACTTTTGACAAAAACTCAGCAGACATTTCTAAATTACTAAGATAACTTTTGGTCTAAAAAAGAACGCAGCCGAAATACAGTTTAGGGCCCTAAGATTTTTTTTTACTATCTATGTGAGGCCTTTTATGTCATCGCAAATCTCTTTCATTTGAGTAACCACATATCTTGGATTTTACTGAGTTCCTTGTTATAGGCGAAGTATTAGGGGGAAAAGAAAAATATAGATTATCCAACAAGATCACTTACAAATTAACATAAACAAGTAAGCAGAATTACAAATTAATGTACCATTATTAATTATTAATGATGTAATAAAAGAAAATTAATAAGTTCAAATAAATTAACTTCTGTTGTTTAGTTAAATGAATTAATTAAAAGTGTTTATATAAAATGCTTTTATTTTCATAATTCCGAAATACTTTTTTTTATTATTTACTCATTTTCAGATTTTTTTTCAAGTATTGGAAATTATAACGGGAAAAGTAACTTTTTTTTGTACGAACAATTTGTTTCGAGAATTACTTGTTTCCGCGAGCTTTCCTTCTTAGTCAAGTGTCTATCGTTTGTCCTTGTAAGCATGTATTGCAATTGATAACACAAATGTTTTGTTATATTTTTTTTACAACACCTACTGATTAGTTTGCTTAACAACAGCTTCCATTCTGTGATTTCGATCGATGAAATGACTAAAGGTGTATGTCATATGAAATACTATTTCGCATTATAAATTCCCAGAATCGGTTCAGAGGAAAGCATTTTTTAGTTCCGATTATTTATGTTATTATACCCTACATCACGGTATGGTGATCGATTTGGGCATGTGTTGCTGTCCATTATAAATAAAGGGCCGGTCAAAAATATCAATATAGACGACTTAAGAGCGGGAATTTCATCGGATTTCAATAAAATCATCAGATTTTAATGCGTGGAATAGGTTGTTGTAGAAAAATATTATAAATAAATATTATCTCGTCAATCGAATACTAATAAACAACACTTCGAAGACGACCGCCAACCGGGAAATACAATGGAAAGGGTGGCGACGGTATTACAAAATTACATGTAAAATTTTGCCGAATGTCACCTGTTGTCGATTTGGAGAAGATGAGAATATCCGTATCAAGACTACTTTATATCGGCCAAATTCACGCTCATGCGACCACAGAAGTGAAAGATAAAGAGCCGCAGTTAATCGTTGTCTCAACCATGCTATGGATGTTGTCCTTGGCGATTTTAATTCCAAAGACGGAATGACTTTGGGTCCTTTATTATACACACACCAGTGCCAGTTTAAGTCAGGGCATTGTTTTACACATATTTTTCATTCCCTTCAAAATGTTATCGAGTACGTCGTTGGCATTGTTTAGTTTAGGCGTTGGTTAGTTATTAACAATCAATTTAATTTCTTTATTTGTTATTTATGCATGGGGAGCAAAAATATAAATATTTAAAAATTTATTAAAAATCCAGAATATATTTATTTTTTTATTAAACAACAACATTTACGACTTCAGTTTTAATTTGTTTCGACTTCGTACCATCACCCTACTGGGTACTAGGGACTATAACACTTACGGTAGTAGGATATATTTCATTGGTATCACTTCACTTTGCTCAGTAAGAGGCAATTGACAATTTTAAACGGCTCTCCTGCCACTATTGAAGTAAATGAGCAATATGTCTGCTACCGAGATACGTTAAGTCCAACCTCAAGTCAAAACGTACATACTCGTAGATGCTGTTTAAAATCAAATAAATAGCTGAAATTGCAAGTCTGTCGTTTTTGAGAATATTATTGAGAATCAAGTAAAATGATATGTAGGTGGACACTACGGCGCGTCAGTCAGTCATTTGTTGTTGTCGCACAACTTATTTAAAAACTTAATTTCAATTGTGACCTAAGGTAAATTACAGCTACTGCTACTGTTATACTACTTATTAGTGAGAGCATCAATGGGGCTCGATAGAAATTCTGTTAGCAATGAATAATGTGAAATGAAATATGTTAAATATTTTAATATTTTTGCAATATATTTATATTGACAAATACTAATTGATTTGACTTATGGGTTGAACTGCAATTATTGGAAATGTGCTTGTGCCTTAGCACACATTGTATGTCCTTAGTTGTTACTTACTTAAGTTGGCTCTACAACCTGTTGTTAATCTTTGCCTGCTGAATAAATGATTTCCGAGCATTTCGGTCTTCTGCTTGTCTTCTCCAGTTCGTGATACCAAGGATTTTTATGACTTCATCCACTTGGTCCCTCCACCGGAGTCTCGGTCTTCCCTGTCTGCGCCTTCCGTGCTAGTTGTCGTCCAACGCCTTTCTGGCTGGAGCGTTTGTATTCATTCGACCGACGTATCCCAACCAGCTCAATCGCTGTATTTTGATGTTCTTAACTACGTTCATGTCGGGATATAGCTCATACAGTTCACGGTTCGTTCGACGTCTATACTCCTCGCAAACACAGATCGGGCCAGAGATTTTTCGAAGGATTTTTCTCTCAAAAACACCCAGCATAGCTTCATCTGCTTTCGCAAGTAGCCATGCTTCAGCGCCATAAATGTAGAATACGAGTGTTGTACAGTGTTATTTTAGTTCGACGAGAGAGGGTTCTGTTCCTGAATTGTTTGTTGAGCCCGAAATAACATCTATTTGCCAGCTTTATTTCGATGCTGACATTATTATTTCTATTAATGGCGGAGCCGAGGTATACAAATTCTTCCACTACCTCGACGTTGCAATTGCCGGCCTTCACTATGTCACCTTTCTTTCGCCGCGACAATTGCCTAGCAATGGCAAGCATACATTTTGTTTTGTCCTCGTTCACCATTAGACCCATCTTCGCCGATTCCTTCTCAATTCTGGAAAAAGCACCAGTTACATATCGCTCTATCTTACCAACGATGTCAATGTCGTCTGCATATGCGAATAGGATGTGGCCTTTGGTGTTCACTGTGCCTGTTTTGTTAACTTGGGAAGACCTCCTGTTGTAGTGAATGGTTCGGAGAGGTCACTTCCTATTTTTACTGTGGATCAAGTGTCACTCAGAGTCATTCTACAGAGGCGTACAAGTTTCGATGGGATCTCATACGCAGACATGGTTCCATGGTTAGTTGTTACGCTCACATAATAAAAATAATTATCTACATTGTTTTTTTTTTTTGCAGACCTCCTTTAATCTGTGACATCTTGGACTGTTAGATATTTGTGCGTCTCAATGAAGATATGATACTAAATAATGATCAAGAATAGGTAATAATTTGAAAATAACATAGGATTAAAAAAAACCACACGATCGAAACGGTATAAAAATTGTCTTTGACTCAGTGTTATTTGTTACAGTCAACATATTATCGTTGGATGACTGTGTAAATGAAAAAAATTGACGGGAAAAGGATATAACAAGTTATATATGAATGAATGATTAAAAGGTTATCTATAATACAAAGTTGTACGATACACCGTTTAGGGTGAACTGTCCCGACTTGTAACATTTTTTCTAGTTTTCGGCCCATCGAAGGACGAATTATAATTGTATATCGATTTGCTTTCCGTCAATCTCTTCCAGGACTTTGCTTAATTAGGAGGAATATTAGATATTTTTTGGTCGGAAGTGTTTTGTTTATGGACGACAGTGGTTCAAAATTATTTGGCAATCGAAGACGGTTGTACAATTATTTTTCGTTCTCCTTTGAATTTAAAACTTTATTTCTATTTTAATCTTTTCGATTTTGTCCTATATGATGTGCTTGTGGCCAAATACTCCTGCCGATAACAACTGACTCAGGAGCGAGGTTCACTAGCAACTACTTCATCTATATCCGCTGCTATCTTCGAGCGGAAATTTTGTCGTGCACTCAACGATCGATCGGGCTATCCATTCAAGACAACCTTGTTCTGTCGCAGTAGCTCTTTATTAATTGATTTTCTTTGCTCTAACGATGTGAAAAATTCCTGTTGATCGAGAAATTATCCCACGATTATATGGAAGGAAGTATTTTTTCTACTTACGCGATAATTTATATTTTTCATATTATCGGTGTTGGACTAATTTACCATTTATTTTATAATTAACATTGCTATTATAAATGGCTTGCTCCGTTGATTCGTTATTACTCGATTCAAAATGTAAAATTATAAACTCGTTGATCTGCTATTATTGTTTCAGCAATGTCATCGATTACGCTATGTATCCAGTTCAGATTGAGACTTATTTTTAGGTATAGTTTAGGTTCGCTTTGCATTAATCACCACAATTTAAAGAAGGGTGTTATTATTTTGAAATTACGGCGTTTCTTTAATGATTGACGTTCATGAGTATTTGCCGTTGTTTGTACAAAAAGGGAGCGTATAATTGAAGTGAGTAATATCTGCACTTCTTGTTTGTAAATTTATCGGCAGATTTGTTTTTACTCACTAACGTAAACCAAGATTTTAATTAAATACACTAAACCCTTTATTAGGGCACATTTTTCTGTAGAATTATTTATAGCAATTATATTTAATATATGTGAAATCTCCGAAGTGGAAACTTTTACTGAAATCAATTTATACTCTGTCGTATTGATAAGGCGTTCTAGTCCTAAGAAATATCATTACTATAAGTTTCAATAAATACAAAGATTGACCCTTCCAAAAGTAAAAGACAAAGTAGTGTATTTCGTTTTATCAAATTCAAAAATTGAATCAATGACAATCGGTGCGGGAAGTTTTTGCACGCAAATGACTAAAAATTAAGATTTTTGTAATCAGTACAACTTCTCTCATACACTGGTGGCAGCAGCACTTGCCGCGAAAAGAAAAGTGACTAACCCTAATGCATACCTTTTAAGCGTGCCCGTTCAGTAACATTTTCAAACCCGTATGAATGCAAATCATTACTACGTTTTTTCTGAGCGTATACTGCTTAGACAAGTGGCAAATCGCACGTATTACGACAAATATTTCTCAGAAGACAGAATTTGCTCTCTCTTTAGGAAGATGTAATAAATTTTGTTGCATTGGACACATAGTGCCGCTATCGATTCATTGTAGTTTTTTATGAAGAAGCGTGTGATAGTAAACGTAATGTCAATAAAAATATTTGTTAGCACTCGTTGTGAGTGTTTTTTTTTTATTGTTTAAAATTGTATTTAATTGTGCGAAAAAAAGGTGTAATTCGTTGTATGGACCTTAGACAATGACCAAATGGATGCAATATTGTTGTATTATATTACAAAGTCGTATGTCGAGAGAAGTGTGGCTCGTAAAACTCCAGTTGCTGTGAAATACTTTAAATTTAGATGCACAGCATTAGAATCGATTGGAGATCTGGTGAGGCGTCGAGTGTAATGGCCAAATGGCGAAAATAATTTTCCCTCCTTTAAACGTCAGAAGACCCTATGGGAGAAGAAATCACAGACATGTGACCTTATGATAATGTATTCTAAATGGACGCTTTATATTGTTTTCAATTATTCATGACTTTTTCAAAAAAAATCACGAAAAACCATTTTAGGTTTATAAATCCAAAACTGTTATTCAGATTAAATTAAAAAATCGGACAAGTAGTTTTCGAGTTATGATATGTATCAAAAATTTAAATTTAAAAAAATCCTTGCCTTAGAAAACAATGCCGACCTTTTTTTTTATCAAAATTATACAGTAGTGATTCATTATTTTTGTTTTGTTTTACAGTGTAATTGGTTGACTACTCTCAGCAAAACTCTGATCATTCTAACAAAGCGCAACAGATGTCATTGTTGTCTTTTTGGAGCTTTATTTTTTTAATCAGAAATCCAAGCAAAGTATTTCTGTAAATTATCATCAGATTTAATGATTTCCAATAACTTGTTGAGTTCATGTTTAATTGTTGTATTTTATTCCAACACGTGTGGGGATATAGTTATTGTAAACAATAGAATTGGATATACATCATATCGCTTTGAAATATTGTCCACAAGTCTTTATTTATTTATAGACAGATGACAATGACGATCAATTACCAACGGAAAAGCCATTTGTTCTGCTAAATCTAACTCCAAAGTTGATATTGGTAAGGAAAACGCATCTCATCTAAAAATCCAACAGCGTCGCCTGACTGCCACCGGCAGCCTTAAAATGTGTCGGCATCACATCATATCCACCCACACTGCGATGAGTAATACTTTGGATTTTCTTTCATACTATTTTCGCATAAATTCCAACTGCATAATGATGATGATTGCACATTTTAAATCTTTTATTTTGTCACATCACGCTTTGCTGTGCCTGTACTATGTGCCTTACATAATAGATCAGAGATCACCTGCCGATTTATTAGAAATGTTCATCATCATCATCAGTATACGTGTACAGTATTTTTTTAAGAAACATAATTGTAGAAAATATATCCAACGTGAATTCTGATAAAATGGGAATTCACGGGAACGGAAACTACACTAGAGGAATTTGAGATTATAATTTTTTTTTTTCATTTTAACAGAACAAAAGATTTTTTTATAGAAAGTTAAAAGTCTGTTTGCCGAAGTAATTGATAAGTTTAGTGGAAATGTTACAAGTGGTATAATTGCCATAAAATATGTGCATCGATTGTTAATAATAACTGGCCAATGGTAGTAACACTGTGCCACAGACATTTTGGTACACGATACAAGGCTGAAAGTAGCCAATGGATGAAGTGGTAGTTATACCAAAATACAACGTGATTTTTTTTTTGAAAATTGAAGAAAATTCAGATAATCAAGTATTTACTTACTTCACAGAGTCTCCCGTGCAAATGTTGTCTATGGCTACGCTTCAGGTGGTCAATTCTCGAAGTCAAATTTGATTTACATTCCAACATTGCGGCCGGTATCTCACAAACGCTACATGTAACGGCCAGTACCGTCTTTAAAGAAGTACGGTGCAATGATGTCGCCGGTCAGTTATAGTTATATAACAGCATCCGGCTGCTCTTGTGATCAAATTTGCAATTATAATTTTTGAAAAAAAAACAGAGCTCGATTTTTTTTGTATTAAAACATAATGATCTGCATTTGATGTACGTCTATAGGTCTATCCACCATGGAGTTGGAAGTCAAACTCAACACTCTTTCCTCTACATTTGAGAAACTTCTTCTTCCATATCAGCAAGTTATTCACGGTAAAGTTTTCACATCCTGAACGGGATATACAGATATGTCTCGAGTTTTATAGCATTCTTCCGGCTCCTGCTTCATTTATATTGCTCATGTATAACATCTCAGACTATGGCCATTTGTGTCAGATTGCATCCCTGCCATGTTTCTGAATGATTAACTTTAACTGCTCCTAGAGATGATACAACAGCAACTCCTGTAGGGCATTCCGTAACTAAAGCATATTAATATTTCCCTTTACTCTCGGGATATGATCAAAACCATTCCATTTAGTCCGAATTTTTGTCCGTCACATAATTCAGTTTAATCACACATTTTGAATGAAAATCATGACCTATTTATTTTAATATGTAGTGGAGGGTCTTCAGTTATTTCTGGCTTATTCAAACAAACACTAATGTAGGGACGTCTATCTCAACGTCCAGATTTCAGAATATCGTGAAATTATTCTGGCATTTAAATGGAAATGAGCTTCGATGAGCTCTGGTAATTGCATGTCTTGCAAATAGCCACTTGACGCAATGATCAAGTTTCCGGAAACTGGTCGCACTGTGTAAATATTTTTTTGTTTTCACAGTAAGTGTATAATAGTTCTCGGCAACATGTCATTGATACAAATCATTATAGTCGGCGGAGTTGGACTTTAATGACAACGTACGTAAACGTATGAATGATTTTCCGAACACGTTTCGTTAGTGGCTAAAGATGGCTGGCCCGGCATGCGGCTTAACCGATTTGCCAAATTACAAAATCATTGATTGAAATTTATACAAGACAACATCTGTATTGTAAGCTATTACATTTTAGCAAAATATCTAATTTCATTTTTGTGTAGGTAGGACGAAGTCTATGACAATGCAATGTACGGTGAGGGCATAAAAATTAAAAATTTTGCTATAAAATATGTAATTGAAATTTTGGGAAAAACGTTTGTGTTTTGGACTCTTAGTTTGTTTTATTATGTTTACCTATAGGAGTCAAAAATGTAATTGTTACCCTTTTCCCTTCAGGTTTACTCGAAACAACGACCTGATGGGGGAAACATGCAATCACAATTTCCTAATTTACTAAAAAAAATCGTGTAATAATGAGCTAATGTGCTTGTATAAGAGTGCAATTAAAACGATTTCACTTTAAATTATATTAATTAAAATTAATTGCAAATCTTTGAGCAGATAAGGGCACAAAACGCAAATGACGATATTCGAACTACAAAAACGATTTGTCAGATATTACGCCGACATTTAATCAGAATTCATTGAATAGTTAGTTGCTATTGATCGGTGATTTACTAGAATTTGTATGTGTGTGTAAATTGAAATTATGTATTTTGATTGATTATTCTGATCTTGCATTAGAAACAAGTGCAGGTATAGGGTAATTAGTTGCACAACATTACTCTATCGTAAAGTCTCCGATATTAACGGGAAGGTATTTCCGGGATACGAACATGGGTTTGCTGTGTGATAGTCCTACCTATTGCACCACGACCGTCCACGAATAGCAGTAGTTATTTGATTTGTTCCGTCAGAAATATAGCGGTTCTTAATGTTTTTCTTTTCTGAATCTCCCCGAGTCTCTTGTCCAGAAAGTGTGAAGCTGGTTAAGCTATCCAGTAGCGGTATGGTGTTCAATCATCCTGACTCCACTCACCAATTGACATTAATAAAAATATTGGCAGGAGCAAAGTTTCTAAAAAAAAATATACATATATATTAATTAGTTTGTATTTACAAATCACATGGCACAAAATGTATTTCATTGAACTCAAACCAGATACATTACATATGTACAAGCAAATTGACTGCACTTACGACAATTGAGTATATTTTCTTTACCACAAAGTTCAATGAATTGTATAAATAAATATAAAAAAAACTCTTAATTGATGTACCGTTTAAATAATATCTGAAAGCATCAAAAGGTTAACTACAGTGGAAATCATGCAGACAAATACTTTTAACTGCTGGTTGTAGTCTCGATAAATGCTGTATGTATATATAAAGGTTATTATTTACGTATTAGGACTCATTTAATTTAATTTGACTTTTTGTACTAAATCAACCTTATTTTCGATAATGCTAATTGGGTTTTATTTATTTTTGGAGTTCGTCCCAGAATGTTTTTCTCAATAGTGGTGGTTTTGTGTGGTTTCATTGACTTAGAAGACTTAACATCGTGAACGATGAACATGTTTCAGCCTTAGGAGATAAATAAAGGGGCTCCCTGTTGAGACATTTATCTAAAATTAATCGCGGCCGTCTTTCTGACATCTGAGCGAAATCCAACAAATTAGTTCATATGATAAATCCCCTTTTTGTTTTTTTTTTCTCGCATAATAATAAATTCAGTTAGAAATGCCACTAATTAGGGGATGAATTAACAATAAATCTGCTATCATTTCTTTTTATTCATTAAAATGTATCTATTGAATTTATAATTTTTTTTAGAACCTTTCAAATATTGTACTAACGTTCTAAAATCTCAGAAAACAGGCCCGTTATATAAATATGTACATTGAAATTAATATTTTGGCAATACAAGAAAACGAAGTTGTCGTCGACATTTTGAAAATCTTGTATGTAGGTTTACTTTTATTAATATTCAGTTTTGATGATGTCTTCTGATTTAAATATATAAATAATGTATATTTATTTTTAGCTGGTTTGTTTTATTTTTGGTTTTAATTATAATTTTTTAATGTTGATTTACTAATTTTTTAAGCAAAAAAGAACAATGTTAACTTTTCAATTTTGCTTTATTAAGTATAACATTGAAGTTTAATTTAGTTAGCATGCGAAAAATAAGAGCTTATGAAATTAAATTCCTTGGAATTACGTTGGATAGAAACATTGTTTTTATCATTAACGACATATGTAAATATGATTCATGTCACAGATCTATTCTTTTCGCAAATAAAAGCATATACAGTATAGGAAAAATTTACTATTTTTTACATATAGTGGTTTGTAATATCGAAATAGTCATTGAAGATCTATTTTATATAAATTAATAAACAAAGGTATAGTTAAATCTTAAAAAAATGCATTCTACACTGTTCTGGAGAATCCATGCATTACAAAAATGTATGCGACTTTTGGCAAATCTTTATGAAGTGAACTGTAAATGTTCCGTTACAATGCCAGAGAGGACCAATTATTGCAAATAGAGTATACTGTGATATTTGATGTTATTTTTAATGTCTTTAGTTGTTTAACGATTTCGGTTAGATGAAGGTGAGAGATTATAACATTGAAAGTACATTTTTTTTTTAGTGTTAATTCCAGTATGGCTCGAAGTAAATATAACAATCACTTTAAAAAACATAATTATTAAACATTACCATCACAATAAGAAATTTGCGTAAAATGTTCATTGCCAAAGTCTACAGTCTGCTTTATTATAAAAAAGTTCACTACCACAGGTATGGTAGAAACTTGGCCGACCAAGATGCACGTCATCCAAAGATGATTCCAGAATTGTTAGAGAATTTCGAAAGCATCCACACAAATCCGTTCCTAGTGTTGTAACTGCTCATAATCTAAAAATTAGCAGTAGAACTGTTCAAAGAAGAGCATGTGCTATTGGACTGTAAAGCTATCGCGCCGCAAAGGAGCCATTAAAACCGAAAAGCTCGTATTGATTTTGATTTCTCAAAAGATAATACCTCGTCTCTGAACGTAAACCCCGGCACCATTGGACCACTTTTCGTTAATTTTCTTGAATTACCACCAATGTTATCCAACCACGCTGTATATTTCAATCATGTATAACCGGTAAATTTGTCTAATAATGTTTCGCCAAAAACTATTAAATGAAACTTGTCCAGGTGTATTCGTGAATCCACTGTTGTTTTGTGATGGAGAATGAATTCCGAGCGATAATAGGGGTTGCTATCTGATTCCCATCCCTCTTAGGGTGGCTTGATATTCAATATTGTCCGTGTGATCCACCACCGTAATAGGCTCACATTAAAATTTGGTGTTCTATATAGTGATCAAGCACAAATTCAATACCGGAGGGAAATTCCATTGTTAAAGAAAGAAAAAAGAAAATATCGAAAGTAATTAAATTAAAAAATGATGTGAAAGAACTAAAATGTAAATTGAATTAAATTACATATTACATAATCTAAAAAGGAAATCGACATAAAATTTTAAATACTTAAATTTTATGTAATTCTATATAAATTTATGTATAATAAATCAGTTTGTAGAATTTGTACCAAAAATTTGATGAAAATTATTCATTTATTTTATGAACATTGTACTTCAATTCATAATTTCAATTTATATTGTTTTGAAATTTACAGATTTCTGACAACGCTGCTGAGCGACCAGCTAATGTTTTTTCTAAAGATGTTTTACATGGCTTAGAGATTACTATCTCACTCGTAAAGTCGCCGGCATTTACCAAGTTAACAATTCCCGCTGAAAAATGTTTTATTTTCTTACTAGGATAGTAACCTGAGTTTGCTGAATGATGTCCCCACACACTATCTATCCAACATGTTCGCCCACATAGATTTTGTATTATAAACACATAAAACTTAGAAGCGAATCAATAGTATTGGTTCTACTTGAAGGTGATTCGCCACTTTAACCTGTTGTGGGTTTATTTTCTTGTAAATACTACCCGTTATTACAAAAAACCAATTAATTTATTCTGATTTATGCTGCTCTGCTTTACACAGTACCAGTTAGGCCAATAACATTTGTTAATTATACGAGTTTTCGAAATATTGTCCAACTCGTTATATAGGTTAAGTTTGAGATGAGTTCACCTTTTTTATTTTAAAATGTTTATTTCAGTTTTAAAATCCGCAGCACCAGGCTCCCTAAATTTTGACAGCGTTTCTTACATATTTATATTTTGAATTTAAAATGTATGATTTGTAACAACATCCTCTTAAATTCGTAATCTTTGGATAGTTTTTCTAGTTTCTCTAATTTATTCAATGAATTTACCATTAGTTCACTATTCATCATAGGATGAAGCCCTCACAAGTATTTGGCACAGGCCAAGA
Source organism: Hydrotaea cyrtoneurina (assembly GCA_958296145.1). NCBI lineage: Eukaryota > Metazoa > Arthropoda > Insecta > Diptera > Muscidae > Hydrotaea > Hydrotaea cyrtoneurina. The sequence goes on along the minus strand of OY282514.1, from coordinate 6,119,746 downwards.
CGGGATATCCGAAATAAAATGGCCGTCATAACGAATTATCCAATTATGGTGCATTCACTTCGAAAACATTTACATTCAGATTACTTTTGTTTTTGATTTTTATTAATTTTTGGAAACATTCAACTTAGTTCTACTTACACTTAACTTGTTTATCGAAGCTGCATACATACTTTCAAATATTAATTAATTTATTGCGGTTTGATTTAATTATTTGAATTTTATTTGTTTCAATTATAAATAATTAATTGTGACTGGACAAAGCGGTACAGCTGGCAAATACAAAGTGCATTGACATATGGTGTAAAAAGAGAAAATATCGATAAAACTGCTGCTGCAATTACTTGTTGTTTGCAGGCAAACCCGAATGACAAAATAACACTATAGGGTGAATACTTATGAGGGACTGGAATGACTATTTAGAACCCTAACCGTTTACATTCTATGCCGACACAAAAGTATTTTTTTATTATTGCCAGGTTAGTGATTTAGAATTGAACTGTACCCATGTCCAGTATATAATTTCATAATTTGGCCCTACAACCTTTTATTGGTCGTGGCCTCTTCGACTACGCTCGTACTTTCTCCAGTTCGTTCTACCCATGATTTCAATGTCTTCTTCCACTGGTCTTCCCTCAAAGGTCCCTCGGTCTTCCCTACAAAGAAAATCCCAGCCTTTGCTTTCTTTCCTTTTGATCGTCAAAGCTATTCTATGTTTACATGTTAGTTTAAAAATCCACATCGAAAGCGCCAATAAGCAACTGGTAGTTGGCGCACAATTTAAATTTAGGGCCATTTTTTGTTACCCAAAAAAAAAAAATGATAACACCGAAATTATTTTCCCATAATAAAAAAATACTTACCCTACTGATCGAAGATTCTCTTATCAACTAATAACAAATTCCTAGCCGGCGTTTCCTCTGATAAGCATTCATACATTTTGAAGCCGAATCCTACCGAATAGTAGGTCTCTTTCCAATATCGTACGAGTGTTGACAGAACATGTTTTAACTTCGGATGCGATTAAAGCAAAGCCAACTCACCAACGTTATGCATATGAATATAAACAACAATGAAACATTTTTTGCATTTCTAATGAACACCCGTCAGTCTGTCTCACAGCGGCACATGCCAGACAGATGAGCATTTCCATATAAAAGCGACAACTAAATTCCTAAAAAGTCTCTGGATGAAACTTTATATTTATGGCTTAGTTTTATTTTAAAATCAGGCTAAATTTTAAAATAGTTAAAAAAAAAATAAACAAAAATAATTTTTTTTCACAAAATTTTTTAGCGCTCACCGTTAAATGAAATGTCGTTTATATAAGAATTTTCATAGAAACGTAAACCAAAATCCGTTCTAAACTTGATCTCGACGATCTCCTGCAGGTTTTCCGATCCACAGATGCTTGTTAACATAGGCGGTGCCGAGATGAAAATGCGCTTGGCAGTACGCAGTGCTCAACGTACGACGACGCAAAGTTTACTGGATAGAATTTGATTCTGGATAACTGTGCTACTGGTACATTGACTTTTGGTTGCTGGTAGATCAATCCTTTGGAAAATAGTTTTCATTATTTCAAAGCGTTGTTCAAGCGTAAAGCGACTAAATTCGCTTACGATAGAATTTGATTCTGGATAACTGTACTACGGGTACTATGACTTTTGGTTACTGGTAGATCCGACCTTTGGAAAATAATTTTCATTATTCCAAAACGTTCTTCAAGCGTAAAGCGATGACCATGACTTTTGGTCACTGGTAGATCCGACCTTTGGAAAGTAGTTTTCATTATTTCAAAGCGGTTTTCAAGCGGTAAGCTATTCAATTCGCTTACGGAGATATGATACTGACATCTTGAAGTCAAGATTACAAGCGGGAATGAGCTGTCGTCACTGTCAAAACCATCCATTAAAGGACCAAAACAACGCCAAACAAAGTCTTATCAAAATCGCAGATTTAACATGGATATGCCCAGATATTCCAACAGCAGTGCGTGAGCTTGTAGGGGAATTGGTGGAACACCGCATAAATATCATCGTCATTAGCCGGCAGCCAGGCAACAACGTTGGTGAGAGCTCGCTTGAATGCACAGTCGGTAAACAAACCATACGTCACGATACGATGTGTTGCGCGTCGCGGCGACTATACGATACAATACTACGGCGATACTGAAGCAGCAGCATTGACTCTGAAGCGAATTGAGCAGCAGATACAATAACAACAACCCAAACAAAACTATAAGAGAACCAACATCAAATTTAGTTCAGTCTTTCGGCGGCATACGACGCGTTAACAACACCATCGGTGGTATATTTATAATCGAACGGTTTTCGATTTGAATCGTGCGCTTGTGTTTTTATTTTGTGTTAATATTCAAGAAAAAAAAGGGGAGACCAGCGGAAAAGAAAAGCGAAACAAAAAGTATCTCACAATTTTAAACAACACATATTGAAACAAAGGAAAGGAACACACTTTAGTGCAATTGCGGAGCAAACAATAAAAGAGAAGAAGAAAATTGGAAATTGAAAATATATTGTATGTGCGTGTGAAACAAATAAAAGTTTAACCTTTTGTATGAGGAAAAGAAAATAATTAAAACACCCCCAATAAAAAAAATAATGCACTACTGTCCGTCTATTCTCGGTCGTCGTTAAAGTTACATCGAACGTGGGCTTGTGTGTTGTGGTTGCATTCAATAGAATTTTAATTGTTTGGAGTTCAATACGAGTTGCACTAACAGTTAGTCTGAGTGATTTCGTGTCTGGAGTTCCTGCCTGACTGTTTTCATTGTGGACGGGAAAATATCCGTTTTTGTCTGTTAAGGTTCGTTATAGTTTGTGTGTGCTTTTATTTTGTATGCTATATTGTCAATATAATCTATTATTAGTGTATCTAAAGCAAAGGGTGTTGTGAAATTATGGAAATGTTTTGTATTTTTTTTATAAAGAATGAAGTCTAATGGCCACTTAAATTTTTAGTGAAAGAGCAATCCCACGAAAATCTTGTGGCACTCATCTTATTCTTATTGGGATGCAGATTGGAACAGCTGATTATTTTTGGACTGTGTAACAGCTGCATTTTTTTTTGGTCGAGTCCTTTCAAAATGAGGCTGCCTTTTTTGTTTAGGCTTGTTTCACAGCTGATTTGTATATGAGTTACTTACTTATTTCCCTTGACATTCTATGAAGGAAAATATAGGGAACATCTCTCAAATCGGTGAGCAGTGCATTACATAATTGCATACTCACTCTCTCTCGTACTCAAAAAGTCGCCGGCATTTATAAGGTTTACAAATGTTCCATCCCGTTAAAGCAGAAACGAAAACACCGCATACAGGAAATAGTTTTGTTGCAACAACAGAATTTTAAATCAATTTTTTTTGGTTATATCTGAATTTTCATTTGTCTCAACCAACAAATACGTTTCGGTCTAGAAAATTTTAATCAACAAACACAACAAATCGTTTCCCTGGGTGAGTAAGCCTTCCGAGTTGCACTGAACGTACTGTATTTTTTTGTAGACCGCTTTATAAAAAAATGCCATCAATAAGTTTTATTATAAGACAAATAAAATAAATATCATATAGGTATAAGTGTTGTGTTCACAAAACCATAACGGCCTAACTCGAGTTAGGACAAAATTGAGTTGTTGTTACCATCGTGTTCAACAACTCTGTTACTTCTAAGAAGTAAGTAAATGAAAACTTTTCCTTAGGATGTGTTAGAAAGTTAAACCAAAATTTCCGACTGTTGATTTCCATCGAGTATTTCAAACATTACAAGGTCTCTCAAAACAGACTTCAGCTGTTACGACTTGTATCCATAGATTTGTGACATAATTTAATAAAATAAGTAAATATATAATTCAACTTTTAAGGAACCGTAATGCACACCTCGGGGAATTTCCCATTTAATTTTTTTACAATTTTTTTATTTGTCAATAAATGCATAAATGTAAACTTTATCAATGATAAAGCTCGAATATGTCTCGTTTGCCAGTGGTACTGCTTTCATTACCAAAACATGTACTGGTAAAGTTCTATTAGATGTTGCAAGCATCTTCATATCTATTATACAAAAAGTTTTTTGTTTTGGATTAAATGCTTTTGCATTTACACTGACTAAGGAAAAGTTTGTACCATCCAACATGTAATGTGATTAGAAATTATAACGATTGACTTAGAATCCATTTAAATGTACGACATTCGTGTATCCGTCCACCTGTCCGTTGCAAATATGAACCTTGCACATTGTTTTAGTTCAGTCTATGAACAACCCCTAAGGGAAATGAAGAACATCCCTTTGCTATAAATATAATTTTCCTTTATTGGCTATCAGGCTTTATATTACAAAAATCAAAATTCAAATTCAAATGTATCTTCTTATTTGCAGTTCCAATTCTGGTTTATCAAATGTTGTTTCATTTTGTAATAGATATTCAGTCCCTCAAAATGTTTCACTTCAAAACACCGCAATTCTCAATGCATTGCAAATTCGGTCTGTCTTGTCTCTCATGGAATATTTTATTTATATTTATTTTGGCAATGTGATAACCTTGGCTTTCAGTGAACTTTCTACAAAATAATGTTGTTTTTCGAGCTGACAGTAAGAAATATGACCTGTCTGAGTCTGTAGGTCCGGAATGTTGTTTAGATTGTTTAAGGAAAATTAGATTTCAAATCTGTAATCTATTTTTGTTGTGGCAAACAAGTACATATGTTTTTAAGTCCAATACATTTGTAGAGTTCTTTGGATTGGTTTACAACTTCTCCATTGTCACCTAGGAACGAAAAGAAGATGAAATGCTCTTCAATTTTTTTTCGAATCAACTCCTACACCACTAATCCTTCATAGTAGCTATTGAAGAGAGTACAGATGATGTAATTGTGAAGTTTGTTTTAAGGATTAATGCCTCTGAGAAGTCGGTTATTTATGTTGTCTAAGGAGATATCGGTTGGTTGAATATAAATTACCCTTGCATCACATTGGACTGATGATTTTAATAGCAACAATAAGCCCGACATTCCCGGGTGTATGTGTATTGTGTTAATTTAAGCATACATATTTTGTCGAATTTGTTTAAGATTTAATTTTGTCATATTATATTTTATCACATTCAAGTTAAAGAGGTGCTAAATTTCAATTTCCATTAGGGGTTATCCAACAAAAAAAAAAGGATAATACCTAGTAACTATTTTTACTATTAATAATAATATTACATATTTTGTAATTTCGGCAAATACGGAATAATATACTCATATTACCTGTATATTATTTTATATTATTATATTTTTATTTTATGTGACTATGCTATTTTGTTGATCATCACTATACAGTTGTTTTTAATATTATTCATCTTTCTATAACATATTTTTATTTGCATCATACTTTTTCTTTTTGTAAATATTTTGTTTTCAAGGTTGCACTTTATCTTTTATTTAAATATTCTAACACATACATATGTAATTCATATGTATTGTTTTGTCGCATACTGGCATTTATTCAATAACAACAAAATATGGACCACCAGACAACAATTAAAGTGTCAATGACGTATATATTTGTTATGCTTGTTATGACAACCGCAGAATTGTTTACATGCCAACATCCGTGAGTCAGTTCTCCAGCTCTCTTGCCTTTTCCATGGGCAATGGTCAAAAAATACTTGCCTTATCAGTCGAATATACTCGTACAAGAGTTGTACGATTCCATTTGAAACTTTGGTGGTAATCAATTTAATGGTTGGCAAATGAACTGAAACATCTGCACACGTGAATCTAAGAATTTTATTTCTTACCAGTTATCTCCTGGACTGCAGTTTGGGTCAGAATTCCCATTACGATCACATTTTGAGACTGGAATATTTCATGACTAAAGGCGTTTTCCATTGTTGATTAATTGTATTGGATATTTATTGGGCTACTCAGAGTGAAGATGGATGTGACGGGTATTTATATACTTACGTTGTTTTATATGTTCGTCTCTGATTTGCGCTAGTGACAGAACAGTTATATAAAGCGATTTAATACAAAAGAATATTTCGTATTTTAATTTTTAACATTTTAATGGATATTGTTAATGGGTTTTCTTTTGTGGGATCCCTATCCACCGCACAAAAATAGTTTTGATACCATTTCGTTTGATATACTAATTCAGAGGTATTGGTTTCCATGTTGAATTTATAAATACTGATTTCATATTCGTGACTTTGACCTTTATTCTTAAATACTTATATTTTGAATCTGTAGACGCCCAATGAAACCGGTTTTACAAAAAAAGATTTCTAGACATAACTCCCCTTGCAAATTGTAATTATACGAAGCTCGATTTGGTACATCCGCCAGATTGAACAGGAAACCCGCATGTTTCAAGAAACACCTTTTACGGTCAATTTGGAAATATCGTTCCCAATATTTAATTCGTCATTTTCCATTTTTAAATTCGGATTTACATATCGTGAATCATCTAGCCACAAACTCGTATTCTTTTTTAAAATATGTATAATTAGAAAATCCGAAAAATCAGTTTTACATAAATTTAGTTAAATTTCTTGTTCAGACACATTCCATACATTACAGAGTCTCGTGAGATTTAGACGAATATCACCGTAAGGTCCTGAGTCAAGGCTACCATCGCCCTCCATGCATACGAAGTAAACCGATTACGCCTGGGGAGCCTATTCAAAATTTCGCAGACCTCCTTGCGATGTAGCCACTGTCAAGCTACGACAAAAGTAATCATTTCAAAAAAGATACCTTGTCTTTAATTATTATAAAATAAACAATTGTTTTTAAATTGGCTCGACTCAGTAGTTTCTGAGCAACGGTTACAAAAATGCAAGTTATGACCAATTAATTGTTTAACAGACAATTAAACTTGTACTGTATTTTTTACACGGGCCTACGATTGCGACTATCTATTACTAATATGATATATACTGATGTAATTGGTAGAATAAATACTATACTATAGTACAGCATTTTTTAATACTGTATTTAATTATTTGTTCTCTTTCTAAGTAAAACTGAAATATACAATTTTTTTTCTGCCTTCAGCTCTGCACTTTTCTCCTTTTTGTAATAAAAAATGGGGTTCATCGATTGTGTGAAAGTTCAAAATTGTAATTAAGTCTAAATATGTTATCCACACATGCCAAGCCCTTCCTCTACTGTTTTCGTAGCGACCTTCCCAAATATGTTGGACTCTGTACCGTCACCTAAATAATAACGTCACAGCGTTTGACATTGAATTCGATAGGCTTCGTTAGACTATTACACACATGAAGTTGAGTCAGAAACGCACACAATCGATGACCGTTTATACGTCTACTGTTCGCCAAGCTGGCTGCCATCTGTCATATAAATCGATTTTCTTAATCCATGAAAGAAAATATGTTCTGCTTCATTGCTTCAGGGAATCGTGCAATGTTAAAACGTTTTTAACATTAGCCACCACTTGGATTTTGTTCGAAAAAAAATGACGTGCAAATAGAATTTAATTTAAAACTTTAAAATCGTGTATATGTCGGTCAATGTTTGTTTTCGTAAAACATGACGTGGTCTAGAATACATGTCATGTCAACAATGGACAATAAGAACATGTTTCATTCAACGAAATCACGTGGTTCGGCAGAACATTGCCGTTGTACGATAGCCATATGATAAGATGGGTAAAAAGTGAAAGGAAAGAGGAGGATAGTCAGTTACTCAATCTCGATTTTTGTAGATCTAATAAGTGAGCAAAATATATTCTTTAATTCAGTAAATAACTGTAAAATATTCATTAAATCACGCTAGAAAAACTAAATCACATAAGCCGATAAACTGATTTCTAAATTCAAAATTTAAAAATCGTTTAAAAATTGATGTACTGTCTGCTACCATTGAGCTACGAAATACACACAAAAAACAGTTACCCCTTTTTGATAGAAATTTGAGTGTGACAACTGATAGTTTAATTTTTACAGTTTATTGTCCTGTTGGTTGAGTTCGAGATCACTGATTTATTTCTGTATTTGCAAAATAGAAATGTTTTTTAAAAAGGTTTAAATCATTATATTTTCTTTGATTGCAGGCAAGGTATATGGATCTGTTCAGAAATAAATTAATGATCGCGAACTCGAACAACAACAAAAAAGTAATTTTTCCAAACTTTTATTTTACGTTTAAGTAACTAAAAAACCAATTCCAACACACAAAACCAATCGTGGTTTCATTTCGTACGAAACCTGTATTTTTGATTTGCTGAACAAGCTAAATACGAAGTCAATTCCACTTTTGATCGGAATGAGACAGGCCTGGGCAGATTTATATTGATCATTATAAATTCATCAAAGTGCGTTACGTTTTAAGTTACATTCCTATTATAAATTGTAAAAAATATATTTAGAAATGTCATATTTCTTCTTTTTCTGGGAAAATACCATTTTATTCCCCAGGGAATTCCCGGGATACTTGTCCCGCGAATATCCCAAACCCTACTTTGATCCATGAACGAAACAGCGTATGTTAGCACCCGTCATATGACATACTAATTTGTTTTTATTAACCAATAACGATTTTGACAATTGAAATAACTTAAAAGATGTTAAAAGTTAACCGCAACCGGAATCATAAAAAATTCAAAAAAAAAAAATTCAAATTGGTTTAGCGACTTATTAAAGTAAATGAAAGGTGTGCTTTAGCGAAATCAATTCTATTTCTAAATTTTTATTGAGGACTGAAATATTTGAAAGACATCTACCCCCGTATTTTAAACAATTTTCACACATTTCTCTTAACAAAGGTTTTTTTTACATTTTTATGAATACAGGGGCTAATTTTTGTTCCTAAATGACAAACAAGGTTAGATCTTCGGAAACATTAAAACTATCAAAAGACTTTTCCCATAATAATTTTTTTCTGCCTAACACATACCTTGGACTAGCAACTACTGCATGGCCTATTTGGAAGACATTCTAGAATTGCTTTTTTTCGTAAATATGACCGCTTTTTTGTTCGTGTATGGCAAACATGATTCGATCTTCATAAAACAAATTGGTCCTTGTTACACAGATTGTTAGTTAGTTCGCCTCTGTTATTCCGGGTTCGAAATGTTATTTACATTTTCAAAATCAATCGACGATTATACGACCTCAATTAAATATAATTTCTTTAGTAATCGGCTCGGCTACAATATTTAATTTTCAACTAAATCAAATAAATTAATTTCTTTTACATTTATTATTGTTTGCACTGTTATTGTAAATAATACTGATTTATTCAGAATCTTTTCAATGTGTTAATGTTTGGCTATGCAATTAACACAATTCTTGACATTGTTTGCAATTGCGCTTATAAAACGCAAAATAATAGATTTGAACGTTATCCCATATAATGCGTCTGGATGCCAGACTATGTAACAAATGGTAATGATCATACACTATGGGCCGGAAATGGTCAAACGCAGCCGAAATAAAGAAAATATTTTCTACGATTTGCTTGGATATTTTGCTGGATTATAATTTTTGCTCAGGTTTTTAATAAGAAGTTTAGAGAAGAAGTTTCCAGTAAAATGCAACCAATGGAAGGGATGCAGTGGGTCCAAGGGTTCATGTTACAATTTTGTTGAACGATTGTTAAAGGAATATTTCATAAATTTTCCTGCAATTTTTTTTTTAAATTTCCAATCATCATTACTCAATACTCTTATCAAAGATACGTCATGTTGAAGGATATACGATTATAAGATTTCGCCTAGTTCAAATTAATCATATTTTTCACCAGTCCTTTCATAAATCTACAGTACTTATTTTTCGTGCTGTTTAACACCCATTTGTCTCTGAGTGTAATCTTATTTGTTTTTTCTGATAGCAACAATTCCTAATATTGGTTTTCAATATAATATAGCATTGAACTAATGCAAATATGTCTAGAATATAAATATGTATGTACCCGTAAATGTATATATTTATATATATAGATATTACTATACAGTGCAACACAAACATCTTCTCATAGAACCATCTAAAAGTGAAAACAAAACCAAACATGTGAGAAATGTTTGGTAGCAAATAAAATTGCACAAAAATCAATTTGCCATACCCAACCCCACCCCTCACCACCACCATCACCACAAATACAATTAATTTCTCCGCGATGAGCTTCAACTGTTTCTTCGGCGACGTTTCACACGACGATTCGTAAACACGAGTTCAGCAAAGTTCAGATTGTTTGTCTTTTTCATGAAAGTAAAAGCGCTCTAACATGGGAAGCGATGAACAAGTTTCACACAAAAGCTGCTACCCGAGAAACGATTAATGAGTAGTATGCAAAAGTGTACGCAAGTACATGTTGGCCATGGTCGCCGTAGAAGACTGAGAATACATTTCTAATGTTGGGACAGAAACGACGGTCTACTTTATTTTTAAAATTTAAAAAAATAAATCGCATTAATAGTAAGAATCGAAATGCAACCCTGTAAGAAAGATGATGCAAAAGAATCCTTGAAAGCAATATTCCATTTAAAGTTGCGAATTGCAAAAAAAAAAGCTCAGAAAAAAATTAAATTTCCATGTCTTCAATCTTCGGCCACAAAATAATGGTGTATCATGGTGTTTCCAGCAGCATTTTCTGAAAAAAAAGAAAAAAATGTGGCAAAGCTATAAAATCCACAACAAACAGTCACTCTCTAAATACCTCACCACAAGTCACTCTCTGCGGATGCATTGGCATTGGCGAGATAAAAAAAAACGCTTCGTTATGGCAGAGAATTTTTCGAGCAAAATCGTTGTCAATTTCTCGCTGCTCTAACGCCTAAACTGGGAAGCGATAATGTATGCTCGTGTACCTCGATTCAATTGGACCTGATAAGAGAATAATGTGATATCTGTGTACACAATTCACAATAAAAAGTTAAATATTTACAATTTTGAACTGTGCGCATTGTGATACTCATTGATCGGGACCCAATATTTATAGCTTGCTTCGAACCGCTGATATTTTTTCTAGAGAACTTTTCATGCCGGCAGTTATGAGATCTGATATTCCTAGCGGTATTTGAATATGGATTTTTGTGTGACATTCTGGCATTTAACGTATCCAGTTTATCGAAAATATTTTCTTTTTCAACATCGCCGTTAGTAAACTTTCCTTAAACTAACTGTGCTAATATCACCTATCACCTTAAGGTCAATGACCATACAGACTTCATAGAGTTTTAACATTTTTAAGTTACTCTTTTGTTTAGTATATTTTATCAGATGTAAGAATATAATTAAGCTGAATGTAAAACTAGGTCACTTTATGTCTGTGAGATAACATGGAAATGTGTGGTGTCATCATGGCAGATATTAAGACAAAGTGAGGCTACATTCTAAAGTCCGGCGACGATATTGAAATGTTTATTTTTGCATAAGTGAATGTACTGAGCTCTTCTGCGACATTTTGGCTTGATTGAATCATAAAGAGCGGGGAAGAAATACAAATTTAGTTTTACAGTAGAGATAACAAATACATATTTTTTTAATGGATAGAAGTTTCTTTAAACCAAAATGTGACTAAGTTAAAAAAATCATCCCCGTTTTCCAGTAAAGTTAAATAACTAGAGATGGGCTTCTACCCGGTATTTAGCCGATGTGTGGGTAAATACCGGGTATATTCCTTTTTTGGATATTTATAAAAAGCATTACAAATGCAGGAAAGCGGTTCGTATATTGACTGCTCCATGCACATCAGCAGCCACTTAACGCTCATTCAGCATTCAAAGTTTCATCCACTCAAAAAAACGAAACAGATTAACTGCAGATAATGCCGGAAAAGTATGTTTTATATCACATAATTGGAATCTCTGCAATAAAGACATACGGCAAAAGGATACTTCCCAAACAATTTAACCGGCTGAGGATGAAATTATCATTGCTGCTGATTCATTTGAAGAAGTACCTACCATATCAACTGGTATCTCACATTCTACACCTCACTCTTATTTTAATTATTTTCGGAGTGAAACTTACAACGACAGTGATTTCGATTAATGTAATATAATATTGCAAAAATAAATATCTCTATATAATATAGCTATTATCTTAAGTGGTTAAGCATTTTTATTTATAAAATGTACTAAATTTTGTTGCACAATGTGTTTGTTCGCCAAATTTTCTACAAAATAGTTTATACCCACCTTTTAGGTTAATACGTGGGTATTTACCCATTTTACCGGGTATTTACCCTTTTCCCATCTCTATAAATAACATAGTCTAAGTATTTTTACAAAACTTCTCATACTACACATCTGCCACAATTAATTAAGCCAAGTGAATTAAATCATTTCACACTTCTACTCCAATAACCTCCGGGATCAATTTTTCTAGAGCAAAACAACTAATGGCCAAGCATTCCGTTGTCTAAAGTTTGCCTTAATAGACAGACAAATGTAGAGAAAGCAGGGGAAACTATTTAAGTTCAAGATCTCTCTAAGAGCCAAGAGGTCAGTGACAAAGTTCAATTACATTTTGAGTTCTAAAAATCTCTTCAAATTTGGGACGAGTTCTTTTAGCGATATTTTCGAGTTCAAGATATCTTGGAGAACAAAATTATAGTTTTACTGTCTGTTTCCATAAACCGAATTTGTTCGTACGTTGAAAATTGTCAAAATTGACTGCCTGTTTCCATAAAACGAATTTGTTCGTTCGTTAGAAATTGTGAAAATTCAAGGCGCAATAAAATGGATTATTCTTTGTGGGATTGTGTTCCATATGTCGACATCCAACATATATCTGAAAAACAGAATTGAATAATGTCTGAAACCCATTTTATAACGCTTGCAATATTGACGATTTGTAACGAACGAACAAATTCGTTCTATGGAAACAGGAATTTAGTTCTAAAAATGTGGGGATTGAAAATTGTCAAAATTGACTGCCTGTTTCCATAAAACGAATTTGTTCGTTCGTTAGAAATTGTGAAAATTCAAGGCGCAATAAAATGGATTATTCTTTGTGGGATTGTGTTCCATATGTCGACATCCAACATATATCTGAAAAACAGAATTGAATAATGTCTGAAACCCATTTTATAACGCTTGCAATATTGACGATTTGTAACGAACGAACAAATTCGTTCTATGGAAACAGGAATTTAGTTCTAAAAATGTGGGGATTGTTCTTTACTTAATATGATTTTTTTTATAAATATATTAGAATTTTTCTTTTCATTGATTTTTTTGACATTTAAAAGAATTTAATTCGATTTTTTTCATAGACCAAATCCAGCTGAATTATTTCCACATGCATTTGTTTTGTAGTAGAACTAAAAGAGTCAAACACAAACACCAACGCATTTTTTTTTTATTCGTTTACAATTCGGCCCAAATATTTACCGATCAGACACAATGAAGAAGGTAAAAACAAGAACAAATTTGCACATGCTTATTTAATCTTTCAAGTATATACGGGCAATTACACTAACTACAATCTAAAAGACCAATATTTATAAACTTTTTAAATACTGTTTGCGATTTTTTGGTTTGTCTGCAGCAGCAGCTTCACTGTCAATTTTAATGAGGGGGTCTGTAAAAGACTCGTTATTAATTGAATTGCAGAAAAGAGTTACCGTGTTTAGAGGAATTGTTTTGTTGACACCTAAATAGTATATTAATTCATCCCTCATGCATTCCCACCCTAAATACAAAAGAGTCACAACACAAAATTCTAACGCAACTAGAAATAATTCTGTTAGACAACTGTATTTTTCCAGTTAAAGGAGATAATGATGTGAAAGTTATTTTTGTTACTCTGAATTAATTTATGAGAAAGAATTTCCCTTATAACCCACTATCTTTATGGGCAATGGTAACCATATTACTCTTGCATTATACTGGTATATGAACTTGCCTCAATGAATGGATTCCAACCACTTTATGGTCTCAATGACTGCCAGCAGCGCATGCATTCATGTGCGTCCGCCGTAGTAGTGGCACAGAATTGAGCAGGTTTATTTTATTTCTCAAATAATTTTCGTACAATTTCATATCGTACGTGTGTGTGGTTGGTTCCTACAACTTGTGGCAGGTAAGGCAGGCGTTATTGACCGTATAACTTAGTTTTTGAACCGGTTTGCAAGACACTCACCACCAACAAGTACGAATCGACAAATAAACAAACTAACAACAGCAACAATGACTTCTTGTCTTAGATATCATGCATTACGTTGAGTTTGATTTTTTTGTGTGTGACTTTTATAAACGAAGGGGGCGGGGGCCAGTAAGTGATATTTGAGAATGTTTTTTTTTTTTTTGTAAACTGGTCCGAACAACTTATATGTAGAACAAAATACATATTTATCTGATTCGTATCTTTATACGCAGTACAGACAATGCTGTTCGATGTATGGAAAGGACCATTTTGAAAATGTATTTGTTGTTGTTAAATTTTTAAAGGTTTACCCCATCTCGTTCATTAAGTTAATTTCAGTTAAATATCTCATGTTCCCGACATTAAACACTATTTGTCTCTGTTGTTATTTGAGTTTTATGGCTTTCTCTGTTTCAGCTCGGTTGCGTCGTTTTTGTTTTTATGTTTTATTTACAAAAGCCTTTGTTTTGTTTAAAAGTGTCATTTGTGTTTATTTAAAATTTGTTTAAAGTCATCAATTTTAGATCACAACTCTAATCACAATGTGATGTGACAACCTTTTTTTTTTTAATAAATAAGAGCAAATATCATATCCAATTGTATTTTTTGGCGTGCAAATAAATAATAAAACTTAAGAAATATACAAGGAACACTGTTCGACAAATGTGGACTTTTTCATATTTTAAATGAATATTTCAATATGAATATGAACAAGGTTGCGATGGGTGCCGCATGCCCCTGTACTGGCACTCGAGTATAAGCGCAATCGTGAGTGTTCAAGCACAATACGAAGCAGTTTGTACGCCTTTGGCAATCGTGGAGGAAACATGGATCCAACACAACACATCAACGACTAAGGAACAGTGTTTTTTGGCACGTTTTTTTACCAACCTGAAGAAATGGCTTGACGGCAATAGAACTGAAACAATTGTCTCCCTCCCCTCTAAACTCTCCTTTGGTACGCACTGTACAGGGTTGGTCTAATGATATCCAATAGACTGAAACTCTTGCGGTCGCAATGGCTTGAATAGCACGCTAGGTATATGTCGATTATGGAGACCACAAAATGGGAGTAACTTCCGAAATAAATTGTTCACATTTTGATAATAAAACCCAAGGATTATCGCATTTTCCTGATTATTTCAATTGTATTATTTTTCATTTTCCGCTTTTTATACTTATTTCTAATTACGATACTATGCCTATTGATTTTAATTGAATTATATCCCCTTTTTATTTTGAATATGTTCCTGTCTATTTGAAATCGTTTTTACCGCGCAGAAACAATTATTGGTTTGATTAATAAAAAAAACATCAAGTTAAATGAAACTCGTAAACGGGTTCATTGACAATCGTAATTGGATATGCAATTTGCACAAAACATTTGCAATTATAAAATTAGTGTAATTGTTCGTGTTATTGTAATAATTGGTTTTACTAGAGTGTTAAATGTGTTCAATGAAGTCTACTGTGGATATTAAGCTTGGAAAGACGCCGGATATGACTTCAACACTTGCTTATGATAGGATTATTATACTAATGAGATGCCAAAACCAAAGTTCAAGTGTCGAGCCTGGATCAGGTTGATTCTATCATTCTATATATTCTCACGAGCGAAACTCATCTATAAGCGGCAATGAAATTGTTTACTGAATTCTCACGGGTAGTTTGGGTACCTTTACTAGCCGATCTCAGTCTGACTGACGATGCAGCTGGAAAAAATATGTCTGAATGCAATCATATATATGTTTGGGAACAGATGCAAGCATATAATTGCTTGGGCTTATTTGTGCTTATTGACAGAGTGGTACAAGCCATCACCTACCTGGTCAACTTTGCCCATCTAAAATCTATATTCCCTAGTTGCAGTCGCCTGGTTAAACTGTTGCCTACATTTCTAATCAATACAAAAGAAAAAAATTGTCTACTCTTGATATTGTGAACGGAATAGCAAGAACAATTTAATTCCACTCAAATTACATATGTATAAATAAAATTACTGGACGGACGATAATGATGACTTACTTGCTTGGTATAATATGAAGGTCTTTCAACGTTTTATTATCGCCAAAGCCCATGTTTGTTGTTATTTTTCTTTTCTAAACGGAATTGCAAAGGGTCAACTTTTTCATTGAATTAGTTTTTGTATTTGTTTTCAAAGATTAGGATGTGATCTAAAATATTGCTCAGTAGTCATTGTAATAAATGCGTAGTATAAAAATATGAACAAAGATTTTAAATCCATGCATTTGAGATTCTAAAGGTTAGGATTTGGTTGAACACACCATATATGACTCACAATATGACAAGACTGAAAGCAGATATACATATGTGTATTTAAATGTATTAGAGAGAGAAACATATAGTTCATCCATTAATGAAAATTGCAAATATAAAACAATCTTAGTCGATAAACTTTGGCTGGCGCAAAGTCTGTGCTAATGTTTACACTGGAAAAAATATCTTCGTATTATTTACTGTCCATTTATTTCGTGAAACTGTTTATCTATACACCAATAATAAAGGTTTTTGGGCGCAAAAAATAAGAAACTTGTTCATAAAAAATATGAAACATTTCAAAAATTTGGAACTCCTTTATGCAAATTAAGAAACAATTTCATATATGGGAAATCTCTCATAACTTTGTATTAAATACGTATTAAAATACATTAGACATATAATGGAAAAATAACACCAGAACACCTTAGCAAATACACCAGAAAAAAACAGACGTCTGTGGCCAGCAGGGTTATTCATAAAATCTTTAGCTGTCAAAAAAGAATAATAACAATACTTTGATAATTTTGTGAGTGTACAAATTCAGGCTTAGCACAATGAGTCGACCCTCAATTCATATTCACACAGACACTAATTAGTTTGAACTCTAATTCTTCTAATATTTATTTGATCTGAACGTATTTTAGGTTTAAAAGAATCGGAATCCTGAATTAAACTGGCGCTTCTATGTAGCCCAATCAATCGAAATAGAACTCTCCTATATCGAATGGAAATTTCTTTTCGAATATTGTTCAAAAAACTGCAACACCGAATCAAAAAAAAACTTCGTCACAGAAAAAAGCCATTGAATAAGCATATATGTGTACGTATGTTCTACCAAAATCGGTTCACAATTATTTGGCGTTCATAATTAATTCGCACACGATCTCTTCAAAATCTCCTGTCATGATCACAGATTAAAGCTGTGACGCCATACAAATATAGCAAAAGGTCGTATCTGAATAAGTTGAACTGTGCACAGTTAACGTGTTTTTTTTCTATTTTTACTTTTTCAATTAACTAATATTATATAATCCGTTAACAAATAAAACTGTTAGATTTTTTTTTGTTTCATTTAAAACTTTTAATTGATTATGACCTGATCATTGACTAGATATCAATTCTGAAATTTATTGAATGTTTTTTGCCACACTTACACAAATAAGTGATTTATTGACAAAGCGCACAGAATAAGATTTAATTATTTTTCTAGAATGTTACAGTGAGTGAGGAAAGTATTTGTCATGCGTTTAAAGAAAAAGTCTTTTCAAAACATGTTTTTGTTTAATTCAATTAAAAATAATTGATTGAACTGCAATGTCAATTGAATGAACTAATGTATAAAGTTAGCATATTTATAGACTATGAGACTATGAATGCGCAACAATACATTTTGCCAGTAGTTTTAAGATAATATAACATAACTATGTTGGACGACAGAACCCAATTGATGCTCGGCCACAAAAAAAAAATCCAATGCTTTGACTACCCGTAAATCACTGTGATCAATCGATATTCTTCATTATTATTGTGGTCGACCCGCTGAGTTGAGTTGCATTCTGCATCCTCACACTTAAATTCTCCAGGCGTCTTTCCAACGAGGTTTGACGTGACGACATATTTCGGGCGACCTTGAGGCTTTCTTTCGTTTCGGGAGTAATAATTATATTTTCAATGGCTGCCAAACGCAAACCAAAACACTCAGCCAGCTTAAATGTGTACAGAAGTCAATCATCGAAAGGTAGTTGACAGGAGAAATGTTGAGTTAATAATTAACTGTGAGACAATTTCAGCAAGTTGTAAAACTGCGACATACGGCAAACTAACTTTGATTCGGTAGAACTTTAAACGGGAAAAATATATTTTTTAAAATTCAAACCGAAATCTATGTGTGTATAATTTCAAGAATCCATTTTCACACGGTATTTGAATTACGAGCAGTTTGAGCGGTACAATAAAATGATATCCATTGGATAACCCTGAAGTGTCAGATGTCACACTGAGTTTTTTCCACAACAACAAGACTTTAGCGGTATTTGAAACTTCCTACCTTCATATTTCCTACACTAAAACTTTGAAAATATGAGTGTTTTGTTTTTCAAATATTCGCCAAGAGTTTATTCTATGCTGACTAATAGTTTGGACTATTATACTACTATATATATTTTTTTATTTTTCAAAAATACTTTCAATGAACTTGAACTTAGAACGTACACATTGAAACTGAACGTTATACCCTACATACGTATGTGAATTTGTACATGTATATTTTTTTCTATTTAAATGACTTGATTTTTATTGTACTTTTCTTTTAGCTGCATTATGAACATTTCGTCATGAAATGTGATCGACGATAAGACATTTGTTTTCTTCTTTATTTTCTTTCAATCATCATCATAATGCAGAGTTCGATGATAACGGAAAATAAGTTCGCAAAAGCTAATAATTTGACTTGGAATACATTATTAGTGCGATGTGATAATTTAAAAATGCATCCTTATCTCTACCGAACGATTCAGGGTTAAACGTGGAACTCAAAAATATATTAGTCTATATTAGAAATAATTGCATTGTTTAATCATTTCATTTTCTATTGCGAATTACAGATTACGTTTGCCAACAAATGACTGTCATACAGGATATTAAGCCCTTAGCTGGGTGTGGTGGCAATGGCGGCAACTCAAATGATTGTAGCACCGGCGTCTTGGGCATAAATTGTTGTTCCACGGCGGCAAGTTCGGAAATGTCCATCGATGAAACATCGTCCACTTCGTCAACGCTCGCCGCAAAGTGTCCCACAAAGGTCAACAATAATTTACTGTGTAAATATGATAATATTGAAAAGACATTTTCCCGTTGTCCGGAAATCGATATTGAATTTGAGAATATCCGATATTCGGTGAGAAAATTCGCTTTTGCCGAAGCGAAATTTGGTGAGTACGCAATGTAGAAAACTATCAATATTTTATCTATGATTTGCTATTGCATGAATTCGATGAACTTGAAATGTTAAGAAAGGTCTTAAGAAACATTTTCGAAGGCTATCGTTCTGTTTTAAAAACGAGCGTTTTGCTTTTCCAGTATGATCCTTAACCCCTACGATATCTTCTACAGCGATAGTACTATTATCTATTACAGAAATCCAATAATCAATAAGAGCAAGTCCAATGTAATAGAAAGTATTTGGGACGGTCAAATATTTCTTATCTAGCTTTCCTAAAGTTTTGCAAATCGCATGTTTACTCCAAAGAGTCGTCTTATTATTATATATTGGAAAATTCTTGCTTTATTATACACTGGAGTGATCCACCATCGTTGGAAATAACATATACCTAATAATTTGTAGTCTGTTACTATAATTTCGTATGCTTTTTCCCTTGTAAAAGCTAACCTTCCAACAGACCGATCATTTTTTTGTAAATGTAAAGAGGCCTTCTTGGTTATTGAATGTGGAATCGGTCTATTTCAATGGTCTAAGCAGAACCTTCAAGAACGTTTTGCGTTTTCCAGTTCTGCCTCTGAAAATGTCACCTTCCATTCTTGTACTTATGTGAGATATGCGCCGAGAATTGAATAGTTGTCGTTGTAGATGACCCTTAATTGCAGTCCTAGTTCGGTAGGTTTTATAGCCTTTCAAAGCCCAATCCATATAAGCAAACGCCAAAGGTTTTCATATCCAATTCAATAAGTGTACAAAACAACATTTTCCTACCGATTGCCAGAAGTCTCTTATTCGACTGTCACTGTGCCGTTAATGGCCCTCAAAGGTTCAACTGTTGTCTCTCAAAAATGTCCACATAAATGAACATTGTTTGTCCCGGCTAATTGGTGCATTGGCCTACAGGTCAACTTTTATTAATTTTACACATTATTTCTACTTAAATACTCTCTACTTACACATGTATTTCGTCATTTGTTATTTTCAGTTACAAAAGAAATTCTACATGGCATAAATGGCGCATTTCGTTCCGGTGAATTAACAGCTATTATGGGACCATCGGGGTCGGGCAAAAGTACGTTGCTAAATGTTATGACTGGGTTTAGGTAAATATTTTTGTATTTTCTCATGAATTATGTTTTTTTAAATAATTAATAGTAAAACTTTAAATTAAAATTGTAAGGTGTAGCAAAATGTAACTGTAATAATAGGTACACTTATGATACAAGGATAACTTGGAAGTATATTCACGAACTAAGATTTTTTTTTGGGTTGAGGCTTGTAGCTCCAGAGGAGCGCTAGCATCTTAAACACCTGGCTGTAGGAAATAGCGCTTGCCTCTATTGATGGGGCCGATGTAGGGCATCGACGACGCAATAATCACCTCAAATGCGTTGCAGCTGATTTTGACGTGTTGTCGTCTATCGTTTGTCCTGATATTTTCAGAAAATAAAACCAATATTTATATTTAAGATTTAATTCACATTGAAATGTTCTGTACTTTGAACTCATTACCTTGGTACATTCTTATCTGTAGACTATAGATTGCAGAGGATACTTAGTCCATTTATGATTTATTGTAATTAGTGTATGTACATCTATTTCACTGAGCCAGGGAAGTTAACACGTATAATGAAATCTTGTTAACACATATAATTTTTTTAAATTGTTTTGCTGTGTTTTGATGGCAACTCTCATTACATGAGAATGTTTTATTAAAATACATTTTTTTTACGCAATTCAAACAATTACAATGTAACAATACTACAAATATTTGAGAGATAAAGAAAACAACTTTCCAGAAATTTTCAGAATTGGAAATTGCGTTGCAGTTTATTTTGTTTACTTAATTCATCGGATTTTTTTTGTATACAATTCGCGATTCATGTGATTTTCAACTCGTGCCTGTGTTTATTTGTTTAAGCCTTTGCCTTAAATATTTGAAATGTGTTCATTTTATATTTGGGCTGTAGTTATTCATTCGTTCCATCATAACTGTAAGGGAAATATTCTTATTGGTGACCATCTTTAGTATATTAGGTATGAGTGATTAAATAATTGTTGTTAACATTTAAATGTATCGCATCATTGAGATAATTAAGTGTACTTGTAATACAGTTTTAAAGTACTTGCCGTTACAACACAATGCGCTACAACTTTAGGGCCATAAAATGCATATGAAACAGAACATTGCTGAATTAGTAGTTTTAGTAGCAAAAAAGTTGTCTAAATTAGAAATGAATTCGTTTCCAGCTCAAATTGTATTTTAATTCATTCAAATAATTTATTTAATGGAATTGGACAAACAAAATTTGTGCTAATTCAGTTATATCTGTGAGTAAAGAATGAATAGTTTCACTTTTAATATGAGTTATTAATTAACTATTTTCAGTCAGTAGAGATTTATGCAATTAAAATTGTTATTATACTTAACTGATGGATTATTAAAAATAATCAAAATGTTCCTTGCGACATTAGTAGTTTCGATTAAAAAAATGTGTGGTCTCAATTACAAATTAATAATAATTCAGCTCGATTAATATATTAATTAATTGAATTTTTAAACTATTTAATTAGACAATGAAAATGTATGTACAATTCCACGCTAAAATAGGACTTTCTACAATCGAAAGTTTTATTATTTTTTTGTGCGTGTAGAAAGTGTCGTGTTGTTCCTCGTGAAAATCGTAGTTTTAGAATTGTTACCTCAATTAAAATTAACTAATTTCCAGCTGTATTGATATTTTATTTCATTCAATTAATTGTCAACCAATAAAGGTGCTTAATTAATTCAATAATTTTTTTTAATAATTCAAATAATTCTTAAATCGAATTAAACAATAACAAATTTACCGTCACAGTTTTTTCTGTGTGTAGAAAGAACCAGACAAATATTGGTCACAGAAAATTTCGTATTGCGTATGAAAAGTTTTACAAATTGTCCTGTACATAGCTGCTTAGAATAAAACGAAAATGCTTGTTTTATCGATATTTAAAAGCGCAAAATAAAACACTCATCTGCATACAAATTGTTTTAATAATAATTTTTCTTTTAAATTACTAATATCCGAAAATGCGTTACTAACTCATTAACTAATCAATTGACTACAAACGTGCCATCTATTCGTATCAGATTAGAATGAAATATTCCTACAATTCAGATAACACTTTGATGTTTTTTCTTCACAAACACAGACGCGTCTGTTATCAATCGGCGCTATTCGTTTTGTTTGTTTCATAAAAACAAAAAAAAATATGGGTCAATCACATACAGAACTTTATGGTAGACATATAAGAATATTTATATGTCTATTTGATATATACATATATATATTTTTTTAAAGGGTGACTTAATTAGTACTTACAATATAAATGTCTTACATTTTCATCGACAAGAGATATTGATGAAATTAGCTCCAAAGACCAACGGCCGCATAAAAACAGATCTTAATTGAACAACAGGTTTTTTTTGCCATATATGTATGTACACAAAAGCGTTAACAAGAATTCGTTCTTAAACAGTTGAATTCACGTAACGCTTTCGATAAAATAAATTGGTTTTTTCGGTTATTTTGATGATAAATTACGGTCTTAAATGAAAGCAGAAATTATTATTTTTTTGTAATTCAGAATATTCTGAACTACTATAGGTAAATAATAATAGAATGTGAAAGCCGTGGCGTGTGTGATTAAATCTATGATTATCGACTCGATATTTATTTTAATACTTCACACACCAGTCACTATAGAGAAAATTCGTTCTTCAGCCGGACTGTTCGTTTGTGGAATAATCTTCCTGCAAGTGTTTTTCCTGCCTGCTATGACATTACCAAATTCAAAGCCAACGTCAACAAACACTACTCCCTCTTTCCTCCCTCCAATACCCTTATTTCCCATCGCTAACACAGTGCATTGCATTTATAGGGGGCATCCCCTGAGTGTTAGTCAAAAAAAAAAAAAAAAGATGAACATTTTCTAACGGCAGTTTTACGAAATCTTTGGTTTCAGCAGGACGGCACACTGTGCCCCAGGCCATTAAACGATCGATGCTGTGCGCGCTTAGTTTTGTTACTTTTTTTTTGTTGGTCTTGGCGACCTCTCGTCGGAGCTGCAATATTATTCTGTTAAAGAACGATGCTATGCGAATAATACAGAAATTATCCAGACCATCAACGCGACTATTGTCTAAGTTAATCTAGAGAAAACCTACATACATATTTTGTATAATTATCTAAACAGAATATCATACTGCAAAGCCGGCCGAGGCAGCGACGTAAATGAAATAGTGCTCATTAAATATGCGGAAAAATTGTACTTCAAAGATATGACGAAAGGAATCGATTTTTTTAACTTATTAGGTTTTTGGACCAACATATATCAGTTGGGTATTTCCACAAAATCTTACGGTGGAGAGATATTTGATTACAAGAATGGATGGGTCGGTATAATTTAAAATATAATCCATTTCGCTTTCTTTTATATGCTAGAAACTCCCGCTCTAAATATAATGTTGAGTAGACAAATGATTCCGAACTTATGACCACTCTTGACCTACCACAATCATTGCTCATATTTACATATTCTTCCCATCTTTAACGTTCCTCGAACTCTGATAATGGAAAATCTTTCATGCGGATACTTTAACAGCGTGCAGCCATCCTATACTTAATTTAATTACATCCCAATCAAGAGTTTAAGAAACTTTGGCAGGCATGACGGACAATTATGAATGAGATGAAGTAAAACATCAGTGACGCTAGCAATGATAACACATTTTAGCCTGCGGTAGGTTGAAAACAAATGAACTGACAGTAGCAACGGCAACAGCAGCAGCCACAGAAATTGATTATCATGTCAGACATGCCATTAATGCTCATAGGTATTTCCTCAGACTCACTGTAATGCACTTGTAGCACGACTCTCAGCGTCACTCGGTCAGTGGCTTTTAAACTTGAAAACATAAATAAAATAATTACTTGTTGTAGTTGTACATACATGCTGTAAATGGAAAATTTATATTTAATTACAGATGTTTGTTTTCTTCTTCCTTTGTTTGGCTCTGTTTAGATGCACTGGTGTCACCGGTACCGTACGTGTCAATGGCAAAACTGTCTCTACCAATTCACAGAAATTTCGCGAATTATCGTGTTACATACATCAGGATGATTTGCTGAGACCCCAGTTGACGGTGGGCGAAACAATGATGCTTGCCGCCCATTTAAAGTTGGGCTTTAAGATCTCAAAGAAACAGAAGCTGAATTTAGTGAAACACATTCTGTCGCTGCTGGGTCTGGATCATCGCTTCAATGTGCTGGCGGCCAAATTGTCAGGCGGACAGAAGAAACGTTTGGCCATCGCTTTGGAGTTGATAAGTAATCCGCCGGTATTATATTTGGATGAGCCAACAACGTGAGTATAATTATTGTTATTCCATTCAAAGACATTTTTTTGTTTATAATAAATTTCGTCGACATTTTCATCATAAATTTCGTCGAATTTTTTATTGATTATAAATTTTGTCAATATTTTCTATTATAAGAAATTTCGTCGAAATTGTTTACTTATAATAAATTTGATCAACATTTTGTATTTGTAATAAATTTCGTCGGATTTTATTTACTTTTTACTTATAATAAATCGACATTTTTTATTAAATAAATTTCGCCACAAAATGTTGTTTATAATAAATTGAACAGAATATTTTTATTTATAATAAATTTCGTCAAAGTTTTTATTTATTATAAATGTTATCGGCATATTTTATTTGTAAGAAATTTCGTCAAAAATTGGAAATTTACTATAAATACAAAAATAAAATATATCATAATCAATAATAATTGATCTTCTACTGCATTGATAACTTCTAGACGAAGTGGTAGGTTAGGTTAGGTTAGGTTGAGAAGAGGAGGCGGTTTTTCTCCGCCTCATGTCCTTAGACATACACCTAAGCCAGACGAAGTGGTAATTGTTCATCCACATTTCAAAAACTGGTCTAGTCACTTTGGTCTAGATATTATATTATTTATTATACACAGATTTGTGTTTTACGTCCGTTCAAAGTTCACATTTGGAATGCTGTAATGCTGGCCAGCTCCCTTTACTCTAAGAATTTTTAACCCATTCGAATGACATATTTCCCTTCCAAATGTCATTCCATTTTTCTTATCTTCTGCAAGATAATTTACCAGAACACTTGCTATATTAACGCATGGACCATTTATTGTTGTTGCATTTTACCATAAATTAACATAAAATCGATTAGTCTCAGATATGATTATGTAAAATAGAACAGGCAAACCCGTTTCTTTTGTCTGATGGAGGTGTTAATACGTTCAAATCAATTATAAGTCTTTTCAATACGTATTGTGTAGTAAAATAATAAATGTTGTATTCAAATGGTGTTAAACGTGAGAAGTTAATGTCTACTTAACATGAGGAGGATAATAAATAACACAAACTACTCATATTTAACACTTTGACGTTTTTTTTTTTTTTTGTTGACGCCTGTATTAGATCGGAGGCAAAGTGTCATTCTGTAATAACAGGTGAGGCGGTTCGAAGTAGGACGTGTACTCAGTGACTCAAATGGATACAAATATATGGAGATTTTGTATGGGAAGAGATGATTTGATTAGAGTCCTAATAGGCGGCATCAGAGGAGACCTTACAGGTAGCATGATAAAGCTGTTCGTCTGTATAAAATCCGGGAAACAATTAGTGGACATTTTTTATTTTGTAAGTACGTTTTTTTGCATGACACGTTCTATTGTGTGATTTTCGCACCAACACACAGGGAGGAATTTGAAATAAATCTTTCATTTGCAATTGGATTTTCCAGACCTAGCTGAAGTATATTCGAGCTTTAGATGGACTAAGGGGGTCTACCCACATATGAGCTATAAGGTTCGAAGGTTTGAAACCTCGGTTCTCAGAAAAATTTAAATTTCCGTCAAATTTGCTATGTACTGTGTACGCCTTCTGTCAATGCTCTTCCTTCGGCAGTGTCATGTGTGTCACAATCCCAGAAAAATTATCTACAACAGATTATATGTCTTTGCCAAGCAATGAATTATTACCGTCCTTCATGCGCTGATTAATTGTTCTGATTTGTACTACTTGACTTTTCTTAATAAAATCAATAACCACAATGAATATGCTATAGTTTGTTTTAAATGAACAACGCTCAATTAAGTCGGATACAAATAAATGTATGGCTATTTTATTTGCAAATTTTTTGATATTTTTATTGAGATTCCAGGCATTTTTAGAACGTTGAAAAAGACAAGAAAAAAATCCAAAAGGACCAATACCATGTTAAAAATAATCGCTTTTAAAATGTGGTTGTTGCACCAGAATAGCATACCAGCGACAATTATTGTCTATGTTTTTGTCATGCAATTTACATACATCTAACCCTCTGTGAATGCTGTAGCGTCACCTACGTGTATACATACTACATACATATGCAAATATATACAAAAATTTGAAAAACCAATTAAATTACTATTGTCATAACCTACTGCAATCTCAACTGAAATGAATGATGAAAAATTGAAATCAGAATGACTTCAATAACAGTTTCAATGTTTTGAAATACATACGTAAACGTCATATTTGTAGAGGTGGGAAATATTGTTTTATATTCTCTAGAGAACCTCCGTTTTTCTAATCCCACCCCTTCAGTGTTCACTTTACGTTTAAATTCATTGTGGTGATTCAACAGAGGTTATAATTTTTATTTTTTGATGATACTTTTATTATTTAATTAATTGTTTTTGAGAACTTAATTGTGGTTGAGAAATATGAACATTGTTTCAACAAAAATAAATAAATTTGAAACATGTAAGAAACGGTCCTCTCAGTTCTCTTAGTCTACTAAGACTAAGGACGTTCATAAGAAAATTTGTAATTTTAATGAAATTTACCGAAATTATGAATTTGACCGTGTATTAGACGGTATATGTATTTTGTTGATTGTTCATAACTTAATTATATATTAAAATATTACCGTTTCCTTCCAAGAATTCTATGATATTTAACAGCAAATCACCTTCTCTCCCACCTAATCGCAATTGTTTAACCTCCCTTGCTATCTCTTTCTATTATTTCAAATTCCGTGACTATAAAGCGCTATTTTTCTGTTACTTCATAATTGATTTAATGACCATTTTTGAAACTCAGTCACAGTTTTCGATATCTCACACCCAACATTCACACGAAACGTGTCGTTTTTCCATATGATACAATTGTAACGATTTGTTTATATTTTTTCTGATGTTTTGTATTTCGTGTTCAGTGAAAAAAAAAACAATTATAGTAGAAACATGAGCACTTGAAGAATTGATAAACAATAAAATATTGAGTTGATCAACGGAAACAGTTGTCAGCACTGTGCTGGAGTATTGCATGATTTCGTGCTGTGAAGTGAGACAATAAGGGTTTTTTCTGGGAGATTTCTGCATCGGTAATGAAGTATTAAATAAACATGTTGAACACTAGACATCAGATGTCATATTATTTTTTTATTTCAGAAATAAAATTACTTATTTTAACAACACATTTTCGGGTAGATCCGCCAGAGCTGACTAAGTAGAGTACCACACATTGTGATCTATCACTTCATCTCATTGGGAGGGTATTTTACTACCTTACTTATTTGCCGTAACGTTTCATGAATGAACCAGACGAGGATCTTCTCTCAAATCGGTGGGATGTATACGATATAATTTGTGAACTCACTCATGGGGATCTACAGTGTAAAGGCGGCTCTGATCGACAATGAGTCATCACGGCATCCATCATAAGGTTTGCCTTTCAGTGGAAAATATTCATGTAAAATGTATTGTACTCACTCACATTTTACATGAAATTCACACAGCCATCTCGCGCCTTTTTATGGACAATTTCTATGTGACAACCACTTTTGTAAAGAATTCTCTAACAGATCGTAGTTGGTTTTTCATTAACTACCAAGAAAGTTCTAAAAACTTTAAGGTTGTTCAGGGCAAATTCAAAAAGTTCAACCGTCTTTATTATCCCCAAAAGTTGGAACTTATTGTAGCCCTGTGTAATTAATTAATATTCATTCAATTTCCCAGATGTTGTATTTGATGCTGAAATTCTAATCACAACTGAAAATTTCCCATATATATATTTCTATATAAATACATATGTATACTCGTGTATCTTTTTTTGTTTAAAGATTTCAATGAAGATAGAAAATCCACAAAACATTCAATACACACTTATTATCTGCTCGATGTCGATCAATAAGTTCTGAATAATTTATTGCTATTATTTATAAATTTAAAGATGACAAAGCAACTGATACATACAACAAATTTATATTTAAACGTTTGCTGCTTACAGACTATTTTAGCAAATGTCATTAAAAATTAAGCATTAACTAATTGTGGCGATTAATGAGAAAGTTAATTGTTGTCTTGCACGATACTCGGCACGGCGTTCAGCTAAATGGATTGACGGGTGATTTGATGGAAGACGTTAAATGATTCATTCTAAAAATCTAACTCATGTCTAGTGTACATATTTATGTGTTAGCTAATCTGCCCCAGTCAGAGATTCCCCTTAAACCTACTGCATCAGTTTTCTGAGGGTATTCTGTAAGCAGGTACACAGACAGCCCGGTGTAAAGGCGTATCGAAATGGTATCAAGAAATAGATAAAGTGTAGTGGATAAGGAAAACATTCAGGAATTTGTTTTTAAATGCTGAGGTACTAAGGTGGAATTGTGGATAGGCTGCGCTAATATTGTCAGACTCACCTACACTCTTCACTGTTATGTGAGGGAAACTAGGGAAAACATTTTCAGTTCCTGCCGTTGAACCATTCTAAGCTCCTATGGTGGCTAATTTGAATAAAAGCCGTATCATTTCCCCGTAATAGTAAGAATCTAATTGTAATGCCAGCCCACATGTTCCATCAAGAGGCAACTACAGAGGTGGTATCTTATGGACTGATTCTTCATTTAAAATCTAAAAAGTTGTGTTGGAATTGTAATGCCAGTCCCCACAGCGGCAAACTACAGAATTGGTGTCTTTTGGAATGATTCTTCATTTAAAATCTAAAAAGTTGTGTTGATCCAAAATGTGTAAAAAAAGAAAAATATAAAAAATGTCTTCCGACCTAAAATCGAAATGTACGCTAAGAAGTCAACTTTGAAAATCCGATATCCGATTTTGAATGTTAATAGATTAAAATAATACCTCTCGCCTTGCCTACAACATAGTTTTTACTTACTTATATCCATGAAGGAACAGACGGGGAACTTCTCTCGAATCAGTAAGCTGTGCGCGATATAATTTTGTATACTCCGTCCATACAAATCGACCAAATCGATTTGGATTTATTTTAGACCTATGCTTTCTTTGAGAACCATTTGTAGAATTATTTGTAGATTACGTTTTTGCCCTATTACAAATAATAACCCATTCTACTTTCCTTTCCAGTGGTTTGGACAGCTCATCGTGCAGTCAATGTATTGGTCTGCTAAAGAAACTAGCAGCTCTGGGTCACACAATCGTTTGCACTATACATCAACCGTCCGCCTTGATATTCGAAATGTTTGATAAACTATACACAGTGGTTGAGGGCCATTGTATGTACCAGGGGCCCATCAAAGAGCTAATACCATTTTTGGCCGATCAAAATCTTCTGTGTCCTAGTTATCACAATCCAGCCGATTTCCGTAAGTTTCTCACAAACTGAATGTTTCAAAATCAAAAATGTATTCAATCGTTCCTTTGTTTCCGTCTCATCTCTTCTTAGTGTTGGAAGTGGCCGTTGGTGAACATGAACGTGATTTGGAAAAATTAATAAATGCGGCTAACAAGAAATATTACGAAGATTGTGATTTAAATCAATTAAATCGTGTAACACGTCTCATAACAAATATGCAAGGTGGGTAATTTTGTCTTTTTCTCTATAATGAAAAAAAAACGAAATCTTTTCTCTGCAATTGCGATGAATGAATGCATGGCATGAATACACGATAATCTCGGTTGTAAGAAAGCGTGTACGGCCATTGACTTTTGATGTTTACTTTTGTTTTACATTTGTAGGTGCTTTTGTTTGTTGTATAGACAGAGTACCGGGCAACGTATGTTAATAATTTGCTTACAGCACGCAGTGCACTATGGGACGGACGGGATGTGACGACGTTATGTTTGTTAACTGTTAGCAAGTCAAGAGTGAAAGTTTACACACGTGTTCATAGTACTTACTATGTGTACAATTGAAATAACTTTGTATTTAAATGTTTGCATTGGCCATTTGTGCATTTAAATGCATTACATTAGTATGGACAACATATTGGAATATATATACATATATCAAATTAAAATTTGGATTGTAACAAAATAGAGTTTTTTGTGCAAGATAGAATTGTGTTTTTTATATGAACTGGAATCTCTTTGTTTCGAAAAGTTCTCGAATATAGTAATATTATATATATTCTAATGAATATGACTTTTAATTAAGTATAATATAATAAATTACGAACACTTAAAACAATTAAAAATGTATACAATTATATTCGTCATTTGGTTTAAAACCCATTTCTAGATACTCGTCACAGAGTCATTATCGAAACAAAATATTTCAATATGCAACCAGCCCAACCACCATGAAGACCGTGTATACGTCTAACATTTAAACATCATGTTCCAGTTGGCTTAATCGTATAAGTGTTTTATATCTCTTTTTCTTTTTTGGTCATATTTCCACAGTTGAAAATGTAGACTTGAGCAATTGTGATTTGACAAGTGGCAGAAAATTGACGAAAACATTTAATATCGAAATACAAAGCCCAGATGTCAACACCAAAAAGACACCATTTCCAACCTTTGATTATGTAAAACCCGTCATGGATGATCTGGTCTTAGAGGAAATGAAGGCCCTCAATGCTACTACACCAGCGCCGTTGTCAATGGACATTGACATGGCCACGCATGAGCGACAGACGAATTCGCTGCAGCCGCTATCCGCTGGTGACGATGCTGAAACAACATTTGGCAAAGAAAATTTTGTGAAAGCTTCATTTTTCATGCAATACCTTTTGCTATTGAAGCGCATTTTAGTGTGTTCACGGCGCAATTACGTAAGTACCATTTATATGTATTTCTTCTATTGTTTCTCTCAGGTTTATTATGCTGTTTTTGTTTTCTTTAATGATCTTGAGTTTTTTTTTTAATTAAAATATTTGCATTTTTATGATATGTACATCATTCAAATGTTGGTTTAATTGTACAACGGAAAATAATTTAAATTATGACTTTATGATTATGCCACAGAGTTGTGTACGAACTAAAACTGAATGTATAGTAATGACAATTTGGCTGAATGTCATTAACTATGAGGGTCATGGAGCATAATTTAATAAACCCATAAAGTAATAACGAGGAAACAACTTAAAAATATGGTTTATATCAAAATATAGTTTGTAGCATTAAAAATTCATTCCTGTGATTATTACCTTAAATATGTTTACGAACTAACCGTGGAACAGGGCAAAAATTATAGTGGTCATTGTTACAAGGGTTGCGTAGTATTCGAAGATCATAAAGGCATTACTTTAGTCAGCAAAGTCAGTATGCGTGACCGACAGTAAACTAAATGGATCGACCTTCTTCACCATAAACAATCTCCGTTACGAAATGTTACCGCTCTTACCTTTTTATTTAATTGGAAATATTTTAAATATGTCAGAGCTGTATTTGCTAAATTTCATAGGATAAATATTGGTCCCAGTTTACTGTTTGGACTTGATTAATTTGATTAATAGGTTTGGTTTACTAAGCAGTGTAGAAATTATTCCAACAACCTCCCCTGTGGTGCATTGCTCAGTATGAACGAAATTTGGCAACAACTCAAAATTTAATTCGCAATTCAAGAATAAATTCCACAGTTTTTGTATATGTCAAATGTCTGTTGGTTTTAGGATCAACGTTTTTATATGAATTAAAAAAATCATCTTTTAATTTGTTATGTCTACAGCGGAGTTTTTGAAAAACAAATGCTCATGGCTATTTGTTTTTTCTTATCCGATTTTATTTACATTTACTGTAATTTATTTTCGTCACACCTACAATGAAATAGTAATGAGTCGATAAAATGGCCATGTTCTATATTGAAATATCTCCTTTTTGGTTTCTTTTTGAATTACATCAGTAAAAGAACTAACCGCTTTACAATTGAACAACAGTGGGAAATAATGCCAACTCATTTCGAAAGTGAATGCAGTGTAGCCCAAACAGTGCATTGAGCCAGCCAATGAGTAAAATCGTTTTTCATAAATAATGTGATGTTTTCTCTTTAGAAAACCAAATTTATATAATTTTTTTTAATTTGTATAGATAAACTATTATATGTTTATTTATACATTGGATACATTTGAATATATAGATTTTATTCCAATACATTTGAAGAGACTTCTGCAACTAGTACTACACTGAAAAAATACCTTGCTACTATTCTGCTGCTCATACCTTCTTCATATTTTATATGCCTATGTAATTTTATTTTGCATAAAAGATCTCATTTGGTTGTGTTTAGTTCCGAGAAATAACAATCAAGTGTTGATCCCCGCCTCTTCGATAGGCCAGGGAAAGTTCGGACAAAGCTAAAGAAAAAACTTAAAAATGTAGACTGCGCTTCAGACAAAGCTAAAGAATGAAAATAAAAGCTGAGAAATAAATTCTAGCGGTGTTTGGCCACAGATCTGAAAAAGGTTCTAGTAAATTTAAGTAAAGATCGAGGCAAAAAAAAACGATCTTTCGCGTATACTTACAAACAAGTCCAATATCGTTCAACAGTATATGAGTCTGAAGGCCTTGTTGGCTGTGCTCTACTATTATAATATAATTTTTTGCCTGCTTAAGACCTCAGTAGTCAGTGCTTGCATTATGTTTATAATTTAGTTATTAATATAATTGTTAATAAAGAAATAATTTTCTACAAATAAATAAATATAATTGATATCCATTGGGCCAATTTTCTGAAACCACATTAATGCCCTAAACAAGTCGGTTGAAATTTAATGTAACGGATACTTTTAAAATGAGCTTGAGAACTTTAAAAAAGATAATACCAGACAGTTTGTTTTCAATTATTTATCATGAAGCCACATATCTTACAATTAAAATGAGATTCTGCTCATGATTAACACAGCGTTTAGAAATGGATTTATTTAAAAAAAAAAAATAGTTCTGTGGCGCTGATGTATACAATCTGAAATAAAAAAACAAGTTTTTAGTTCTTACGGACTCACTTCCTATACCGCAGTATTGATGCGGACCAAAAGTTTGCCATCTCTGGTGTTTGCATCACAGCAATCACTCTAACTCCATTAAATGAAGCTACCCACAACATTACAATCATTCATTACATTAAAGTGGTTACATTACAGAGCCCCACTAATGCTAAATGCCATAATTGAATTTGTCTAAGTAAACATGTTGTACCTGTGTATGTTCTAAGTGAGCCACACCATCATTCTGCGCATGAGTTCGTATTTAGTATTGATATTAGAATTGACCTTCACACACTTTGTGGCCAAAAGCGTGAATGACTTGCTGTTGCAATTTTTGTTTGGCCAACAACAATTGTCTAACAATGATGCAACTTTTTACCAAGTCAACTAAGTAACCAATCGACCGACCACTTAACACAAACCATTAATATTTTTTAAACTTCAACATGTGGCATGATCATATGGATAAATTGTAAATTTAACAAATATATTGTAAATTCTATTTTGTTGCTGTTGTTTTTTTTTCTCTATAAATACAATTTTTCACATTCGATTTTTGTTTTGTTCAATATTTCCTTGCAGTTTCTACTTCTGGCCCGTCTGCTATCACATTTGCTGATTGGTGTTCTATTCGGTTATTTGTACAAAAACGTTGGCGATAAAGCCACCACGGTATTAGGCAACTATGTCTATCTGTATGGCACAACGTTGCTGCTGGTCTATACGGGTAAAATGGCGGTTGTTCTAACATGTAAGTATACGATATAACAATACGAACAATTTGAGACACCAACATGAATTATTACTTTTGTAAATGCTTAAATCTTCAAATTTCTCTCGAAAAGGCATAAGCCGTTGGAGGTGGCACAGCTCACATATTTGAGAGAAGTTTCCCATCTGTTGCTTAATGGGATCATTTGGGAAATACGTTCGGAGGTTAAATTTAAGATGT
Source organism: Hydrotaea cyrtoneurina (assembly GCA_958296145.1). NCBI lineage: Eukaryota > Metazoa > Arthropoda > Insecta > Diptera > Muscidae > Hydrotaea > Hydrotaea cyrtoneurina. Next base: position 6,085,201 of record OY282514.1, on the reverse strand, counting down.
AAATGGGGTCCAAAAAGCATCAATCTCATATTGCTGGTTCTTAATTTTTGGTATTGGTGGGGTTTTTTTTACACATTTTGACGGAATCGTTTTAGATTTTGAAATTCGAAAAAAAAAATCATATTTCGACTTTGTTGAATTTTAAGAGCTAATGTATTCAATTTTATTAACGGTGGCCGCACTTGTTGGAATAATTCTCTTAAATTCTCACCTCTATATACCCTCTAAGTCGCTTTTACATTTAAATTTTCCTTCCTCGGGAAAATAATTTTTTTCATGCCAAAAAAAAATAGGTCGACATGACCGTATTGATTGGTAAGTTTTTTGATTTGATTTTTCGTTGAGCTCTGGTATATTGTGATCAAACGGTTTGGCTTATGGAGAAGTGTGTGCCATCGCGAAATGGAGGTGATCCGAATACATATGGAATACAATTTCATTCAGATGGCTGGCAACTCTGTAGTGACAAGACCTTGCTGACGGTTATTGGAGTTATTTCACTAATGGCTTGCTTGATACTTGCTTTAGGTCCCGGAATTGTTAATGGACTGCGTGTACAGCATTCTCGGTGGGTGCCAACATTCGGCCAAAAAAAACTCTAGAATGGCCACCATGTATTTATTCCGAAACTTGGCAATAGAACCTCTTCATCTTCTTCTGGCACCATAGCATGCTAGTTTTTGTCCAGGTTGTTCTTCATAGATTTCTCTAAACAATGTCTATTTTACATATAGGAATTACATTGCATCTATTCTAACAACATTCGGGCTAAACTATATTTCTCAATACTCAACCAGAATACAATGCTGTGTTATTTTATACAATACGTGATCAACAAAACGCGTCGCTACAGTTTTCAAATTCAAATAGCTGTTATACATATTTAAAAGCTTATTTCTTCTATTTTGAGAATGTATTCTAACGTCAGTACCAAATCATATGAATACCCGTATTTATAGCAACTGAATTAGTTTACGGTTCAATAAACATCGTTAAATAATCTATTTTATTCATTGAGAAAAAATACTATAACACATAACATTTGTTTTGAAGATGTCTGGTTTTCGTTATGATCATGTGTTTTTGATATTGCGTTATATTAAGAGTGTTATACTGTTGGGCTAATTCCACAAACTCTTTTTTTCCTTCTTGAAGAAAAGTCATTTGTAGTTTTTGATATTTAAATAACATGTATTATTGAAATAAAATTTCAAGTTCTTGAAAATGTGCCCCCATAAGTTAGAAACTTTCGCCGCTTTTAAAAATCCTTACATATGCATCCGTTAAAATGAGATTCTAATCGAATGTTTTGTCAAATGACTGAAATTTGAATATAGTTCATTTTTGGAATTTAAATGCTATTTATAACTTCTTATTTTATAGCCGAAATTCGGTCAACCAATTTCATGTATTTATTTTATCAATTATAAATGCAAAATTTCGTATTTTTAATAGTTGTCTTTATCAAGTTTATTAACTGGAATTCTACATTTATAGATCTGGAAGTCAGCGACTGTCAGTCAGAATAGGAAATATCGTCTCACTTACCATAATCTATTCTAAAAAAATATGTGAGGTTAACAAATTGGATAAGTTGAAAGTGAAACATTATTTGATCACTTTTCTAGTGTCCATTTTTATAATAACCTCGTCTCTGAGAAACAACTATTGGAATTAAGAAATTTATGTTGGTAGTACAGGACAGACGTTATTGGATTTAAAGATCAGTGTTGTATTTGTTGTTTATCATTACATTTGTATGTCGAATCTATTGAAAATCTGTTCGTTATTTATATGCAAAGATTAAGGGAGGCATATCAATCGGACGGCCGAGGCGGGGTACGTAGTGTGTGGGACTATCACACAGAATAACCCAGTATCGAAAGCGGGTAAGATCATCCAGCGGCTGTTTCCACTTTACTTTACGAGTAAGAGAGTAATCTCTAAGCCATGTAAAACTTCTCTAGAAAAGCATTAGCCGTTCCGAACCGGCTTTACTATCAAATTAATTATTTACGATTTTATTTACATATTTGGCCAAGACAACGGTATTTGATACCTTGTATGCATTTCGGGTAGGATATATCAAAACATGGTCCAGAGTCCATAGTTGGTTTCCAGTTCATTTTAATATAATTTAATTTTTTTTTTCTCTAACACCAGAATATTCGTTTCAACCAAATTAAATTTTATAGTGGTTTTGATACAAAACCATACTCTTCTCCCCCGCCCTCAATCAATATACACTGTATCTAAACCAATGTGCGCTTGTCGTTCTTTATTTAATCATGGGATGTAATAATTAATAAGTGAATATATTGATGTATTTATTGCTTTCACCATAGATCTTATCCTATAATACGCATAATAAAAATTGTTTCTTTATTAATTTCTCGAATTTTTGCAGTTCCTCTGGAAATTGGCATGCTAACACGTGAACATTTCAATCGTTGGTATAACTTGGGGCCCTACTTTCTGTCTCTGCTGTCGTTTGAAATTCCATTTCAGGTAAGTACAAATACAAAGAAAGAGCAAAATTTTTCTAATTCTCTGCGTTGAAATGTATTTTGTATGCATCAATTATAGCTTGCAAAACAGTCTGCGGTCACGGTATTTAAAATAGGTTATTATTATTATTATTTTTATAATTTACAGTCATTTCTCTAGTGTTTGCCTAAATAAAGCATTACTGACAGTCCTCCCATTAATTGCCGTTAACTGTCAGTGTTGACAGTTTGACGCACAATTCAAAATATTGCGTCCGGATTTCACTTGTCGGCGATTGTCTATGTTCTTTGTTGTTTGTTTATATAATTAACAAATGTTTTTCACAGCCAAAACAATAGCTCAGTTCGATTGGGCGTAGTCGCTTAGAGTTATTTGCGGTCATGCAAAGAGATGCTCTAACTTAAAAAAGTTGATTGGTTAGCAGAGAAACCAAATGAAACCAATAGATGGACCATCAGGTTTATTTATTATAAATTCTTTTTGCAAACAAAATTAAATATAGATTCAATTGTTGTCATTTGCTTTTAGTAACAACAAAACGGGTGAATGCCTATTCTTACGATTATTGTTGATGTTTCAATAAATTATGTGTACATATTTTTTAAATAATAAATCACTTTCAGATGCAACTTCCACTGAGACTTTTGTTAAAAATTTGCGACTAAATTGTTCCTATTCGGCTCATACGATAAACAAATACTTTTGTTGACATTTGTACATGAAATGATTAATGTAATTTTTTTGTTTGTTTTGCAAGCCCCTATTGAAATTCGATAACAGGTGTTCCTAAATAAATCTCATTGATTTTCTATCAAGTAGAGTGGTAAAATTTACCTTGAATAACGTCACATCCTCGCCGTTACATATACATATAAACTGGTCGAAAAATATTTATAGACTGGATATCTTTCTTACTTAAGTTGGCTCTACAACCTGTTGTTGGTCTCAATTTCTGTCTCGTGATACCAACGATTTGAATATCTGCTTCCACTTGGTCCTTCCACAGGAGGAGTCTCCGTGGAAGGTGTATTCAGCTGATGTTGTTATTCTGAATTTGTCGATCAGCGGTGTCGCAGAAGAATAAAGTGTCTCTTAGAAATATTACCAACGGGATTTCCTGTCACAAAGCCTGACACATAAGAACGAGGCAGCACAATGTCAACGCAGCAGACGAGTCTCGTTAGGTTGTGAACTATTTAAGATTTGCAAAATATTACAATAATTTGGTACTTATTTAATTTTCCTTTTTCTTTCAGTGCATCTGTGCTGTCTTGTACATGTCCATAAGCGTCTGCCTCACCCACAACGACAGTGACGCTCCCTTCCGTGTCTATTATTTTGTTCTTTTTGGAATTCTGGTTACATTAAGTGCCCAGGCTTGGGGTTTTTTCATTGGTGCCACCCTACCCACAAAGGTAAGTTAAACTCAGCTCTAACCTTTTGACCTAAAATAATTTGAGTTTTCTTTAATAGCTTGCCGTTTTCCTGGGTCCCATCTTGGCCGTTTTATTCTCGGTGTTTGGCTTTTGTACGCGTTACATTGACATCACGCCAATTTTCCGTTGGATGTGGCACATCAGTTACTTCCGTGCGGGTTTCCACGGGGCCTTGAATGCTATCTACGGCATGGATCGACCCTTCTTGCCGTGTCCCGAAAATACCATATACTGTCACTTTCGCAGTCCGAAAGTATTTTTAAACTTTATGATGATATCGAATGTCAATATGAGCGATTGTCTGCTTCTCATGGGCGGTGTGATTGGCGTAATGCACGTCCTGACGGTGGTGACTCTATGGCATAAATTGAATAAACGTTAAGCAGTGGAGAACGGACGACGGAATAGTTTTTTACTTATATGTAGCGTAGTTATAGTTTTAGTTTATGTATGTACATACCAAAATAATTTATCTAAAAATTATACAATAATATATTGTAATATTTTATATTAATTTGACTCAATCATATACATTCCATTTCCATGGTTATCTCAGTACATAACCCATAACAACGACAACATAAAGGCTGTAGGGTGTAGTTTCGTTTTATAAGCAGAAGAAAATGATTTTTTTTTTTGTAAATTGTCGTTTATAAGTTTGGCATACCAAAAATTAGTGTTTAGGTTAGCATGTATCGCCGTGTAAATCTCAAATTTCGTTTTGTTTTTATTTTCATTATTTGTATTGAATCTTGCCAAAAATGTTATATTCCAATCTTGTGTATTCGAATATTTTTTATTTACATATATATTAGTTTTTATACCTATTTTTTTTTATAAATACTACTACGATTTGTTACGAACCTGTTTTGTATTTTAATTTGTATTATTTCATTTACATGTCTCTTTTACTCAATTTTGTATTTGGTGCGCTGCATTTCAATAGAAATCCATAAGTAAAATCATTTGTTGTGTCAACACTGCGCAAAGAAATCTTATAAAACTAAGAATACTTTTTAAATTGTTTATTTGTATTTGCTAAATCGGAAACATTTAAATTTTCTACCCAAAACACAGAACAGGGGCGACAGATTGGACATTGTCCAAATTTTATTATTATTACTTTAAAAACATGTTATAATTTATGGAATTTGACATTGAAGTTATGTTATTTTTACGTTTTGTTTACAAATAAATAAAAAACAATGGTAATAAAGTTTTAAAAAACTTGAGAATTTAATTAATTTTGTAATCAATATGAATACTCCACTTTCAGGAGAACATGCATATGGGAGACTCACAAACTTGATGTTCTCAAAATCATGGCAATTGTTCATATCCATGTTGTAAATGTAAAGTGAATTTATTAGCGGAAATGTGATATGTTTTGTTCGAATTTGCATCTACAGAGTGCTCAAGAGCCTGGAGCAAGTCCGTTGATGTTAACACGACAACATTCCCAGGAAGTTCCCTATCGTATTAAGCTGTTGCACGGTTTATTATTTAAGTAATATTTTAGAAAAAGTGAAAATGAGGCAGTCAGATTTTACTCGCTTTATTGAATGTTTTATGAATGGATCTGACATTTATATCATTCGTAAAAACCGCTGTACTTCATAAGGAACGAAATGGCAAAATGAATACACATTTCATCTCATGTTGGAGGTTATAAAAGACCCCAAAATAATGGATAAATTCTCCTTAACTATGTCAACCCTAAAATGTATATATTTCATTACTAATGTCTTAAATTTCAAACGGAGCATTCTTAAACTCTTAAAAACGTTACATACTTTTAGGCACGAGATATGCTGGACAACGCTATTGTGAATTATTTGTCTTAAAAACACTACACCATTTCCAAATTAAAAAAATTATATTTTAAAGTTACTTAAGTGCTAACTTGTTTGTAACTGATTTCGGACGGCCTTGTAGAATGTAAACGTTAAAATTTCAATTAATATGGTGAAAATCGTTTTTACTACTTGTAAAATCCAAGGAAAAATAATCGATTTTCAACTGTTATCGTAGAATTCGTGTCGGTTATCCACATTTAAAAAATCACCCGATGTTTACCAATTTTGTATGTGTTTATTAAAAGTTTAAACTATATATGTCTTAGCCAACGGATGCAGCATTTTTGCCCACTTTTTGTATCGCACTATACCACAATGATTTAGTGTCATAAAGAGTGAGTGGTGATAAGCCTTCCACATAAAATAAGTCCAACAGTTCAACAAATTACTACACACACGACACAGTGCGGTGCGACAAGGCAGTAGTAGCCGAGCAATGTAAAATAAAATAAGAATAGCACGTAAAAAACACAAACAAAGCAAACAAATAATAACAAAGAAAGAATATTCAGTCATACTGTGAGAGAAAGAGACACCAGTACAAAGCATGGATGACACACTTGGTATCTCGTGAACTTAAACTTCATAAAGAGAATGATCAAGAGTGTATACAAATAAGGAAGAGTATAAATGTGAGATGAATAGAAGAGTATAATATTCAAATCAAATTTTGCAAATTCGCGTTCAAAACAAACCGCAGTGTGGTAAGTAACGTAAGTTAAGTAATATCATACCAGTGACATGAGGTGTCAGAGGTAGCTTCGGTATACCCACCTTTCGATAGTTAATTTTAGGCCATTAACGTGACTTTATAATATTTAAGGTAATTACTTGTTAAAAGCACACAAATACTAAATCTAAAATGTGCTGAGCTCCAGAGAATCTTCGGAAATATCAAGATAATGTATCTTCTTCAGGTCTCTCGATAAATTTTGAGTGTTTAATGTTTTATTTTATTGAGAGTTTCTTACGTTGATGTGTTTAAACAAAATATTTATCGGAATATCGACACGCCTTAATGCATATCCAAGTACCTAATTGCATATTTTATTCATACAATAAATCACATTTCAATCAATTATTTGTATCAATTGCATATGTAGTTAATCTGATTAATATTATATTTGATGGGAGTAATTATTAAACAGTTCAATCACAATTTTGCATACACAACAAAAGATGTTAACGAATTCAGGTTGTTGACCACAAAAAGAAACACAATGATACAAACATATGTGAGTTTAGATCCCAGCGATACTCTTGTTCTTACTACTCACAATTTTTAAGCCGCCCCCGTATGTACAAAGAGGAGTTGCTGGCAGATTGGTAACATACTTAGATTAATGAAGCAGTGGGAAGTTAGACAGTCGAAGTTTTCGTTGGTTTATAGAACGTACAGCACATGTTTAGTGCAAATTAACAAAACAACAAAAACAAAATTAGTGAAGAGATAAGAAACTCGTAATTTTCTTAATCTTTTCCAAACGAGGTGGTCTAGAAAACAACATCTGATCATGAAAATAACGTAAGCTCTCTTATCATGCTCTCTTTGGCTCTCTCTTAGAGCGAAAAATACATATGCGAGATAAGAAAGGAATTAGGTAAGGGCTGCCATTCTCTTAAAAAGTATATATTTAAAATGTCAACATAGAACAAAATGATACAAATAAATACATAAAACATAATAAAATAACAAGAAATATGCGAAATAAAATATAATCATGGAATGTTCAAGGGAATAAAATAAATTCTATTTTCCCCCTAAAAAACATTGCTTTATAAAAAGTCTGCTCCATCAATTTCTAATATAATTTCGCATTTAAAAAATGTAATAGATTATAGAGCCATAGGCCACCTATCCGTAGGGTGTGTGTATAAGAACGTATCAGACCTGATGATGATGTACCGATCGTCATAACATTTTAAGAGTGGAGTTATCATATAGGAATTGAATAATTTCGTTTACGACCATGGCAATAAAATGACACATATACATCGCCGTTGGCAACACTAAGCAGATGCAATGGATGAATCGCCGATCACCAGAAGATGAAATAAAGGCCGTGAGCAAGCCTTGGATTTCACCAACTTTTAGATGAAGATGTAATAAACGAATCGCCGATCACCAGAAGATGTAATGGAGAAATCGAAAACCACAATTTCATTGCATTCCATTTTTCAGGCAACTACGCAACGCAACTTATGCGGACACATGTTGACGGGTGGGGATATTAGCAATCCCAGCAACAGATCGCACACCGCTACTAGCCGGAATACTTTATCTGTGCTATAATTAGAATAAGGAAACGTTAATGTTGGCACTATTGGCCCTAATAAGGCACATTTAATATGTATTGCGGCGCATAATAAAGTTTCCAAAATACCAACACTGTTGAGAACTAGGAATCGTTCGCAGTTTGCCCGTTTAGTTTGCACTGGGCATTCGGAGAGTTCAGACGTTTCTGGTTTTGTGTTGACTGAGGGACTAGGAGAAGTGGTAAAAGTAGAAACATCGAACCATCGTGTCCGTGTGTGGTTGGTTTCTTGTAAATAAAGTAGCCAATATTCAAGTCGCCGTTGTTGCTGATAAAGCGTAAAATAAAAAAAATTATAATATAGGAGATATTTTATTTGAATGCTAAATATTGAATTGTAGCACACAGTGATCGTTATCAGTTCGATGGTTAATCGAGCAAAAATAAAATTAAATAGAAAAAAAGTTTAATCGTATTATAAAAAACAACTGGGTATTTAATTATGTACATACGTGCTATACTGAAAAAGAAATACAAGAAATACATCGAAAAAGTGAAAATTTCGGAAAATTTGCAGACAACAAATAAACACTAAAAATAGTGGGGGTGATCGACATCATAATCATCAATAGTAGCTCTTCAATCACATGAAAATCAATCACAGTGTTTGGAAACAAGAATTTCGTGAAAAGAAAACCAAATTCAAATAATTTAATTTTGCGGCCTTCCCATTTGAATTGAACGAAGGAAAACATTCTGAAGATAACATGTCTGTATATTATCGCTGAGAAAACCAAATCGCCACAGAGAGTACAAAATTGCAACCCGAAAAAAGAATCCAGTAAGTACGGGCTAAAGCCACACAGACCAGACTTTGGAACTGTAAAAAAAAACTTATTAATTTTATTATTTGGAAAATTCCTTTTGTTAAATCGTATCTTTCCAATGAACTTGGTCCCTTGGAAGTGTCGGAAAGTCTTAATTTTGAAAAATCAACACATCCCACAATTGTTTTAATCGTAGCAATTTATCGAGAAAAGAGCATGAGCGGCCATAAAAACCATGGAAAGAGTGAAATAAGTGGGGACCATTCATTCATCTGTAAAAGCTTCTTTATGTTCTGCCTGGACGGAAATCTATATTTCAATAACAAAAAAAATGATATCCCTCATATAGGTACGACGCAGATATATAATAGGGTTCGTTGGCATACTACCAAATTTTGAGTCATACATTTTAAAAAAACCACCTGAATAATTTTGTGCTCATCATTAGCATTGCATTTTGGACGAATTAAATGCTTTGATAAATAATCAGATCCATCAATTTGGTTTACGGAACTACCACGGTACATGTGATCACGAACTCGATCTAGACATGCAATTGAGGTCGCTGCCCCCGACACAGTTCAACTAATTCTCGATTGATGTTGGTCGATGACAGATAACAAGTAAAATAGATTGTATAGCTATAACAATAACATGGCTCAGTGGTTTCATTGTTTTCACATCGTTTGGGGTTGAAAAATATGGGAGCTCTGAAGTGACATTAAAAGTAGTCGCGTACGTCCGCTAGGATATGGAAACATTCCATGACTTAATCTGGAAATTGGTACCCCTCCAAAGATTTAGGGAAATCGTATGTTTATCGAGCTGTTCAAAAACAAAACCTAAATAAAACATAAATAATCTATGAACACATGATCAACATCTTTCAAATCGTATGAAAATCAGAATATAACTTGTATTCTGACTGACAGCAACATTCTGCTTAAAGCCGGCTCCAAGCGGAGAAGATATTCATGGCTCAGAGATTACTCTCTTACTCGTAAAGTAGCCAGTGGACATGGCTGCTGTGTAGCGTTTGATGTTCTACCCAGGATAGAAACCTAGTTTTGCTGTGTGAGAGCCGCACACACTACCTCGGCTCCCCAGAAAAGATTAAAGGTAATTTAAAGAATAAATTATGAAAAACCAAAGAAATGTTTTTGCAACTTGATCTGGTTGGATGATGATAGTGGAATGACTTGGAGTGGATGCACGATCTGAGAATAATAAACAATGATATTAAAAGTTTATCCCTAGTTTTCTATTATCTTAATAAAATTCTTTACTAAATTAAAATTGACATTTCGGTAATGCAGAATGTTGTAGGATATGCAATCTGTATGCTATATGATTATACTGAGTGCCGACTTTTTAAACCAAACAAAACGAATATTCTGTATTTGAAACCCAAAAACCACAGAACATCCGATACCTTACAATTGTATGCTTATAAAAACAATTTTATATTTGACAACGGATCTATATTCTTTGCTTTTCCCTATAGGAAATTACTATCTCAATACATGTACAGATGGGTACGTTGATATTATTTGCAAAAGTCATAACCGATATTTGCGTTGTCGCAAATATATACATACATGAATTCTCAATCAGGTGGTTAATTGACAGATCAACATTGACAATGAAGCACTCTACGCCAGCAGGGTCGGAACAAGTTAACATCGTTAACGTAGACCGGTTTCTTCTAAGCAAATCAATCAAGAGATGTTAATAATTGTTTGCTGTGCCTATTAAATGACTACATTCAAAATTAGTAATTTTTCTGGAGATGTTATTTCAGTTCTTGTTTCGGCTTTCAATTAAGGCAAAATCCCTCACTAGTGACAAACAACAGTTCTTATGAGGCACGGCCATGGTACAAATACTAATAAAGGTCACCGTTATACATCACTGGCCAAATGTTTACATTATATCGGACTCTCAACAAAATAATAGTTTATTATACACTATTGTTTTATTGAGGGGACGATATGTTAAATGCCGGTTTAGCACCAACATATGCTGCTATTTGGTTGGCACGAGAGAAACAATAACGAGTTAAGTACACACTAAGCCCATAGTGTCAACATGTAGAGCCCTGTTATTATATCTACAAAAACTAACAGAATGTTAGGGTAGATATGTCAGATGAGCATAACAAAAATTGTCTAGTCTATATTTAGCTAACACTTTCTTTGGCTGGACTTTGTTTGCTTAAGTGTGACATAGTAACAGCTAAATTTAGAAGACCAATTCAATAGGCAGAGTGGAAAGCATAAAATGCTTTGAATAATTATAATGTGTTGTCGTATCCAATGTGCGTCTCTGAATTTCTATCACACACACGCAAAATGTAACGCTTCAGAATCTGCCGTTTAGCAAAATTAAAATGTCCGCTCTTTGCTCGCTTAATGCTATGTCGAAAGATTAGAATAAAAGACGTGTCCAACGACTCTGGCGCCACATTCAATTTATACATAGACTAAAACATGCTATAAACATAAATAATAACAATATAAGTAGAAGGCGTAGGCATAATTTTCGGCAAATTATTCAAATCAGTAAATAAGATCAAAATTTTTGATTTCTCAAATTCAACAAATTTTGTCTGTGGCCGAACAAAATGTTCTGTACTTTACAAATGTGTGTGTGACAATTTAATCCATCGTATTTTAAATATTATCTTTACATATCGAAAAAGAAAAAGTTATAATATGGAGCGTCGTTTTAAAATCTATTTTTATATTTTGATTCTTTTTAGTTGATAATTAACAAGCCATGCTCACTTATTTTCTAGAATTGAAAGTAAATGTGTGTTAATTATCCTAGATGTCAGTCCTTTTTCTGTATAATTATCCCAAAATGTTATAATTTTAAATCGTTGTATAATTTCAATATAATTTCACCCTCTGAGCCATAAATTTGTATTCAAAGGTCGAGCAGCAAAAAATATTTTACGTAAGCAATCAAAACAAATGTTGACCTAATAAACGCCCTATTTAATCCTGGAAATTTAAAGTATTCCGTTTTATAAATTGAATAATACATATTACAAAATATGTATAACATTTTTCTTTTCTTGTTGAACTATTTTCTTCTTTTTGAATTAAAAATTTGATAAAAAACCAATTGTAAGAAACCAATTTTTAATTATATCGGTAGCATAGTATTAAATATCACTATCATAGATGTGATCAGATTCAATTAACACTAAATATCATTATTTTTTCAAAAGAAGTGCTTTAATGAAGGTTATCAGCTCTAAAATTAGTAATTATAGATGTCAAATATGACATCCTTTGTTTATTATTATGAATAATTTATGAACGATTCGTTTGTTCAGTAGTTTCTTACTGGTATATACATAGATCAAATGTAAGCCGATAACCTTATTATCTTTATTATAATTTTATTGTAATAGATGCACAGGTGGCGTTTATATAGAATAGGATATTTATAACTGTTGGTTTGCTCTAACCAGACCGAGTGCATATTTCTCCAGAATTTCAATTGATTTCCGAAATGTTTCATTCAGCAACAGTTCATGGTGTTGTCACAGCAATTGTATGCCGTTTTCGAATATAAAATGTGATGCCTAGAATTTCAAGAATTTGCCAAAAAAAAACAGAAATGACAACAAATGTTTTTTTAAACTACTAAGTTAAATATTATACCTCAAAACTGTGTTTCTTGATCGAAGTGCAGCTGCCGTTTCACCATTCCAACTTGTATTCCTTTTCGTCGTAATAAAGTTTATCTTGACATCCGTCAGTTTGTCTGTCGGCCCAAGAAATCGAAAGAATTTACATAAACCTCTATCAACTGATAAGGCATTATTGTTCTTATTTTTTATTTTATAAAATTCAATTCTATATACATACATACGTACTTACACATACTATGTATAGTGTTTTCCTTCTGAAAATCTATTGATAATACCACCCCGCTGTTGGTTGCCTGGCTGATGTTGTTTTTTCTTCAATGAAATTTTATTTAAGTCGTTTGCATTTCTCCGTGTTTTGTGTTTTATTGAATAATTGAAATGCATCTGTGTATCATTCACTTGCAGTTTTCGATTATCTCAGTCAGTCTGTCTGCCAGCGGTGGTGAGTGAATGGATCTGTCGGTATGGCAGACAGTCAGTCGATCGGCTATAATGTTACAACAGCGCATTTTAATCGTTTGCTATAATAGGGATGGATACAGTGGTGGAGAAAAAAAAACAAATAATTCTATAAAATACTAAATGTCAGAATAGTGGGCTCCCGTTGTGTGTTAGGTAGTATTTGCGACTAGCACAGCACAAACCCAGTATCAAAAAAAAAGAACATCAGTGGTAGTTTTCCATGTAAATGCCGGCGACTTTACGAATATGAGAGTAGTCTCTAAACTATGTAGAGCTTCTCTTGAATAATCTTAGCCGTTCCCAGCCCACTTTACGCAGTTGTTCCCAGTATGTTCCTTCTTGAAATGTTAAGGACAATACGTATGGCAAACCACAAATTATTCAATTGCTCAATGGTTTTAACAAAATCGTCTAACCCTTAAATGATCTCTTCTTCTCTCACGATTTAATTTGCATATAAATTAGTGTGCCAAATGGCAACATTATGCATCTAAGGGTTAAACTGATATATTTAAGATACATTTCAGACTCTAGGATTATGACATGCATTTCACGCATAACCGCACGACTGAGACTCTTCATTGCCACAAATAAATTATTCGTAAAGATAGACTAGATTCATCCACCCTATCAAATACATTTTTTAGAATTTATATTATATTTTATTATTTAGAATATTAGTAGAATTATACGCTTTTTGGTCTTAATTCCTAACGGTTCCATAAGATATTATTAGAAATGGTTTCCCACCGGTATCTGGTCTGGTCTCTCGAGACTGTTATGCATTTAAACAATCTGTCTCAGCATTCGCAGTCATTGCATGAAGTTTGTTCACTATGCATTTGCAGACTTAAATGCAAGATTTTTTGAAAAACATTTGCAAAAGTATCCGGCGTATTGTAGAGCTAGATTTTGTTATTCGATAGAGGGCTTTATTTTTCAGCTGTTTGTTGGTATTGCCCAAAGAAGCCCATTAGGAAATCTTAGTATTATTCTTGGTTCCATTCCAAGGCTCACCTAATTATTGTGATTATGTGTTGCGAGATCATCCTTTGCCTCGAAGTTGTAACTACAAGCATCTACTAATAAAATAACGAAAACTTTGTAAATCTATTTTTGTTTCTGGTATACCCACCACACTGAATTTGATCCACACCAGAGGTGTAATTATCCACATCATTCGAAAAAGGTTTTATAATTTTGTTTAGTTTCTTTTTGAAAAAAATAGTGTTTTCAGATTTGTTTCTGCACAGAACAAACTGGCAATAAGAAGAATATGAATTTACACATGAATTTTACAAATAACAACCATATGACAATGACCCAACCTGGCCGTACTACGCAAACGTATGCGGGGGATGGTGTACTATGTTGAGGCAGTCTAAAGAGAAAAGATACGATAAACAAAACAAAGAAGCTTAAACAAAAACAAAAATAATGAAAAAACATTCATACAACAAAAGCGAAGAAGATAAGACAGCAGAACATATGATTCATACAAACACACGATATTTTACTCTCATGTTAATAAACAATAAAGTGCATTTCGAAAATGCAGACGTTGCACTCTCTCTCTCTCAGAGTATGTGCTCGTGTCAAAGAAAAACAAAACTCAGACGCAGGGATGATAAATGAGATGAATTGGTACAAAATTTATTACTAAAAAGTACTTTTTGGATCACTATAAATGAAAATAAAATGAAATGAAATGAAAAAGGTACACATTTTTCGATGAATCAATATCTAAAAATTGAGTTATAATATATCAACTTAATATATCAACAACGTCTTCTTTGAAACTACTCCAAAAAAAGGGTAACATTATCATAGTGTTTTTTTATACGAGCTAGTAAAAAAAGCCTACTTAAGTTTTTTACAATGAGTGTGTTGTTTTAATAAAAATAAAATACATTTTAGAGTTGATACTCTTTTGTTAAACAAGTTCGACGTATATTTTTGTTGGTAATCTCAGTATGTACATCTAATATATACATATATTACCATCTACGTAGACGTAACCAATTTATAGGGAAAACGAAGAGTATGTCCTATTTAAACGAAGACATCCAGTCAAAGGGAATCAACTTGTACCTCTTTACCTCACTGCGAATGTAAATGTACTAACCCAGGTAGTACGTCGAGCCCTCATTACATCCGAAACGTTGACTTAGGGAAGTGTTGGACTGTTCAATCCGAGTTAGGAACCGGTATATCAAATTTGGTACAATTGCCTTAGTTTTTGGTACATATAATTGTAGGGTCATTTTGGAGAATGTTTCTACCTTGTTGTTGTGTTTACGAATACTGGGCACAAAGAGTAAAACGATTGTTTTTTTTTTCTTCTCGGTCTACTTTATTTTCCATTTCAAAAAATAAAAATCTTCAAGTCAATGGAAGGAACAACGTGTAATCATTAACTGCAACCATTTACAACAACAATAACAACGACTGTATTTCATTTTTCTTTTCAGATATCCGAGTGATACCAGTTGCCGTACAAACGGCGATCAGATCGAATCGTGCCTGGACGTGTGCGCGCACATACTAATCAGTTGCTGGCGCAGATGTAAATATTAAACAAAGAAACGGGAACTGTCATATGATTCAGTCTGTGGGACACCGCCGATGGTGGGACATACTTATTTACATAAATTGAAATATTTATGAAGGAATCCATCCTTTCTTAATAAATTGCTGTGTTTCCAATTAAATTCAATTAAAAAGCAAAAGTGTTGGGAACGAACAAACAAAGCAATGATGAACGATATTTTGAAACTCATAATTAATTCGATGTACATAAAATGGTAATTAGTGTATCTCTCGAAAAAAAAGTGATCCTTATCTGAACCCAAACGCGCACACACACACTAACACTAAGATGGCTGAATCCGTGAACTATTCTTCACTACCCACCGCAGAGATCACAAAATGCCACAGTGATGATGACAATGGCGTCATAACATTAAACCTACTAACAATGGAGCAACACAGTCATAATGAGGACAGCACACCTTCCAGCACCATCACCTCATCGCCACCATTGTCTGCAGCCGCTGCTGTAAGACCCACCACACCTATACCTTTTACCAAGCGTTTGTTCGCCCGAAAACCTTTAGATTTACATTTGAATATTGCCTCGGCGTCTTCACGTTCAAATGGGGAAACGGAAAAGTATCAGGAATCGTCGACAAATACTACGACGACAACAACAGCTGCTTCATCGACCCATTCAAACAACTCATCAGCGACTCCGTCAACAACGACCACAACGTCAACAACAATTTTTCCACACGAAGAGAATAGAACGGCCAAACAAATCAATATTGGATTTGAAAATATACGTTATTCAACGAGAATGGGATTTTTCAGAAGAGGTAAGTTGCACATTTTGTTTTACATCACAATTCAAATTTGAAGATACTACAGATTGTGTCTGCAATTCTGTTGTTGAATGTATATGTTCTTTTTAAGTCAGCAGGAATATCATATGGAAGTTAAAATGCATTTCCCTCGACATTAAGGCAAATGCTTCCTCTACAGACGTTTTACATGGATTTCTATATAAATATCATATCACACGAATCAATATTTTGTTGAGATAGGTAGAGTGGGCTACTAGTCCACCTCATGCAATTATCTCCAAATGATTCAGGAACGTACTTATGGATTGCGCACGAAAAAAATAGTGCAGGGTTACAGGCTTACAACTATTTTTGTATGAAATGATATTACATATGCTAGGTACTGTTACCGTCAGGAACAACGTGGTTAATGTGACCTCAATCGGCCAGTAATTATCAGCAAAAAGTGCGTGATCGAATTTTTCCTCGAAAATTTGAAATGGCCATTTAAAACACTAGCTAGGATTACAATTCCGTAGAATGTGGACGCGAACAAGTTTTTTAATATACGACTTTCTCGAATAAACTAAAAGCTTTATAAAAAAATAAATAAATGTATATAAAACTACATATTTAATGTATTGGAATACTTTTTCGTCAAAGAAAACCACGCCTTTTTAAGAAATATTAGAGCATCATTTTTTCTTACAACTATCGGGTTCCTTGAGGCCCAAAACCGAGGACTACTTTTCAGTATATATATATTTATTGTAGTTTATGAATATATGAAACGAATTTTGCTCTACCAATTAATTAATATTAATATTTGTTTTGACAAATGGAAACTAAAAATGCATTTTAATTTTTTTCTTTTCATCTTCTGTTAATCTGTTTTATGAACTTTAAATCACAGACCGACTTTTACTATGATTTTGTCGAAGAACACTGATAACGCAAAAGTACTTGCCTCTGGGAGACTTCTGTCCAGCACCGACTACAAAAAATAAAGCCTATTTGGAATTATTCACAAAAGTATTTGTGGTATTTCACAAAAAAATATTTAAGTATTCGCTTTCCCGTTCGAAAATAAGATTGCTTGTGACATTAAGGTTGGTTTCATTAATAAACAAAATAATAACGGTATCGATCAAATGCGATTCGTCATTCGATTTGTCGTTTTTGATACTCAGAAACTAAAATTTGTATTGAAACGATCTCATAACGTTTGGAAATAATATAAACTAGGAATTCATATATACAATATAGAACCTAAGCTTTCCCCTTGTGAATCATCAGTAATACAGAACCTGTATGAGTTATCCGAGACATATGAACTCTATATAGAACGTTCATAAGTTAATACTGTATATGTTCATATGAATTATGATTATGAATAACAATGATAAAATACATTTTTTTTCGCAAATACGTTTACATATAATAATTTATTGTTGCAGTTGAACTTGAGTTTTAAGCCATACAACGACAGCCGACATCCATATACTCTGAACCGATCAGTCAGTGTTTCTTCAGTAAATGTATAGGCAGCGACGTTGTCCGTAAAGAAAAACGCTACGGTTGCGAACGCTAAAAAGTCGCGACGACGACACGTACTCCGTGAAATGTTTTTTGTTTATTTTATGTAGATTTTTTTCGCTGTTCCTCCCTTTTTGTTTATGTAAATTTCATTATTTTTTGTTGTTGTTTTTATTGTTTAAACATCACTCCGTCATGTTCAAGAGCACGAATAATATTCATTAAGAAAATTAAATAGTTAGTTTGAGTCGAGCAATATCAAATTCCTTGTGTTCATTTTTTTTTTTGCTCACAGATCGCACTTTTTTGTGGTGTTTGTTCCATGTGAGACCACACAAATTGTTTTCCTAAAAGAAAAGAAAAAAACTTAATTTTCAAATATTGTAATGACACTCGACAAGAATGAACGGACGGACAGATGACTTTGCGAACGAAAGAGATAGTGGGCGGCCGACTGGACACAAATTTATGATTTGTTTAAAGTTCTCTATTGTTGCGGAAAAGCAAAATCGGAAGGTTAGATAATGATACAAACAGGAAGCCAAAAAGCAAAAAAAAAAATAGAAAATTAAAAGTAAACCGTAAACCGAAAATGAAGTAAATAGATTTATTCCGAATGTACTATTAATGAAATGTTTCATAATAATAGCGAAAAATTAATAAATAATTAAATAATTTTTTATGCTGATGATGTATTCCTACTTTTTAGAGGAAGCCGGACTCCTCACTATTAATTCAAAGGCAATTATGTTTCTATCATCGGACGACCTTTTTTTCGACATGGATATATTTTTTGGTAATGATAGCATTTCTTGATAGACTGAAATGCTTGGGTGTAATTCTTGATTGTGGACCAACTATTAAATCGCATGTTGACGTTGTGTGTTGTAGGGTATGGAGTGCGTTGAGATGTATCTAATCATCCAACATTTACATACCTTTTGTTGTCAGACGTAGTCTTGTTCTTGGACATCTCATGCCTCAAGTGTAATATGGACTTGAGATTTACTCGGGCACTATTACGAGAATTGACCTGTAATTAGATGCATAGTTAATATGATTGTGCGATTTGTATACAGTGTTTCTCGGCGTGATCACATTTCAATTCTCGTTTAAAGAATTTGTAAACTATCGTTTGCTTCATTTTTTTTTAAATAAAATAATCAAAAGTGGTATGCCCGAAAGTGTTTATCCCGAGAAAAGGGAACTCGATATATAAGAGATCATTTCATATTGCCTTTTACCTAGCGTGTTTTCTCTCTTTCTATCAACGCATTTCATTTGAAAATACTGAAATACTTTTATTACTTTTCTTTCTTATACCATTCATATATCTATTTGTCGCCAATTATTTTGGACTTTATGTTCTTAATCTAAATATTCGTACTGTTAGTGTACTTATGAATAGGTGAATTATGGCTGGGGAGCCAATTTGTTGTATAGATTTAAAGTTTACTTTGTAAACTTGGATGGGATTTAAGCTTAGGATTTATATTATGACTATGTCCCTTAGAATCAAACTGAATTTTATAATCCGTCACTCGCTATAAAAATTAGTTATGGATGCTCCTGCATTTTTTGTTGAAAATTACACACGTACCTGCAATTACAATTTGATAACCGAAGTTGTCTTATCCTATGGAAGAAAATATTCATAGTGGATACAATGTGAACAAATAGAAACCTGGCAACTGATACGAATTTCACCTTGAGATAATAGTGTATGATTTATAATTTCAATCCAAGTCACTACTTCTGTATTTTTTGTCTGAAATTTATATCACTTATCGCCACTAATAAATCGACCTAGAGAAAGCAATAGTATATCGTTTATTGCTTTCTTTCGAATTGGACGTGTACGCACCAATGTTTGTTTGACAAAAAACACTACAACTCTACTAAGCACCCGGAAATCATGCACTCCAAACAAATTAGTAGAACAACCAAATAAACGTTAATTTCCATTGATGAAATGTAATTTTGAGATTACAGATAACAGTTTTAACTTGCCCCCATCAAAAACGATAACAATTGCCACTGAATCGATTGGTATGAAATCTATAATAATCTAATATAAAAATTCCAATAGAAACAAGTAACCAGAAATTCGTCAGAAAAGGCTGCCCATTTAAAATTCACAACAGCGTATGCCTACAGGTACAATGACCAATTATTCTATTAAAAAAAAATTACTAAAGTACTATTTATAATTTCTTGTTGGTGTATTCACAGTGGGAACTACTCATCAGTAACACCATTAGAAGTATAATTTAACTGGTTCATGACAAGCGTTTGATAATTTCATTGGTAAATTTTAATAATTTCACAGAAAGATTTATGGATATACTGGATATATATATATGGAGATATTCATCCTGCTCACCCAACTCACTCGTGAATGAAACACAAACTTTTATTGTGTTTTAAACAGACATTGTAGAACTGGGCCTTCGGGTGTTTGTTTCTTCCACTTTGTTTAAAAGTTCTCAATGTTTGTTATCAAAAAAATAACTTCTACGTTCTGTGTGAATGATAAGATGGTTGTCTAGAACATGTGGCCGGCTTTTGCTATCAGTGGCGGAACACCTTAATCCATTTTATCTCCATTGTTTTTTTGTTTTATGCGAATTTTCAACTTAATCTATTCGTTTGCAGGTGTGATTTAGTCGATACGACAAATGCTTATAATCGAATGAAACAAAGCATATTTGTTCAGCTGATAGTTTCTCGAACCATGTGACCGATTGATTGCCTATTTTCGAGTTATTTATTTAATACATTGTATATTTCACCTAACGAATGTGTAAAATAATCCAGAAATTAACCTTTGATAAAAGAAGCCTCGAAAACAGAATCAATCATCATTTGTTGAATTACTTAATTGAAACAGTTTTGATTGTGAATAATGAGTTATTTGAAGGCTTGATACAATTTTGATGAAACACACTCATAAAACTGAGAAAAACTCAAGCTCAATACTTTATAGATTTAGACCAACA
The DNA here is from genome assembly GCA_958296145.1 of Hydrotaea cyrtoneurina. Taxonomy (NCBI): domain Eukaryota; kingdom Metazoa; phylum Arthropoda; class Insecta; order Diptera; family Muscidae; genus Hydrotaea; species Hydrotaea cyrtoneurina. The sequence continues at coordinate 6,064,317 of OY282514.1, read as the reverse complement.
TTTAGAGCAAGATAGATTAAAAATTGAGAAGAATTTTAGCTGTATATAAATTTTAAAGTTTTACAGCTTTTAAAAATTATCCAGCATACCGTATTACATCGAAAAGACTATGCTACAAACAAATTCTAATGAATAACAACTGTACAACACTTGTGTACTATGGTCTCCTGAGTATAAAAATGACCGAATTCCTCTTTCTTTGGATAGGTTTTTTTTTTTATTTTAATCACAAATATCTGAAAATTGTTAGGCATACGTATTGACAACGTAATGTTCCGATCAGGACTTTGGTGTATAGTAAAGACGTTTTTGTACGCTTACAGCTTAACGTTAAACTAAAAAAATTACATTTGACATGTTTTATAAAATTTCAAGTAAGTTACTTCCCCTCTGTGGTGGACAACTTTTAGTCATACTTAATTGTTGTAAATGTTAAATTAAATTGTGGAAGCCGTGTTCAGTTTTTTTTGTTGTGCCTGTTTTTTTTTACCGGATTTGAGGAAAATGGTGATTAAATATTGAATACAGCCATGTATTCAATATTTAATCACTATTTTTTCTAAAGTAAAAACTGGTCAAGAACAGCATTAGCCGTTCGAAACAAGTTTAAGCATTAGGTCCCGATGATATCGTACACAGTTCACCGCTTTGAGGGAAGTTCCCTGTATATTCCTTCACGGAATCTTTAAGAAAATACGTAAATTACTCCATAAATCATAAAGTTATGATAATAACATATATATGAACGTATGTATACTACAGTTAAGAAATGATAATAAAACGACAAACACTAGTGTACATGAATTATTTGAAATGTTGTGAAAGTGAAGTGTTGCAAAAACGAACAGATGTTACAGATAATTATGCATCGGTGTTCCTCTGTTTGATTTAATGAGACTTGTTCGAATGAAAGACATTGCATTAATCTTTAATATAATAAATAGTTACTAACAGTCTGTTTGCTTTTTAACCTACATACAAAACTAAATACATATTTTTTCAGTCACACGAATTCGGGTTTCAGTGTACAGAAAACGTTTTTCAAATTGATTTATGAAAAATTTCGAAAACCAAAATGAACGATAATGCACTTTCGTTTATTGGATGAGTCTTTATACTCTTAAACATCGATATGCATAAGGGGTTGTGGGATTAAGTTATGTATACCAAATTTCATTGACTAACATTATTTACTACTAAGTGTATCGAATTCACTTAAATTTTGGCCAAAAAATCGGAAAAACGTCCAAAAACCAAAGATCCTACTATTTTTTTATGGGCCGATAAAACAATCTAGATCTACCAGGAATCTATCCTTCGGAAGTTTTACTATACTCATATAGCATATTCCAAAAAAATATTTTTGCTAAACCTGATTTCAAAGTTTATTTTTGGAAAAGGTACAAAATTAGGTTTTTCGAATTTCAGCACAAGTCAATATAAAGAATTTCCCTTGTCTTTGTGTCATTATTTCAAAAGAAAAATTATCTAGATTCATGGGTCGATTACATGGCGCAGTACTAGAACAGAGATAGAGCGATGCAAACAGTTGATTAAAATTGTTTTTATTTTGACAGAATTTCAATTATCGAAGTCATTGTTTACATTGCAATAGTTTGTTTTTAATTTTTTTTCAAATGTCAAATACATTTTTAGGGTTAAACATTTACATCAAAAAATTAAAATAGAAAAAGCCAAACAAAAAATTGTGGGGCACTTATTACTAAAAATCAACATCTTGGCAAATAATTCACATTTAAATTACTTTATTGTGCAATGACCTTAGGTTGTATCCGAGTTTTTGTTGTTGGGCAATTGTCACTACCTTCTATTTCATAAATCCACATCTTATAATTAAAATGAGCCATAGATCATGGAAATCGATGGAGGGTTTTCGCTTTTATTCACTATTTAGTGAAGTTATCTCATATTCTCATATAAAAAGTTGGAAGATAGAAAGTTAGAATGAGATAACAAAATTTAATTCAACGAAATCGCACAAGACTTTTTGGGTTTTGATAAATTAAAAAAAAAACAATAGTAAACATAAAATAAAAGTTCGACCATTTTTGTACTCAGGGATAGTACATCAGTGGTTATTCATGCACAAAAACAATGTTTTTGTTATCCAGTGTTATCTTTAATATATGTAATTAATTATTAACAACATCCTAGGTGTGTCTTTGATGCTCTGATGATAGCAAAGTCCATCAGAATTAGTAGTACGTCCGTAAACACTAGATGTCAGTGCGTCTCCCATACCAAATATGTGCCGAGTTCGTAAAGAAAGCTTACTGCTAGATTGATGACAGTTAAAAAACGCAGCTCAGTACACTTTTTTCTATTTTTTGGTAACCGTTGTCTATATTTCGAAATTAAATTATTTTTTAAATCAGAAAACTAAAAATAAATAAATAATTTTTGAATTGTGCTGAACCTGGCTGAAAACATCTACCAGTCTCATATCAATATTTGTATTTAACTGGTTAACTGTTGATATTTATCTGTAGCTGATTAATGTTAATGAATTGTAATATAAACGTTTAATTGTGCTGACCCAGATTCATGTTAAATTCTAACATTGACATATCCTTATGTATCTTTAACCGGTTGGCTGTTGATATTTATCTGTAGCTGTAGTCGGTAGGTTTGTATGAATTTTGTGGTTTGTTTTGTCCAACAATTTTGTTCGGATTATTTAATGTAATACAGCATTCCCAATTTCATTTAAAAAATTGGTTTAGCCGACAAATGGAACCATGAAACGGCTTCTTTTAGCAAATGTTGGAATTAGTATTAAGGCATTGGTAATTGGAATTTTGTCGACCTTTCTATAGTGTGATACTAAATTCGAAACCCTCAATTCACTGTGAATCATATAGCATGCATAAGATTGATAATGGCAGCACAGCAAATTCTACGTGATATTTTCAATATTTATAACCAAGAAAGGATAAATATTATTACTCATAGAGAAAAAATCGAAATATTCTTTGATATCAATTTGTTTGCAATCCGTTTCAAAGTATAAAATTCAATTCGAATCGATTGTTAAATATGACCTATTTTATAATACGATATTTTCATTAAATCTTTTGTAATGATTTTTATGTTTGAGGGAATATTTCGAGAATAATTATCAACATGAGACGTGCCTAAAACGAAATTTGCGAAAAATGCTAATTGATCAAAGTTCAAATTTAATTAAGTGTTCTCGGAAGCCAGTCAGCAACTAATATTCTCCGATATCACTGGATCATGCTATATAAATTGTAATCCATATCATTCAAATGTTCGTAATTCGCGACAAAGTAAATACAATTTAGATAATAATAAAATCGATTAAGTTGTAGTCACCGGTTCATTAAAATTGTACATTGTTGCTAGAACACCATAAAAACAGCGGTAAGAAATTGATAATTGTAATAAAATTTTATTAGAATTGGGTGTATTTTGTTGATTTGCAAACAAATCCAAAAGGAAAAAAAGTGAAGAAACTGCCTGTCCGAACACCTGTTTGCTGGAATGAACCACCCAACCAGGGAAAACCAATCAATTTATAATAATTTTCTTGTGTTCAATTAAAGATCGGTTAATAATAGCCTTTATGTAGTATTGTCGTGTTGCGATAAGATTTCTTTAGCGCGTTATTCTTTTTTATTTTGGTTCCATTCATTTTGAAATTGACGAATAAAAACTCACATACGTCGAAATGTGATTATTTAAAAACAGATCAATAGCCCATTAAAAACAGGCATACATTAATCATGTAAAGGGTGTTTGGCTTAAGGGTGAAGATGAATTGAGTCAATGGACTAAATAAAAAACTTTATAACGACACAAAGTTTTTTGAAATAATATAATTGTTTTTCCATACTAGAATTGCAGCAATGTATTACAATTTAATTAACATAACAAACGTCGCTTGACTATGACTTCCTGAAATATTGGTCTAATTAAAACTAATAACTTGTACTTACTTACTTATTTCCCTTAACATTCCCTGAAGGATGTTACGAGCAGGAAACAGCCGCTGAAAAATGTTTGAAGGTCTGATCCAGATATACGACAGATTGTACCTATCTGGTAACCCTAGCTACACCGCATTGACTTTGGAAATAAGTTTGCATTTTGGTCTGGTGATGTCATTGGAATATTTTTCTTTGAAAATGTAGCTGGAACTGCGGTTACTGTCAAGGGATTCAGACAAGAAAACAAGGAATTTATGGCGAAATTCCCAGACGGAATAATTTTACGAAATTCTGAATCAATTTAGATTTAACGCTATTTTCATTGAGATTTCAATCCATTTTACAATTAATTTATCATTTTTGGATGGAATTACATAATAATAATTTGTATTGGTAGTTACTCAACAAGATCGATAAACCAAAAAAAAAAACTCGTTACTTAAAATATTTAATTATTAAGTTAATTATACTGACTCAACCATCATTTCCCGGATCTCAATCAGATATTTATTACAGACATCATTACGTTGCACGTGTTTTTACTTTGGTATAATGACCGATGTAAATCGCACCATGTGACCGATCCCATATATACCGCAGAGCGGTGGCTGAGTACAATCGACTGATCCCAATAAAATCCTTAGTCTTTGTTAGTGTTTGTGTGTGTATAGATTATTCAAATGTAAATATTACAGAATTCTGAACTTTGTTATGTTACTAAACTTTTTCTATACTATTTGTTGTTGTTCTAATGTAAATAAATAATATATTTAAATACACACACACAGAGTTGTAGTAGTAGACTTATCAAAAACAATACCAACAATAACAATATGTCATTATCCACAACAGTTATACAGTGGAACGCAGTTATAATGAACTCAATGCCACCGACCACTTTAGTTCGCCACTAATTACTACCTAAATATAACTAATTATTGCCTTAATTTTATTAGATATTATTCGCTTTCTGTTTTTAATTTAAAAACGAAGATATTTTACGACTAATTTATTTCTTCTAAACGTACAAATTTGTTTTAGTCAAAGCACTAGTTTTACAACTACGACATCTCTCTATTTAATTGTATATGAATAATCCTTAATTGTTGTAACCGGTATTAATTATAAACAGGTTAGACTGTAGACATTTACAAACACAAAAAATATATATATATGATTGTGTAATGAACCAACCCTATATCGGCCGTACGATTTGCAAACAAAGTAAATTCTGTGGCCATATTTTGAGTTTATGTGAACTTAAATCAAAATCACTTCAGTACACTTGTACTGACAATGACATACATACATACAAACGTTCCTATGGATATTTGTTTATGTGTGTAATCTGTCCTATATATTATTATGTGCATATGTCGCTTCTCTGGCACAGCGTGGTCTATTTGAAGTTTGATAAAATAAAAACAATTCATTGTAAACAAAGAAGTTTGCCAGCGATGTGCCAACTATAACGCCGTCGTTTTGGGATAAGTGTATGTGGGAATCTAAGGTCATCTATTTGCCGGGAAGTGAATCAAACGTGTAACATATTGTAACTAACAGGATATCCCGACTGGCAGCCATAATCATCCAATATTAGTTGAGCAATTGAGTTGTTAGTTTGCCAAATTTTCAGATTAATGTTTTCGTAATTTTTATTTTATTTATTTGCACAGATTTTGTAATTTAAAGCCTTACGGCCAATTGTAACAAATTACAATAAAAACTACTCCATGTTGAATACTACTGCTCAGTTAATTTAAAAACAATTAAAAATATGCGTATAAAAACACAGTGGAATTAAAAATAATAAAGCTATACAAAATCTATAATAACCCCGCGAGTAACATAGGCTACACATTGTTTGGATTTATCTACATTTAGGGGGTGAAAATGGCAAAAGGGATAAAAACTCCCCTTTCCTATATAAATATGTGTAATACAACACTAATTTCTCAAATTAGATAGTTAGAATACGACGCTGTAACTCTGGTATTGCACGTTTGTCTTTTGGTGATTCTCCGGGAGCGGTGATTGAATCACTCCTTGACTTTGGATTAGCTCGATTTAAATGTTTTAATTTTTTCTGACAGCATGAACTCTCATATACTGGAGATGTTAATGAATTCTAGTCTAACTGTAGTTTATGAATTTTCTGCAATATTTCAAGCTACCGCATGTGTCCAATAAGTGAAAAACGCTAAACACAAACCATCTTGTAGAACTGATATTTGGTTTTCCGAGTAGTTTTTTTTCAGTTTTCTAAAAACAACAGATTGAACCATTCTTTATTGAGAAAGACTTTCGCAAACAATTTTCTAAACTAACATAACTACTAATCAAGTACATTTTGTTTTTCACTTTCAGATACCAAAGATATTCTCCATGGCATCACAGGATTCTTCAAAGCCGGCGAACTGAGTGCCATTGTTGGACCATCGGGAGCGGGGAAAAGTACATGCTTGAATATACTCTCAGGATATACGTAATGTAACCTTCAAATTTAAACATTGAAACAAAAATTCATAATCGAAACCTATTCTTCTTTTCTCTCCATACATATCTGACATTTTCAGAGCTTTCGGCTACAGTGGGAATGTAACCGTGAACGATCATGTGCGTGATATTAAAGCCTTTAAGCCAAATGTTGCATTTATAACACAGGATACTAGTCTGCAGCCCTATTTGACCGTTAAGGAAGCGATGCATTTTTCGGCCAATCTCAAAATTGGCACACATATGAGTAAGAGTGCAAAAAGAGAGAGGGTAAGTTAAGGGAAATATACTAATTTTAATTAAATCCAACTTAATTATATTTCTTTGTTGCAGGTTAAGAAGATTTTGGAAGCTATTGGCATGTATGAAAATCGTCACACCAGGACTGGCAAACTGTCAGGTGGTCAGAAGAAGAGATTATCAATAGCTCTAGAATTGGTGAATAATCCACCAGTGTTGATATTGGATGAACCAACAAGGTTAGCAAAAATAAATTTAGAATTTAAACTGTTCGTTAAAGACAAATATGGAGAAAACAATTTTTCTGGAGACAAATTGCCTTTAGACATGTTTATTCTCTCCTCTAATGCCCAGTAAGAGAAGCAATATGTACCTACTTATTTAAGGTGTTGCTGTTGTTCTTCGCCACCTTAATAAATGATTTCCAAGCACTTCGGTCTTGTGTATGCTTTCTCCAGTTAGTTATACCAAGGATTTGCATGTCTTCTTCCACTTGTTCCTTCCACCGGTTTCTCAGTCTTCCCTGTTTTTTATTTTCCCAAATGGTGCAAACTAGCTGATACATGCACCTTAGCAGCTCATCTCCTTCTACCTTATACAGCTCTGCCGGTATTACGTCTGCACCTGCAGCCTTGTTATTAAGCGGGGCAATTGCTTATTTGACCTCATCTGGGTTAGAGGGTGGACATCCAACTCCATCATCTATGATTGGTTGCGGGTTACTTTCTTCACATGATTCTTCGGCCGGTAACAAGCTGGAGAAATGTTGCTTTTAAGTCCTCAGCACACTTGAAATGTCTGTCACCAGATTCCCAGTATTTTGACTGTTGTTTTACTCATTGGTTGAATTTTCTGGTGTCGTTTCCGTAGACCTCTTCCGAAATTGTACTCCCTTCTCAACTATCGGTATTGCTCCAATACAGCTTGAGTTGCCAAAGGCGCGAGGGTCGTCACATTCTTACCATTGGTTCCTTTTTTGCCGCTTTCGGTAGCCAATTTTGGAGGCTTTCGTCATGGAGTAGTGTGTGTTGCCATTGTTCGCTAATATCATATTGAGGAGTTGAGTATAACACGAGAAGATGAGATAACCTGCAGCTTTTCGACAACTAGCTTTCTTTTGGTATTGTTACGTATGTTCTCGGTTCGATTCGGTTCTATCACAACGTAATCAATATGGTTTCATTTCTTGTGATCAGGTGACAGCAAAGTTGCCTTATGGGCCTCGCGATGCTTCAATCTGGTGCGGCAGGTGACGTATTCTTTTGTTCACAACTGGTGCTTGCTTTCATTCCAGCTTTAATTCTGCAATTTTTCACGCCGATGTCAGCCTTGTATTCCTCGAGGACATCCGCCAGTTGGATAGAGGCACCTGGCCTGAGTTCGTACATTTCAAGTGCATATCTGTAAACCGTGGTCCTTCAATACGTACCTAAACCAATTACTGGTTTTACGGAAGAGATTGAACCTCTCATTGATCAATACAGGAAAGATTAAATTTAAAGCTTTAGGGACAAGACCAGACAAAATGACTCTTCAGTTTAAAACACTGTGTTTTAAGGAAATAATTATGGAATTTTCCCTTTTTTGCTTTAGTGGCTTGGACAGTTCCACTTCCAATCAGTGCATATCGTTGCTAAAGAAGTTGGCTTTAGAGGGCCGTACCGTAATATGCACCATACATCAGCCGAGTGCCCTTACATTCGAAATGTTCGATCATTTGTATGCCATCGCTGGAGGCAGCTGCATTTATTCTGGTGGAACACAAAATTTGGTGCCATTTTTAGCGGATGTTGGTTTACAATGTCCTAATTCATACAATCCTGCCGATTATTGTAAGTCAAGTTATAACTCCCAAACACATTGAAGAAACTTTGTCTACAACGATTTAAAATTACAGTAATGGAAATAGCTACCGATGATTATGGACGGCAAAACGAAAGGTTAATAGAGAAAATCGAAAATGGTCGCAACAACAGTTATCGACAAACGAAAGGGGCAAGAAAATTGCAATTGGAAGCATTGAATAAGATAGGTGAGTGAAATCAATTACATTCTTAATCAGGCTAGAACTTCTCTAAATCATCGGCGTTACTTTCATTTCAGATAAAATGATGAATTCGGGGCTACTGACGCCTGTCACTGCACCGGTGCTATCACCGCCTGTTGTCGCCAACAATTCCTTATTAAATGGTTATGCTCCCAGCGCCTCCGTCCATCCTTATCATTACCACAATCACCACAGTAACAGCAATAATAAACCCTTAACGCCCATCAAGGAGATGGCTTCTCGTTTAGGAGATAGTCATGGCATTTTGAATGAACACAGCAATACCAAAGACGATAGTACTGTCGACAACGGCTGCTGCCCGCCACAACAACATCCAAATTTATGTAAAAGGGAAAACAACATCTATGCCACACCCTTTTACAGACAATTGAGCATATTATTGGTGAGGACCTTCCTGATCCTGTGGCGTGACAAGTCATTGACCCTCATGCGCTTCATCATACATCTGGTGACGGCAATTATGATTGGATTCCTTTATTATGGGATTGGCAATGAGGCGGAAAATATATTGAATAATTTCCGTTATTGTTTCTATTCCATTATGTTTATAATGTATTCATCGTTTTCTTCGATTCTAGTTAAATGTGAGTATAAACGATATTAATCTCTGGGTGAGACAATTAATTAGAGAAACTTCTCAAACGGTTTTAAACTATTTTAAGAACAGACTCAACCTTTTAGTTTGTCCTACAAAAACTAGATTTATTCAGGGAATAGTAAAATTATATGACATATACAAAAAAAAATTGAGATTCAAATTTGTATGGACTGTGGAGCTAGTCTCCGCTGTTGACACTTCGTAATCTAGAGCGTAACTTTTTAAGCGTTTGGTTTCTGAAAACTGAAGAAAACACAGAAGATATGATATGTACAAATATGAAATGTTTGTTTACTTTTTAAACATATTTTCGCAACTGTTATGCGACACTGAATTTGTCTGAAGCTAATTCCGAGAAATGTTCTTTAGCTTGAAAAAACGTTGTTACTTGTGATTTTGATGTTACTCCTCTTGGACATTAATTTTGTTTTGCATTATCTCATTATAGTTCCCTTAGAATTCCCCATAGTATCCCGTGAACACTTCAATCGATGGTATTCGCTGAGAGCCTACTATGTGGCAATAACATTAGCCGACATACCCATACAGTTGGTGTGTACCACGGTTTATATAGTCATAACCTATATATTGACCGATCAGCCAGCAGATGTCTTTAGGGTGGTACTATTCTGTGCGATTGTCTTCCTAACCGCTTTGGTGGGGCAAAGCATTGGATTAACTGTTGGAGCCGCATTAAGTATAAAGGTAAATACAACTCTGAAGTAAATATATTCTATTCTAACCACTGAATTTTTCCTTCACAGCTGGCTGCAATTTTAGGTCCCTTCTTCATATGTCCATTCTTGGCATTTTCGGGCTTTTTCCTTCAAGAAAGACATACCCCAGATGTCCTGAAATGGGTTTTCAAAACCTCATTCCTAAAGTACAGCTTCGAAGGCTCCGTATTGGCATTATTTGGCTATGATCGACCACGTTTAGAGTGTCATGCGATGTATTGTCACTACTCCAGACCGCAAGTCTTTTTGAAAGACGTCGATATGACGCATGCCAATTATGAAGTGGCCATAATATTTTTAGTATCATTATTTTTAGTTTTACGCATTATAGCATTTTACATAATGTCATTTAGATTGAGATTGTTTAGATAGATAATATCCATCATCATCAGGAAATACTTAGGTTAATAGACATTTTTTATTTTATTTTTTAGACTGCAGTTTGTAAATATTGACAAAGTGAGGTTGGAAGGAATTGAGAGGAGCATTAAGGGGAATAGAAACAAAAATGTGAAAGTGCTGGAGATGTGGTGAAGAATATAGTAGATAGTTTTGACCAAAAAAAAGTAGACGATTGAGAAAAGAAAAATTTACTAAAATTGACCGAGTCTAACAACTCAAACAGCGACACATATCGATTGTTAGCAAGTTGAATTGGCACGTTAATTGGCAAAGAGATATTGGGAGAAATGTTCATCCTCCAAGTCAGGTGGAACCCAATTAGTGTTTGGACTCTTTTGATTATAATAATCGTTTCGCAAACGCGTTCAGAATCGCCCTAGGCATTGATGCCCACAAAGGGTCGCAAAACTATTTACTGATCCAAGCGCTGTTTGTTAGTATTGATTGACCTCTTTAATTTCATTGTTTTTTTTTTGTTGGCGATATTTCATGTCCCGGTAATTAGGATATAATTTTACTTTTAATTGAAAATTAAGATAACTGAATAAAGAAGAACCTACCGAACTGGACACAGTGCATCACTTAATACTACAATGAATGCTATTCCAACCAAGCAAATTCAGAGAATGTTTTGTTAAAGTTTCAATAAAAATGTTTTAGGCTATAGAAGAATGAGATCAGTATGAAGAGATATGAGATATGATGTCAAAAAAATATGCCTTTAAACTTAAAATGTATTCGAATACTCCAGCCCCTTTTTAATATTCACAAGAATATTAATTCACCCCTACATGATGAAAAAAAACATTTTATTTGAAAATATATTTGCAAAATCTGGACAGTTCGATATAGTCTTATAAACCCTAATTATACTTGGGAAACTTATGTCCAATCAATAGCAAAAAATTGTTCTCCGTGATATTAGGAAATATCATTAAGGAAGTGTAACTATGAAAACTTTTCTTTCGACTCTTCCCATTTTGTGCCCCGACTATTGAAGCCAACTTTACGTTTAATTAATATTTATTTAGTTAATGAAATGTCAAATTGTATTATGTATTATTAAATTTTCTAATTGGTTCTATAGAATTTTAGTTTTTTTTTTAAATGAATATTCTTTGTGTATGTTGTAAAACATTCCATCATGAAATGTATAAAATAATTTGTATAGTATTTTGTCTGCGTTTAATGGTAATTTGCACAAAGAGTTTAACATTCTGTATTAAGTAATAGAAATTGTGCCAAAGTTTTTTGTTTCTATAATTATTATTTGTTATAATTAATTCAATATTACCTATTTTTTTGTATTCATATGTAATGATTTAACATTATTTATGTATTTTCAACGATTTTCTTTTTTTGTATATGAAAGAGATATGTTTTGTATGTAATTGTAACTCTGAAGCGTGATAATTATTGTGTAATAAAGTTGTAAGCTATGTTAATTAATACATTCTTTTTTTCATTTTACGTTCATATATTTTGCAAATAAAGTACATACATATTAACAAATTTACGAACCATACAAATGGCTCAATGAGTCTCGAAATGTAATCTGGCATTGAATCGTCTGATGTCGACCAAACGTTGCATGGCCTATTATATTTATTAACTTCATTTGTTTCCGTTCATGAACACATATTTTGCAAGGAAAAGGATAATTTCCGATTTCTTTGCGGTATTTGATTGAAAACTTCTAAAAGCAAGTTGAAAGCTATTTAACGTATGTTCTAGAAGTTTCTAAAGACTTTATTTTTTGCAATAGAATTAAAACAATTTCTAAGTTCTCTGAACGTACAGCTCACTGATTCGAGAGAAGATTCCCGTCTGTTCCTTCATGGAATGCTAATGGGAAATAAGTAAGAAAAGCGGTTGTGGTCTCGGCTAGGTAAAGAGTGGCTCTTGTAAACATGCATTTTTGGATTTCTACCAGGCGAACAGAAATTGACAGGAGGTCGATTATCAAACAGACCAAACTTTGAAAGCGTATATCTCTTGAACACCTAAGCGGAATGAAATGTTTTATAGATCAAATTAAAGGTACGGACGTGTACTTTCTTTCTGTCAATTGTCATTTCGGCAACCGAAAAGTCTTCCGTGTTTTCTGACATAAATCAGACTGTGCACAAAAATGTTGAACTATTTTAGACATATTGCGTTTTTAAGAAAGTACCAAACGTCATGGGAAACTTCACATTAATACCTTTCCATTGCTACCAATTGCATTAAGATGCGATGTGCCATTCCAGATACACAAGCTTTTAAAACATAAGATTAATATCAAATAGAAGCATGCTATGTGGTTTTTGTCTCAGATAAGCAAAACACGGTTCGGGTGTCTGCTAGATAAAGTGACTCTTGTAAACATGCATTTTTGGATTTCTACCAGGCGAACAGAAATTGACAGTAGGTCGATTTTAAAACAGACCAAACTTTGGAAGCGTATATCTCTGGAACACCTAAACGGAATGAAATGTTTTATAGATCAAATTAAAGGTACGGACGTGTACTTTATTTCTGTCAATTGACATTTCGGCAACCGAAAAGTCTTCCATGTTTTCTGGCATAAATCAGACTGTGCTCAAAAATGTTGAACTATTTTAGACATATTGCGTTTTTAAGAAAGTACCAAACGTCATCTTAAACTTCACACTAATATCTTTCCATTGCTACCAATTGCATTAAGATGCGATGTGCCATTCCAGATACACAAGCTTTTAAAACATACGATTAATATCAAATAGAAGCATGCTATGTGGTTTTTGTCTCAGATAAGAAAAACACGGTTCGAGTGTCTGCTAGATAAAGCGACTCTTGTAAACATGCATTTTTGGATTTCTACCAGGCGAACAGAAATTGACAGGAGGTCGATTATCAAACAGACCAAACTTTGAAAGCGTATATCTCTTGAACACCTAAGCGGAATGAAATGTTTTATAGATCAAATTAAAGGTACGGACGTGTACTTTCTTTCTGTCAATTGTCATTTCGGCAACCGAAAAGTCTTCCGTGTTTTCTGACATAAATCAGACTGTGCACAAAAATGTTGAACTATTTTAGACATATTGCGTTTTTAAGAAAGTACCAAACGTCATGGGAAACATCACATTAATACCTTTCCATTGCTACCAATTGCATTAAGATGCGATGTGCCATTCCAGATACATAAGCTTTTAAAACATAAGATTAATATCAAATAGAAGCATGCTATGTGGTTTTTGTCTCAGATAAGCAAAACACGGTTCGGGTGTCTGCTAGATAATGTGACTCTTGTAAACATGCATTTTTGGATTTCTACCAGGCGAACAGAAATTGACAGGAGGTCGATTATCAAACAGACCAAACTTTGAAAGCGTATATCTCTATAACAGCTCAGCGGATTGAAAAGTTTTATAGATCAAATTAAAGGTACGGACGTGTACTTTCCGTCCGTACATGCATTCCCATATAAAATGCCTGGAGGCCGATTTTAAAATAGACCAATCATTGAAAGCTAATAACTCTTAAGCGGCTCTGTGTATTGAAATATTTAATGTGCCAAATAAAGGATTTAGACTCCTGCTTCCTCACTGTCCATAAGATGAGGAACAAAAACCAAGTTTTTTTAAATTTTCTGTTGAATTCTGAATGGCGTACGGTCAAATATATAAATAAATTTCAATTTAAGTCTGTTTGTGGGTTTGAACCGTACAGAACGGAGCAGATATTACTCAACTGAAGTTCTTGAAATTTTTACAGTGTCGACGAGTAGATCTGGAAGGAATATAGTTTTTTAATATTTTAATTGTCAAAAACTACATTTTGAGAGTGCACTATCGGATACAGAATAAATCCTGTCAAAATGATCGTAGCATACAACTGTCTGTGACTGTCTATGGTCTATTTTTAAGTTGATATCATACTCGTTTCGATCCCTCAGTCCGTTGCTGAAAATTTGGTCAAACAGTTTCAAGGGAGTTTCATATCTCTAATTTTTAGAAATCCTGTTTTCTGAACCCAATTGCGCCCAAACTATTTGTTCAATCTAAAAAATGAAAAGATCAACTTATTCAGATTAACGTTCGCTATGCATGACCATAGTATCAAAGAAATATATTTTTTCAAAAAAAAAAATCCAAAATTTTGATGGGTTAACCCCTTTGTTATTTTTTGGGTAAAATTTGTTTTTCTCGAATATCCAATTCTTTTTCATTTGGATGTATTCTGCTTGCATAACGATGTAATTATAAACATATAAAGTTTATATAAGATTAGTCATTACAGATTAATGATCAAAAAATGCATTTTGAGACCCACTAAATGCAGTGAAAATGTTCGTATCATACTAATCGTATCATATAAGGGTTAATAATAGTTTAGGACTAGCTTTAATTTTATACCATACTCCTTTCTATTCATTAGTCCGTTGCAGTAAAATTGCCCCAATAGGTTCATGGTACTTTTGAATCTCTAAATTAAAAAAACCATATTGTCTGAAACTAATTTCTCTATGAAAAGTGATTGCAGCATATAACTCTCAGTGGGTCAATAGTAGTCCTAAAGTCTGGCTATAATTTGATACCACACTCGTTTCGATCCCTTAGCCCGTTGATATAGTATTCTTTAATATATCTTAATTGTAAAAAGTCAAATTTTTTTTTTTTCAAAATCCATATTAATTATTTTGACAATAACTCTTAAAATGTATGAGATACAGTTCGACAAAGTCGGAAAATTTTATTTCATTTTTTCAATTTTCAAAAGCCAAAAAAGTTGAAAATGTTTACTAAAAAAATTAATTTTTTATGTGCAGACATTTGATTGTGCACCGCTCACTGGCTGGATAGAGTTTCGCCGTTTTGTACATAAAATAGTATTGATGGAAATTGGTAATTAGGTTTTCATAAAAGCCATGAATAAAACGTACAATTTTATATTTTAAAAAATCAAAAGTAGGAATAATATTCATAATTGTCCAGCTCCTATGGATTTGGAGAAACCAAGGTGGTCAAATGCCACAGCCTGCAACTCCCCAACTCTGCAACTTAAAAAAAATCCCAACTGTTGTACTGGATAAATTGTTAAATAAATTGGTTAAAGCTTGTTGTTAATAAATTGAAAATGGAAATTGAATGTTTATTTTATTACAATTGTTTTATTAGTTGTTCTAGATACCACTTATTCGGTGACGCGAATTCACATATTCTCATTCAAACATTTAGTTAATTGTAAATTAATATGTTACGAACATTCTGTACAAACATGTTTATTAGGTATTAATTGTTGGCTTTCAGTTCTGACTTTAATCGTATTTCAGTCACTTTTAAATAATATTTTGCTAATTAGTTTATGTACGGATGAATGACATGCAATCTTAACTGAATATAAAGAGTAAATTCAATATTTCATAAATTAAAGTTTGCTAAATGAAATATGTCTTAAACAAAATGTTGAATTTGTTTTTATTTTCGGTGTTAGCAGCGCATCTGCTGCTATCATTTTGAAAAACTCTGACCAGTATTCTCTTTGTCTGAATTGATGTTATGGAAATCCAACTGCAGTAGTTAGTCACCACTTAAGAAAAGCTTTAGTGTTGTGTGTAGACAAATACGAGTGTAGTAAAACTCTAAATTGGCCCACACGTTTTTCATACTCAATTAAAATTGAGTGAAAACTAGTAGAACAAAAAATATGTGTGCTTGAGTTTATGCCGTCTGACATATCACAATAAGCGGAGCAGCGACCGGCTTTATTACAATGACAAAATTCAATTCAGATTTTAGTGTCATAAAAAAATCCACCAAGTAGATACAGGCTTTTCAAATTTCGAATGAAAAAAAAAACAATTAAAAAAAATATTAATTTCGTAAGGTGCGCGGTTTTATAAAAAGTTAAAATGCAGTCTAAATTAGTATTCAAAACCTGTAAAATTCGCTAAGATTTGTTGCAGTAAATAGGTATATTGTAATTTGAAAATATGTTTGTTGGTGTGTGTGTTTGTGAATCGTGATTCAATACCATTGCCACTGTTTGTTTACTATGGAAAATCATTAGAAGTGGATATGATCAAATTATGTTGGAATTCTGTTATCGTTGATTTTAGAATGACTTTAGTTTTCTAATCTAACATACATCAGTCCGTTGGTACGAGTATTCAATTTCAAATTGTGTACTTGTTCTACTTTATCTAGTTCATTATTACTTTTTGTAATAGTTATTAATTATTTGTGTTTTTCTACTAAATTGCACGGTAAATGATCATTCATACTTTCCAAATGAACGCAAAATGGTCGGTTTTGTTGTATTTCTATTAGAATATTTTTTTTTACATTTAATATTAATGTAATAATTGGTCGATTTAGATGTGGCTATTAAATTGTCAGATTACAATTAAATAATAACTCAACTGTGTATAGGGTGGGTTCAATAGCATTAGATCATTTCAGAAACTTAATGAATTCGTACTAATAGTGATAATGAAGTTTTAAGTGATTAAAGGACCATCAAATATTTCAGAAGTCAGAGAGTAATATCTAAGCCATGTAAAAACGTATTTAGAAGAATCATTAGCAGTTCGGAGCCGGCTTTAAACAGTAGCTATCGGTCAGTGGGTATGCAATTTTAAATTTACGATCTACTTAAATTGTCAGCTTATGGAATAAAAAATAATTTTTGAAAGTAAGAAAAAATACTGTAATTTTTTTTTTAGACAAATGGCTTCATATGTCTGGACACATGCCAGTCCCATTGAGCACTCTGAAATAAATACACGATGGTACATTTTTTTATGTCCATATAAGAATTTTATAATAAATAATTTGGACTAATTTTTGAGTAGAACATCAACCAAGGAGATGTCTTTATTGGCCATGACAGAATGCCGTGGTTAGTTTGCTGCTAGCGGCAGTTTTCCACCTGGTAAATGCTGGTGACTTTGGAGCTATGGCGGTTCACCCTTGGTAGTCTGGTCATTCTCATTTTGTAAGACGAGGGCGGGTGCCATAATGCCGCCTGACCCAGACCCACAACGGCCATTGACTTTCGTCGGATACAATGGAGTCCCTTTGTATTGCCGTGGGTTACTTCCTCACCATAGGTGGACGTCTGTCCATGTTTGTATTCAATCCAGACAGACTTGGCCCCAATTGGATATGAAGCATTCGCACACAGTGCTATCGCTATGAAAGCCCGAGGTCTCATTAGCTGTATACCTGATTAGAAGGCATTTAATGAGACTGATGGTGACATCTCATTGTTAGTTTGTGAACATATTTTATTTTTTAAAGTTACGACATAAAATCGTGATTTCATAAACATTAAAATGAGTAACACATATATATTAGACTAGGTCGGGTCAATGAGACGATAAAGTAGCGTTTAAAAATTTACATTACGGATTTAAAAGTTATTTTCTATCGTAAAAATTATGAAATGTTTCTTAGTTTTGTCCGCCACAGATAGATTTTAATAGTTTTTATACAAACTACATTTAAACAAATTCATATAAAATAACGAACTTTTATACCAGACTCACTTTAATGTCCAGATGTATGTTCATACAAATACAAATACGTATGTGTATATGTTCAGGTTTTTGTACCGGACAACCATGAACTACACGAATTGAACGAGTAGTTTTTATATAAATGCAATTTTCTCTCTTCAATTATAATTCTCCATCATATTATCTGTTATTTATTAAATAAAAGTTCAAGAGTATTAACAGTTTCTGTTAGGAATGTCGATCAGAAATTTAGGGATTTCTCGAGAGTAGACAAATGAAAATGGAAAATTGGTTTGAGAAGATGCGCTACTGCGAAGCCAGGCGAGGCCGTCACATGAATGAAATCGTGTTTCGTAAATAATGGGAACATTTGCTTTTCGGAATAGACCAAAAATATGTCGAACAAATTTGACAAACAACAAAACCACTGATCATTTAACTTGCATTCGAATATAAAACACTCTTCATATAGCGCAAAATGGTTTTTTGTTAATTTTTTTTGACAAGAGCCTCGAGCCACTTGATTTTAAAAATTTGAATGTTAGAGGGATTTGGAATCATATTGTAAATCTGAAATCCGCCTAAGATTCCGCATTTTGTAAAATACAGTGTCGATCGACATCTCTGTAGAAAACAAGTTCAAAATGAGGTCTAAATAATTGTTGAAACTCGTTGACTGTTAAATGCTTGGAAACGATAATTACCAAACAATTAAAGTGTACATGATTACATTGGACAGACAAAATCAGAAAAAGTTGAACTTCCTGGAATCAAACGATATGGAATTTTATAGTGGCCGAGGTTCTGAATGAAAACCTGTTTTCGCGGATGCAAGTTCAACGTTTTATATGCCGTAAATAGCGATACAGTATAAAACAACACCCTTTATTTGAATTTACCAATAATATTTACGTTATCGTTCCATGGTTTAGGACGGTACATAAGAATAGCACTGGCAAAAACGAACGCTATTTGTACACATGACATCGAACGTTTCGTTGTCAATCAAATCTGTAATTCTTAAATAAACACAAAATGTTATTGTGCAGACCGATGATATCAGTTAACACCTACCTAATCTAATTGCACCATAAAATGCCAGTAACATAGATTATCCAATGGCCGATATTGATAATGAATTGCGAATAAAGGGCGGTTCAAATAGCAGTTATTTTTTTCATAAATTCCGAGCAAACATTCTCTTTATAGAACACAGCTGTATTCAACGGGTTGATTCGGGTGTTTTTGCAGTAGCACATCCTGTCCAAGACCTTTGTGACGGTTTCTGGCTTTATCTCACGCGTGACTAGATCGATATTCGATCCGGAACTTTTTCTTGTTAACATTGTCGTCGAGCTGAAAATGCGTTTCGTCAGAAAAGATGATTCTTCGAGCTGCTTTAAGGTCCAAACGGAGAAGCGACAACGAAGCGGCCATCCACTTGTGTACTGCCAAATGCTGAATCAATTTGATCATTTAATCGAATAATGCGAGATCGAAATCGAAAAATACGCATTAGACGGGTGCGTAAAATGTCGAGTTTTTCAGGTCTTTGGCGAGTGGATGTTCCACGACTGTGTCGTACACTTTCGACTAAGCCAGTCGCAGTCTTATCAGTGCGCACCGTATGTTTCGACTTTGCCATTAATCAAACGAAATATCGCCGTGGTGTGGTGGCTAGTGTTTGGGATTATCACACAACAAACACAGGTTCGTATCCTGACAAGAAAATCGGCATTCAGAGCCAGGTTAAATAAATGGTATGTGACTGAAACGCAGGTCTTAGACCCCTTCACTTTAGCTGTAAATCTGTACAATGTTTTTGATTTGCGGCCAGCTTATTTGAAAATGCCCCACTGTGCACTGCATGGATAGACTTAAGTCCACCTTACACCCACATACATATTGGTCAAACATTGGTGTTTGACGAATATAATTGCTGTTTGTGAGACGAATATGTTTATGTTTTCATGTCAAACATTGTGTGGCAAAAATATTTGATGGTGTACAGTGGGCTTTAATGGGATGCATTCCGTGGCAAAGAGTATAAAACGTTCCGCACTAACGAGTTTTCTACGTACACACGTACTTGCTAGTAAGATGAAATACAAATCTAGGACAATGATCTCAAACATTTGCAAGTAAATATACTATTTAACTTTCACTGTCGACTGAGTAACAATTGAGCTTCTTCTCCAGTCATTCAGTCAGACGGCCGGAGTGTAAGTGTACGATTTTTAAACTGCCACAAACGGGAAATGAACCAAACCAAACAGTGTTGCTTAAAAACGAAAATCCAAATGTTTAAAACAAACAAACCCGAGCCCATAAACAAAACCGGTACATTTTCGAATGTTAACGCATGTATTTTTTTTAACCAATTGTTATTTTGAGTGAAATTGTAGAGTGCACCGACTACAATCAACACACCAAGAGCCATTGCCAGTTAAATGAGCATTGTTCAACATGAGTACAAAATTGAAATTTAGTTTACATTGAGTAATCGCGTCGACAAGTTGCAACGCAACGTTGAGCTTTCGAATTATTATATTTTTGATTTTGTTTTGTGGTGATAAGCCAACGTTTTTTTTTTTTTTTGTTGTTGACTTAATTTTATTTTTTCTGCAATTGATTAATCAAGTGCGGAGTCCCGCCACTTAAAGTTTGTCTAAAATCGAAAGAAAGGCGAAAGAAAGTTGCAAAGTAAAAAAAACATGAGTGAAATTAATTCTGTTTTTTTTTTGGAGTAAATAAATAATAACAATGTATCGGTTTAATTAAAAATAATAAAACAGTGTAAAGTCAAGAATTTTAAATGAAACCGGACAAGAACAAGAAATGTTGAAATACAAACGCATATCTACAAACAATTTAAAACGCTAAAAAAAAAAAGATCTCAAATTATACACACAAATATAATAACGCTGTATTAGAATAATTCTAAAATATTTACATTAATGAAATCATAATTAATTAATTTGAAAGTAAAATTCGTCGCAATATGTATTACAATTAACTAAGCAAACAAAAAGGTTTAATTCAATATAATCAGTTTGAAACCAATGCTGTTCAAGTTTAAATAAGGAATAGAAACAAAAGAAAAAAAATAAGTGCACATATATTTGTGTAGAAATTTAAAATACATATACATATAAAGAAACAATGCCTGATAACAGAGATCAATTTCAATTAACCAGCCCTACGCCAGCAATAA
The DNA here is from genome assembly GCA_958296145.1 of Hydrotaea cyrtoneurina. NCBI lineage: Eukaryota > Metazoa > Arthropoda > Insecta > Diptera > Muscidae > Hydrotaea > Hydrotaea cyrtoneurina. Next base: position 6,043,108 of record OY282514.1, on the reverse strand, counting down.
CGGGCAATGGCACCATTCATCATGCGGAATCGCCACCATCTTCATTACAGATGACCGGCAACGCCGCCAGCACTACGACGAACTTGACAACGCATCCGAATAATTTACGATTACATTTCAGTAATGTCAATTATGTCCATAATAAAAGTAAGTAAAGTGTTTTCACATTAGTACATACATTCTATGGCCAATGAATTATGACTGATAGTTAAATTGTTTGTAATCGGACATGGGAGAAGGACCGATATGGTGCAATAACATGAAGCGTATTTAATTGCCGATTATAATTGACCGATGTGGTTCAATATGAAAAGCTTACTCTTTTGCCGATTACAATTGACTGATTTCTCAGTATTTATTTCGTAGTCCATTATGTAAAAAATCGATTCTAATCGGGACCAGTAGTAAGACCTAAAGTCGTGACATGAGCCATGAAACTGTTAGTTTCTTTCGCAGGACTTACTTATTTCCCTTAATATTCCATGAAGGAACAGACGGGGAACTTCTCTCGAATCCGTGAGCTGTGCTTGAATATAATTTGTATACTCACTGACAAGGACCTAATGTTTGAAGCCTGCTAATGCTTTTCTAGAGAAGTTTAACATAGCTAGCTTACTCGTAAAGTCGTCAGCATTTACGAGGTGGAAAACAGCCGCTGAAAAATGTTTGATGGTCTACTAGGTTTTGAACCTGGGTTTACTTGAGTGATCGTCCCACACACAATGTACCACACTACGGCCCTCCACAATTAGTGTCTAATTACAAAAAATCTTACTTATATGGAAATAGACTGTACGGTTGCACTTCATATGTTGCAGGGTTCCTTTTTAGAACGTACTGCATTCGCGTTGTTTATAAATGTTGCGCTAATGAACGCTATGCGCAACTTTTGCATCGCAGTGTTGCGTTTCCGAATAGAGACTAATCCAGTAAATGAAATATTCATGTCACAACTGACTTATGACCATTTAACAAGATTATGTGAATTGGTGTGATTAATAAAGTCATTCGCATGTTCTCTATTACATAATTGAATTACATAACGAATTAAATACAACATGCATATTCATGTTTATCGTACGAGTATATTGAAATAACGCCAGAAATTCACGGGAAACACAAAAGCATAGCACCCGCATTTCTGTAACTCTGAAGCAAACTGAACTTATTTTGGACAGTGGAGAAAATTTTTAAATATAACTTTATTTCTTATGATCCAGTAACTGATATTTCACATATAATTATTTCACATAGCTTTTGAGCTGAGGACTCGTCTAAACAAAATTCTCAAATATGTCACATTAGATGGAGAATCTTTATTATTAATATAGACGACGATGGTGACCTCTTCAATAGGAATACTCAATAAAGTTGATGGTGAGGGTAAATCACCTCTTGCTGTGCGTCAAGACTAATTTGTATCCAGCATCTTTCTGATCCGTTCGGAACTCTGTGTTGGAAAAGTAAGGTTTTCAAAGTCCTACTTATGAAATTTGGAAATATGGAAACTTTTTCTTCGTCATACATTATTTTTAAGTTTTCATCGTGGTAAGTTTCTTGTTCGAATGTTACCTAGGCCCAGAACTACTCCAAATGACAACAAAATCGATGATTAAATTAAAATTGTTTGTCCTCATTTTCAACAGAAAGTAAAAAAAAAACATTTCCGCACCCTTCATAATTATTTTTACAAATTTTGTGATAGAAATTGTTCTGTTTCCTCCATTAATTTGTGAAGACACGTTGACCAATTAAATGCTTACGGATATCAATACTCAATCCGACATCCATCCAATATCTTCTAGTTTACGTTAGGTTAGGAAGGGTGGTACATCCTAAGATGCACCTCCACTCGGAGACCCATAGGGTCCATTGTAAATAACTTTTGTGTAGGTGGGAAAATTATAGCTGGAAGTAGTACATTGAAGATATATAGAGTAGAGAAATGTTCTAGTTTAACTTCCGAAAGAAACACATCAAGGTCGATCAAAAGTCAAGATAATGCTGACTGGTTTCCTTGATTATCGCGACGTTGTGAACTCGGTCAAACGGATAATAATTCTGATCTGGCTTTGGATGTTTTATCTTTCTATCTAAAACTCAATTAATTTGAAAAGATTATAAACATTCTTATTGTGCCCGAAATTGGCAAAGATCACCGATCAAACATACTTTGTTTTGAATTGTCTTTCTCTCTTGACAAAGAATATCTTCATATTCTTCTGCGCACATTAATGAAGAAACAAAAATTGTGGTTTAATAACAACAAAGTCAATTAAACAAATGTTTGTAAGGTCATGCGGTCCAAAATTCGCCAGACAAATTGACAGACAAAGTCAATGCTTGTATTGGAGTGTTTTTACATAAATGTATCACATATATGTGAGTCTTCCATTAATAGATAAATGTTATATTTAGTTAGTTTTGTGTAAAAAATATACAAGTTTCAGAGGAATAAATATCGAATAAAAAAATTTATCGAATTAAAGAACTCAAATACAAACTCAAAACACAAAAATATCGAAATGTCGAAAATATCGACATTGAAAATGGGAATACTCTTCTTTTTAAAGTTGAGCCATGCTATACATGCCTTCGTTGAAACTAATAATTAAGGCATCAGCGCCATGAGATCAGATTTTTTTGTTTCGCTATATGTTTTCCCCTTTATGGATATTATAGAAAAAAGATGTTGACAAAACTTGTAGACATCTGATAAATATATATAATATTCTCTTATTAGTTGCCTTCCAAGAAAAAAACAAATGAAAATGGCAACCATAAGCTGATTATTTATAAAGGTTAACTATAATTTTGGGTCCAAGGGTAAACCGGGTGACACAGACCATTTGGCTAGATTTTTGCAGCGACAGACCAAAGCCTCTGGTGGGAATCGAACCCACAACCCCCGCGCTGATAGGCAAGTACGCTACTCAACTCGCCTTCTGGGGCTCTTATGAATAAAAATGGGTGAAACTATTGACTTTTTGAAGAATTGGTGTCGTTAATCAAGATTGGTATTGGTCAGATTGACTTTTTGAAAAATTTTCTTGCTTTCCAGAAACCAAAACTTCACGATACCAAAACGCAGGCCTTTAGACAATTTTGGAATTATAGACAGACATTTTATGACTACCGACCCCAAATTTAACGAAAATCGACTTGTCAATCTTAGAACAAAGATTTACTGCTGCTATGTGTAGTCAAAGTACTTGGGATGTCAACAACTTATATTAAGCAAATATATAATATATAAAAGACCATGGAAGTCGGTTGATGAAATACATTTGTAAAAGAAATCGATGTTATTCTAACTCAATAAGCAAAACTTTGGTCAATTGTTGGTTAACGTACTAACACTAAAACAAACAAATAAAGAAACTCTAAAGTCGGGTGAGGGCGACTACAGCATCGTTCAAAACGCTATTCACGCATTATTTGTATTAAAATGTTTAATAATTGGTTTTATAGTTATATTAAAAACGGAACTGATTCTGAGCCAATGGATATAGGAAACCAGTGTTTCTTATCGGCTCCCTTCCTCTTAGGTACTACACATTTATAATAGCCTGTACCACAGACTGACGTAGAGTATAACAAATATAACTTCAAGATTAATTAATTGTACACGTTGAACCCATTGACTCTGGTAATTTAAACGTTTCTCTTTCACCTTTACACTAGCTCAGTTTCTTTGAAAGTCATATGGGAAGGTTAGTCGATAACGCCATATCCGTAACTAGCAATAAAATGGGGTTACATTACTTGAACTTTGCTGTGGAAATTATAAAAAGTCTTTAATACTTTCTGAAATCAAAAAGTGCATTTTAGGTACACTTAGGTAGGATTTATTGTGTCTGAACTCATAAACACAGCAACAACTACTGTGATTCGTATTTTAATCATTCCAATGTAGTTACTTTAATGGGTATTGAAGTATATTATAGAAAACGCATGTTGACGGATAATTCCCAACAGCACATGAAGTTGGTTTTAAAGTTCCATTGGAGGTTTTTGTGAACCGAATCTGAGTTGCTAATGACACTTAAATTGATCGGCATTTGCGGCAAAAATTTTATTATACTATTTGGTTCTAAAACTATTTTTTTATAATATTTCTGATTTGACTATACATTCACAAGTTTGTCAATGTGAAGGTGGATATGAACATATAAAGTTAAATGGAAAAGGAGCAGAATAATAAAGAGTCTAGAAAAAGCGTAAACATTTATAATAAAATAATAAATATGCCCTTTGATGCTATACACACGAACTATGATTTCTTTGAAGACAATCGCCATGGAAAGCTAATTCGTTTTACAACCATCTGGCCGAGGAAAAAATTATTCGAACGTATCACAATGAAAATCCTTCTTTATAAATTTCGGGCGATAATATAAAAAATATAGTGAATTTTGATGGAGAAGACATTAAAGTTCCTGTCATAGTCAATCCATACTTCGGTTATAAACCACCGAAGCTCGGTCCGCGTGGGTTCGTTCTTAGACTGATATAAGATCAGTTCATATTTGTGGCCTTTACCTTAATTTGTATGCATAGGCGATGGGACCTGCCAATGATAGGACCTTCTCTAAAACCAATTTTTAAAGAGAATTTCCTCTTTGCAAATGTTCATGCTAACTATCGAAACAGACAGAACTTAAAAACTCAACGGTTTATAATTTACTTCTACCACATAGTATTGTAATGAAAAATCTGCCCATTTCTAATAATAACAATCAACTTAAAAATATTGAATTTTACCTTACATTGCAGATAAATCTGTCACAAATGAAATACTGAATGATGTATGTGGTGAATTAAAATCGGGACGGCTTACGGCCATACTTGGGCCGTCTGGTGCTGGAAAAACCTCACTGTTAAATGCTCTCTCCGGCTTCAAGTAAGTGTAAGGTGGTATTACTCAACTTATATTTTGATTTGTTAGTTTTTGCCATTCTAAAGAGCCACTGGCATCACGGGCAACATCGATATCAATGGACAGAAAAGAAATATTTTGGAATTCCGTAAAATGTCCTCGTATATACCACAACATTTTGCCATGTTGGACCTGCTGACAGTGCATGAGACGTTAAGAGTATCGACCGATCTGAAATTACCCATTGAAACGACAAAAAAACAAAAAGAGAAAATTGTAAATATCCTACCTTCTGCTGCAGGAACTCGATTTTAACTGCCGTTTTCCTTTTTCAGATAAACGATATTTTACAAATGCTTAGCATGGAACACAGTCGCAATACATTGGTCGGTAATTTATCCGGCGGTGAACATAAACGTCTGTCGATTGGCGTTGAATTGGTCACAAATCCACCGATTATGTTTTTCGACGAGCCTACCAGTGGTTTAGACAGTGTGGCCACGTATCAGATTATATCGTATTTACGCAAATTGGCCCGCCATGGCCGTATAATCGCGTGTGTTGTGCATCAACCCAGTTCCAGACTTATGAAATTATTCGATGATATATTGGTAGTGTCGAGGGGTCGCATATTGTACTCTGGACCACAAAGTGGAATGTTGGGAGATTTTCGGAGATCCGGTTTTGAGTGTCCGCAATATTACAATCCTGCAGATTATGGTAATATGAAAAATATTTACGCGATCATCATATTTATATAGCTCGTATAATTCCTTTAGTAATAATAATATCGTTCTCTAGTCCTTGAAGTCAGCAGCGATTTGGAAAACCCAAATTTATCAAAACTTATACAGGAAAATAAGTTAAGGCATAGCACAACACCCAAATCGAATAATAACTCCGACTCCGAAGCGGGTAAGATTAGTTGAGTACCAGTGTTTTTTCTAATGATTGTTGGATATATTCTAGCCGGTCTTCTAACACACTTCAGGAGACAATCACATACGTCGGTGGACATGACGACAACATCTACATTAACAATTTGCGCGGAAGCAGAGGCAATACGACCTAAGGAACGGGTGTCTGTATGGCGGCAATTTGTGATACTATTAAGACGATCGACAACAGCAATGTATAGAAATATGGTAAGTTATTTGAGTTGAAGATACATACCAATTTCTAAAACTTGATTTGTTTGGCCACCTAGCTTTCCGTGAGACTTCGAATAATCATGCACATTGTGGTGGCGATTCTCTTGGGCACCGTCTTTTGGCAGATTGGAAATGATGGCAACAAAACCTTAACCAATGCTTCGTGTATATTTTTTATTGTTATGTTTGTTTTCTTTGGCAATGCTATGCCCTCGATATTTCTGTGTCCCCAGGAGTGTGCGGTCTTTATACGTGAATATCTGAACGGTTGGTATTCGTTGAAGGCTTACTATATGGCGAAAATTATTTCGGATCTGCCGCTGCAATTCATCTGTCCAACGTTGTTAACATGCATTGTGTACTTTATGACGGGTCAACCAATGGATTTGGGACGATTTGCTATGTTTTGGGGAATATGCTTATTGGCGGGCATGATTGGACACTTTATGGGTCTGGTGTGTGGATCACTATTTGAGATGCAGGTAAGAGAACATGATGGAGATCAACGCTGTAAAGTTGAAATAAGATTAAAGAAATTAAATGGGGGGCGAGTTGGGCATATGCCTGACCTATACGTTCGTTTACTTGAGAAAAGTCAGGGACTTTCTGTCATCAACATGAGATATAACAAGTACAAAGAGTGGGAAGACAATTTTGTAGTCTTCTCACTCCAACAGAAGAGTCAAATTACCTAACGTTCTTGCTTGACACAAACATACCGATTGCACTTTTCCGAGGTGTGTGGACGCAGGAGTGCTCTTCCGAAACATATATACCGACAAATCAATGCGGGATGGGGCAACTGGACCCTACGATTGTCCTACACACAATTGAAGCGCCAGACTAGAACGGTACACCTGGTGTAATTCGTCCTGTTTAAGAGTTTTTTAAAAAAATACAAGCTCAACGACAAATTTCCAATCCCGGAAATCGGGATTTTTTTACTTATTCCCGGGAAGTCCCGGGACTTGGTTTTGTTTATAAACTATAATGAAAAAAATACTATTTCTCAAAAAAAAAAATTAAATTTTGTTTAACCAAAACTTAAAAATAATTCAGGTTTATTAAAAACTTAAAAATATTAATAAAACTGTAATTAAAAATCCTAGAGAAGTAATATTGAAAAAAAATCTCTACAATTTAGGCCCATAATCATAAAAATTTACAAAAGGGGAATAGTTTAAATTTCCTTAAAAAAAATAATTTTTGCGCGAGCAACGCAGAGAGTGCTGATTTCCAATTTAAAATTACGCTTAATAACTTATTTAAATAAGCTTCGAATAATGGTCAATATATTTGAACATAAAAAAGGTACTAAACGAATATAAACTTTACAAACAAAATAGTTGATAGTTACCGCAAAAATGCGTTAGTTTGAGGACAAACTATCTTTGTAATGATTCCCTCAACACTTGATGTTAAGGTCAGACGAGTATCTTATTTCAATCTTTCAAAATTATCAATAAAAAGGATGCTGGATTTCCCATGTTTAAATTACAATCAGCGCGTTGAAAGTAATATATTGAAGAGCTTCTTGCAATATTGTAAAATCAGTTTTATACAAAGTCGCGTAATTGAAGTAACTTAGACAATGAAAAATAATGTGTTGGCATTGGCCCTCATCCAATAAACATTTTTGTTTCTGAAATATGCCTTGGTAGGTTTAACAACGGGGTGACTTTCACAGAGTCACACCTGAGTTAAGGAGGCTTTACGAATAGAATTCTAGAAGTTTTGAAAATAGAAGTTAGTTTTTTTTTCATTCCATTTGTTAATATTAATTTGTGTTTACTCCATTCATATAAAATTTTTCAAATAGTTTAATAATCTATTTACCCTCTTTTCTCTTCTCCACTCTACTTATATTTCTAGTTGGGCGTTTTCATCGTACCAAGCATCACCATACCCATGATGATATTTTCTGGTTTCTTCATACGCATCTATGAAGTGGCAAAATACTTGAAATTCCTTTGCGACATCTCATTCTTTCGCTACACCATTGAAGGTCTGCTGCGAGCTCTTTATTCCTACGATCGTCCCCAAATGGCGTGCAGTACGGATTTTTGTTATTTTCGTAATCCAAATAAATTTTTAAACGAATTTGGAATGTTTGGCGATTTGTATGGACATGATGTGACTGCCTTAGCGATATGGATTTTAGTGCTGATGGTCTTATTTTTGTTTAGTTTATGGCTACGTATAAAAAGAACTAAATAAAAAAAGTAGTTATATTGTAAAATGGGTGAATTATTAAGGGAGGTAGACATGTTAATTATCAATAAGTTAAGAAATAATTTTTTATACTGTGTATTTATATTTTGGAAAGAAATGTTTGGTAAAGAAATATGAATGCTACTGTGTTGTTTTATTTGTTGGGTGAGTAGTGATATAAAGGTTATTTTAAGATATGAAGATAAATATATGTTTGTATAGGCTTTCGAATGACAGCATCATATTTTGATTGCTTCAAAAAATGTTAATAGGTTCAGACGTCAATTGAATAATACTATTAGGATTCGCTATACAGCATAGCATTATTTATTTTAACTTGGACAAAACTATATGCATACAATCTTGGTTATACTTCATTTCTATTCAATGATAATCTCCGAGATTCAGGTGAGTTCACGAGTGTTAAAAAAACTACGGTTGGCGTAGTCGTGTCGTTGGCAAAAACGACAAAAAAATAACCTTAAATTTTTTGAAGTTTTCGCCAACCGTAATACCATTTTGTAAAAAAGACAAATTTACGAAGCGACTACGCCAATCGTCACTAGGCTGAATATTCTAGCAAAAGAAAAAGGTTACGAGTAGTGTGATGTACAGCTGTGGAAATGAGACACACACATTTTATTAAAAAGTAAGATTATTGAACTCCTGACACGATTGCAATCAGTCACCTTAAAAATAACAAGGCGCAGATGAATAACCCATCAGTTATTTCTTTTTTTAATACTGTTATTTTGACAGTGACAGCTCATTCCAGCTCGAAATCTTGACAGAAAGTAATCGATTTACGCTTGAACAACGTTAGGAAAGAATTCACTCTTATTTTCAAAGGTAATGTGTAGCTAATCTGTGGGTTTATGAAAATACTGACGATAATGTGGCTGTGTGCGACTCAGTCCTGGAACATCGACTCGCCATCGTTCTGAACTACTCAACATTTCACTCACCAGCCTGATGTTAATATTGCACAAAAACCTCGCATTATTCGCTCACAAGATCCAATTGACTCAGTAATTCCGCTTCAGGGGATGGTCGTCGAGAAGCCAATGCATCCTCAAATGTCGGACTTCGGGGCCCATTTTGCTTTAAAAATGCTGCTGGAAACAAAATTTCCGTTAAAGGTGAGCGTACAAGGCATGATAAACTATTTTTCTGTGGCTGGAGATTGAAGACGTGGGCACACTTTTGTCTCAGTAGTTTCGTTTATTCCACAATCGACCTGTTCGAATGGTGGTGTGCCATAAATAATAGGAATGATGACTTTTTCGAATAAGCCAAAAATTCGAAAAACATATATTTTAGGTCTTTTTATTATTAACAAAAAGACTTGCATTTGGACAACCCTACAGTTACCCATGGGAATAGATGTTGTGTGGTTTTGTACAGAAATATCATATGTAGGCATTGTGCTACCTGTAATCTGGTACCGCAGGTGTTAACCACTTATGTCGCTGGGAGAGTTCGGCTAGACGTGGAAATGGTTTCTCCCTTTTGTGCCAGGTTTGCTTACGTGGGTGATTTACATTGTATGGTGAACTATTTGGTATCTGAAATTTTTCTGCGCAACATCTACGAACAATGATGTTCTAATATATGACAGACTTTCATTGAAGAGAAAAATGTTTCGACTCATTAACTATAGACGATATTAGTGTGAAACCTCTATACCCATTAATACTTAGTCTACGTAATATACAATGTTAGGGGTATTTCTTGCAGCAATAAAACGTATCTTACCATTGAATGAGTAGCAGTGTAAACTTCGATTCATTCGATTATGAATACACACAATCATCGTCAATTCATTCTTTATGTTAACAATATTTCTTTTGCTGCTTAGTTTTGTAAGGACTTTTGAAAGTTGTTCTTTCTTCAACTCAATATCGAAAGAACTCGCTGTTAAAACAACCCTTCATATTAGGTTTTAGTTTATCTAGATTATTATTTATCGTTATTTGAACACATGAAAAGAAAAGAAAATTGAGAAATATACACTTTAACTCTAAATAAATAACTAGGCAATAAAAAATGTTAAATATCTAAAGACGACTCTTTAAAATTAAACTTACAAGTTAAATTATAAGATTCGATTTTTGCTGTTTTGTTGTTTACTTTTCAATCAAAATTGTTAAACAGTTGCTGAAATAGTTGGAGAAACTATCTCGTATTATTCAAATGAAATCAAGAAAAACCAATACGGTTAAACGTTTGAATCATCATCTGAAAACAATCTAAAAAGAAACGATATCATGAAATGGAAGAATAAGTACACCTTGATTAGGAACCTTACAACAGACAGGAAACCTGAACTAAATTGATATCTGTCTGAAATACATCTCTAAATATGCGCACACAAATCTCAGTCTATTGAAACTGACGACATTTCCATAGAATGGGTATCTTCATCTTCCTCTTCGATATTTGTCGTTGCTATCGCCGGCTGTGTACCTGAACTAACGGTGCGTCGAGAGACCGAAGGGTTTGATGGCGTAGTTGTCGGGGGCAAAGATGTATTGGTGGTAAGATCACATTCGCTGAGTGACATTTCATCAGTTGTCACCGACGAAGAAAGTTTTAGTGACGGCACCGTTTGCATTGTCTCCAGCGTTGATTTTGTTGTGCTTTCGGCCACTGACGCCACCTCATTGGTAGTGGTGTTTGCGCTCGACTTAAAACTACAGGATGTATCATTTCCTCCAGCAGCTGTTCCAACAGTGCGACTACTTAGGAGATAGTCATTTGGGGAGAACTTGTAGTCACTTAACTCCATTTCCATATCATCGTCCGAGGAAGTATCAGCATTGGCAACTGTTGCTGTGGAACAGGTTGGTAGGGTGCCGAGTGTAATAACTTTGCCACTGCGTTTATTTTCTATAGTTTTGAGCAGTGACTTGGCTTCTGATTTACGCTGAAATAAAAAAAATAGTCAATATGTTCCTAGTTAAGGCATTGATTCTACTCACATCATCTGATTCCAAACACTTGTAGGCGTAGTGCGAAGCACGATCGTATTCCCCTTTACTCTCATAATAGTTTGCTAGTGTCATGTAACCATGATACAAACTCTGCTTATCGGCCGCTGCTCGTTCATCATCGCAATACACAATGTAACAGTTGACAGCCAAATCGAATTCACCCAGCTTCTCGTGAAGATTTGCCATTTTATACATGGCAATGCCTTCAATATCCCCCACATCACAAGCCTTACTATAGCACTTGATGGCATTTTCGCACTTTTCTAACTTCTCGTAGGTTTCACCCAAAGCTACCAACATACGACTATCGTACGGCCGCAACTGATGTGCAATTTTGAAATAATACAGACTGTAATAGTGCATTTTGAGGATTTCATAGGCCTGCCCAAGACCATACCATGCCCGATAGTCACGTTTGTTTACCTCTAAATGAGACCAAGAACATTTGAAATAGTTAAGTGAGCCAATCAATTACAGTTTCATTTGTTTCACCCACCCACAGCTTTTCGATAGCTCTGTATGGCCGCATTTGTGTTCTTCAACTCCATAAATTCGTGACCCATCAATGTCCATGCTGCCAAATATTTCGGATTCAATTTCAACGCCCGTTGAAAATACATAATGGCCATTTGATGATCGCAACGTATGCTGTAATAGTTGCCTTGAAAAAACAGGAAAATATAGAGGCTTCAATTTCTTAAAAAAAAAAAAAAACATCCTTACCAATAACGCAGCAGGTCTCCGGCCGATATTTGTTAATGCCCACCGCTTTGTGCGCCAACTGGGCCATCTCCGTTTTCAGTTCTTTGACAAAAAGTAAATTGGAATAGGTATCCATATTGTCTAAACGATATGGATCAGCCTCCTGGAGTGCTTGAAATATTTCAATGGCTTTATCGACATCTGAAAAGGGTGGAAACGTTGTTAGACATACGTAGGGTTCGAATCTAATAATTGTCTCAAACAAAAATACTGATTGTCTGTCTTCAATAGATACATTTTAGACTGAACTGCAGTTTAGGGAGCGAGACGGAAATTAAAAAAAAAAAATTAAGGGCGTATATAAAAATGATTAAGGGCGTATAATTATAGAGCGTCAAATTTTTTTAATTCCAATTTTTAAGTCAGTTCAATATTCAATGGACCTCCGTCCAGTATTCTGTCGGCCACCAAATGCTCACCTCTTTTATTGTGATACGCCAGAGCCATCTGTGATGTCACATATACACACTTCCGAAATCCAACTGCTTGCAGCTCTTCATAAGCCTTCAGTCCCTCATCGTTTAAATACATTTCGATGTACGTGTGGGCAATAAAAAAATGTTTCATCCAGTGCCCCCCAAAATGCATGCTCTGTAATTTGTCCTTCTCGGTAATTAGCGGAGCAAGCTCGACATATGAACCCCATAACATGGGTGCCAAACGTATGGACTGCACTAGAACTTGATGGGCGGGCTGATTGAGATTTAATGCCTTCAAGATTACCCCATACAAATACATGCCATAGCCATCCAAACGACCACGAGAATATTCTGCCCGCAATGTGGACAGGAGGTCAGCCAAATCTTTGACATGTCCCGAATCGTTGAGATTGGACTGATCTGTTGTCGAATCCAGTCGACGCTTTTCCAGACCCATATATGTAGCATAGTAATGTATAAATCGTGGAACGGCCGATTCACAGTTCCTCACCAAATACGCGGCTCTATCGTATTCTCGCACATCGAAATAACTCTTCGCCAAATAGTAGTTGTCATATTCTGCCGGTGCTATTCCCTCCAAAGCCACTTCGGTGAAGTCACACTTTTCAGTGTTCGCATCAACGTCAACATCAGCGAGTCCATGGTTCATCTCAGCTAGCCATTTCACACTGTTGACCAGGCCTCGTTTCTGACACTCGATTATACCACGCCTCAGTTCGCGTTTCACATCCTGCAAAGGCACATTAAAGTATTCATCCTCCATATTCCAGACTAGATTCGTAAAACAATTTTAGATCTACAACGACAACTTTCCGCGGCTTTAATTTCTGCAGATGTCAGATGTTTTGTTCAATTAGACAACTAAGTCGACGTAAAATAGAACGCGTCGTTTATTTTTTGCAATGCAAGGGGCGTTCACACACGGTGATTCATCGTTCGATTGTATTTAAGTCCTTGAGCTGGCGTACGTCCGTAATTTGGGTATGATTAAAGATCCGCATGTAATAATTTCAAGACAACATCAGAAAATCTTGACTTTGTCCTTTTGTCACAGTCAATTTCCATAAAAATGTCAACATCACAATACGATTTTTGTGTTAGCATTTGGAGAATTTCACAAGAATGAAAAATATTTTTTTTAACAAATGATAGGATTGCAAACATGAATAGAAAAGCAAACTAGATTTATATAATCTGCAAAGTAGAATTGTGGCGTCTCACTCCAATAATAATGTAACAAATCGACGCGAGTGTTTTTGTAACAGATTACATTTTTAATTTCTCAGTTATCCTATCATAAAAAGATCAGCTGGAGAAAATATATTCGTTAACAGTTTTTTTAAATATTTTTTATCAAAGGAGTGCTGGAAATGATTTCTGTGTTGGCATTTCAGAACCTTCGTTGAATGTCGCTCCAATCCTCGTTTATTGCTGATCTATGTATACGTTTTATGAGGCATTTGGTTTTTTTTTGTCAGGAAATCAACAATTATTTTTAATTATTAGAGTGATTTTTTAATCCTTAAATATGTATATAATATCATTTTACTCTACATCTTTATGTACGTTTTAGTTTTTTTTATTCAGTAGCTAACTAATGCATTTCTAGTGAAGTTGTACAGGCCTTAGAGATTACTCTCTTACTCGTAAAGACACCAACATTTTAAAGGTGAAAACAGCCGCTGAAAATGTTTTGATGGTCTTACCAGGGTATAAAATACACCAGGACCGCTTTTTAGTGATCACGCCTCTTAGAAGCTAATGCGGCTGAATTTATATTTATTGGGTAATTATTTTCCTTTGGTTATCCATCGAATTTGCTCGAAAAGTAATTTTTTGTCAATGTTTGTTATGTAAAATTGATTTAAAAAAACGTTTACCAATTTTTTTGTATGTGCTTAAGTAAACTATAAATATCAATTCCATTTACAAAAGAGGTTTAATTTCAACAGCATTTTTTTAAGAAAGACTGCAAATACTGCTTAAATTCCAATTTAGACTGATAACCTTCGTTAAGTACTGTCATGTCTTATATACATCCTATCACAGATCGTGGCTTTAGGGGGTTTATTTGATTTCGCAAATATTTGTAGTTTATATATTTTCAAATCATACTTTTGGATTCGACAAAAAATTGTGTTTTTTTCATGTTTAGGTCGCAATAACCAGTTAGACTGAAAGTTGACAAACGACTGTAAAGAGAGACCGACGCAAATAAACTCCAATTTCTATGGACATTCGTGGCTAATTCCTAATATTAGCTGAATGTCGTTTGGAATGAGTATTTTTCTATAGTTGCAAATAAAGAGAAAACGCAAACACACTATATATAAAAAAAAGAACGCAATTTATAAAAATAAAAAATTAATTCGAAATAAATAGAGAACATAATAGTCGAGTAGACGAATACTTATATGTGATGCGAGTATTAAGTTTGAGCATTAGACAATCGGCGAGCACAACTCATCCTCGTCGGCTGCAGCTTTACATTTTTTTTTGCTTGAAAAACTTGGCCGTTCCCGCTTGAACTTTGCCATATGTTGCTGCCACTTGCAAGTGTCTAGAAATCCACTGGGGCAACTTACGTTGTATATTTTCACGAGCATATCGTTCATCTAACAGATAGACACATGCATAGTCTCGTATGTGACGCACAGAACGGCCAATGCATTGATTGACAGCTTTCATGCAGAGATTCTCATAATATTCGGCACCAGAGCCCGGACCTAATGTCTTATCCAGATACGACATGCGTTCATGTATCTCTGGGGAATTACAATAAGGATAGGGTAGACCGACAACGATGACACCACGACCCAAATCATCAGCAAAGTTGAGACCTTCGCTTAGTTTGGCACCTACCACGCTTAGAAGCAATGCTCCTTGATTATGTTTAATGGTCCGCGTATAATCGGCAAGAACTTGTTCCACACTTTGCTCCGCATTACCAACATCGTCACTGCGAGGTTCACGAAAAACACGTTTCTTCGTTGAAATTCTTTGTAAGATACCAGTTTTTGTAAGTTGTTCATAAACGGAATCCAAATAATCGTACGAGGGTAAAAAACACACTAAGCCGGCTGGCACGACATTACACAAGTTTTCCACAACGCTGCAGAGATCTGAAAGCTGAGGAATATTCATAGGTACGTATTGGTTTTTTAAAGGTGGGTGCAATTTACCATTACTGTAGATGACCTCTGTGCAAAATTGAAACATAAATTTCGACCACTTGGTCCCTTAGTGACGACAAATGGAAGGACGGCATCGTCAGGAACAACATGGTCGTAGAAACGCTGTTTTACCCTCTCCGGGCAGGAACTAAAAAGTTGTTCCGTTAGTTCAGTAGTGGGTTGCATTGTGCCACCAGCAACAACGATCTGTACGAGTAAACTTTTAGTGGTTAAATCATGGATGTATATCAAAGTATACAATACATACCGCTCTAGCTTCTTTGACAACATCCTGAAAATGTGCTCCAGGATTTAAAAGGATGTATTTAAACCCTGGCTGAGAATCATATTTTGAAGTAGAGTCGAGGCCCATATTCACCAAAATGCGTCCATCATCGGATTTCTCACAGAGTGACTCCAAAAATGCCAACAACAATCTTATGGATGATGTTAAAATCACAGGTTTTTTATCTTCTCCATTTTGTGTGATTTTACCATTCTGTACAATTTCCTGTTTCTTCAGCTTGGATGATTTCGCCATTTTCTCTTCATGATTTTGCTGCAAGCGTTTTAGCAGGCCCAAAGCAGCCGACTTTCCAGTTGGTGGAGGAGGTTGATTTTCATTGGATTTGGGTTGTATAGTAAGACTTTTGGCAAAACCCTGCAGTTTTTGGGCAAACCGTGATCTTTCGCAGAATTTTAACAGCTGATAAAGATCAATATTGAAAAAGTCTCCCTCCGACATCAGCTCATATGTGCAAAGCACACGAAAATTCTTATTCGATGCTGGTGGGTTGTTGCATGCTTCATGTGGTGTTAGGATTTTTATGAGCCGTTTGATCACAAATATCAATTTATTTATTGAAAGTATGTTGGCCGAACTGAATCTGGAGGCGTATTTCATTTTATAGGCCACTATTTGATGCTGGGCTGATTGAAGTTGTTGCTGTGTCAACTCGCAGCTGTAAATGTCGGAAATACAATCCAGAAGGTTATGTGCTTCATCGATTATTACTATGGAGCCGCGTAGATCAATTCCTGCCAATTCTCTGCTGCGTTTATGCAGTAGCAGTTGATAGGGCAGCATTATAATTTGACCCATTTCTGTGGCAATGCGAGCAGCATAATAGGGACAAGCTTCCAGCTGTTCTCCTTCATTGACAAGATCTTCTATATCCAAAATGTCGGTCAATGTACGTTCGCTGAGTTCCTGGACAAGCGCTTGAGACTTTAAGGGGCATTTTCCCACCGACTTAAGTTGATTTACACGAGACTTCTTCTTGGCACAACCATCGCCATCACAGACTGTTACTTTAGTGTTGGTGGAATTTTTTGCCATATCCAAACATCTCTCATTGATCAGAGCTGTGTTGTTAATCTTGCGTAACTCCTTGTGTATACAAAGTTGCTGACGTGAGGCCATTGATACACACCGTACTCGCTGCCCGTATACAGTACGCTTGATTTCTCTCACCACTTGGGCTAATTGGGTATGAGTTCGGCTGCAGAAAAAGATTTGCACGTCACGATATTTCGCTGAGTTCTCTGCGGCGTCCTCCTCTTCATCTTCATCGGTGTTGTTGATATCATCCAGCAGAACATTTGGATCTTCTAGAAGGTCCTTACTCTCCTCGTCCATCAAACCTGTCGTAGAGCGTTTTTGTGCTAGAGCCCTTTTTTGTTTTTTCAGTTTGTGTTTTTCTTTGATCACTCGCAGTTTGTCCTCATATTCATCCAGCAACCTTTTCATTTCCTTTAACCCCAACAATTCTTGTTTCTGTTCCGATGTCTTGGAATGCATTGAAATCCAATCTGTGGCTATATTTTGTTCCTTCTCCAATTGTTCAACTTCTCTCGTCACTGCCACCAATCTATTTTGTATCTCCTGCCTCACAAGAGCTTCATGATCTTCCAGCCATTTCAAAGCAGCACAGGTCAAAGTCAAGGACTTACCCGTTCCGGTCGGACTTTCGAATATGCCAATCTGGCCATGCTCCAACACACAATACAGTTCATGCATGAACTGTTGCTGAATATCGTATGGCGGAAAGGGGAAGTTGAATTCAGTGGGAGTTGACAAAACCTTCCGTGGTGAATACATTTTAATACTAGTAACTGATCATTGCGCGAAAAATCTTAGGAACTAAATAAAGACACAGATTAATTTAGTTAACAACTAACGATCTAAACACCCGCCTCCACAGCGGTTTGTAATGTTCTCTTCTTCTTATTGCATTTAGTTAATTATTGAAAACAGGGTTGGTATTTTAAAAACATTAATTCGTACAAATTAAATGTGCCCAAATAGGGCCAACATTAATGTTTCATGATAAAAATGAAAAGTTACGCAAAGAAGTGATGTGATAGAGTAGGTTCCTGAAAAATGAAAAGGGATGGAATGAAAGTGTGGTTTTCGATTCCTTCATTATATCTTTGTGTGATCGGGGATTCCTCCATTACATCACCCCAACGACAATGTATAACATTTTAGAGGGTTTGGGTATTTGGTACGTTAAAAAAGGGCGATTCTGTTATGAATGATAATATCGGCCACACACACACTTAATTATGCCAAAAATGACACAATGAGCCTTTATTTACCATCACTGATTGAAACATTGCAAAGGGCAATTGGTAGAGTTGCATTATTATTCGACCTGCTGATATCATTCACATGTGGTGACAAAATAAACGTTTTGAGATTCGTGTCCGGAAATCTCTTACAATGTGCATAAAAATAGTCGGGTATAAAATAGAATATGTTTAGTTTAGGACTTTGTGAGGACTTTCGGGAAATGTACTGAAAGATAACATAAGGCAGTATGGATTTCGATCCTATTACAAATTGTCAACTATACAATACAACCTCTCATTCGATCGCGCCTGTGAATTTATTAAAAACGTTACAAAAAGTGGCAAACAATGAGTGAATTTCAATGTAATGAGGGTCGAGTTAAACAATCTAGGTATTTTCAATCGAAATGACTTATCAATATAATCATCCGCTCTTGGCATAAACGTGACATCAACCGTCTAAGAGAAACTAGATCAAGCGAATATTATTATTTTTATTAAATTTCCCTGTCAGAAATTCGGTATTATTGAATCTTTTGTTGATTATTTTTCACTGCCACCACGTCAACTTGAGCTTAAATCAGAAATTTATATTTTCAAGCAATCATCACGTTACGTTAACGTACAGCATAGGGTATATTTGTTATACCTACCAAATTTGGGCAGCACTGAAAACAAGTGGTTGTTGTCTTTGTTAAAAGAGACGGACAATAGGAAAAGGAGTTGCCACACATATGTTGAAAAGTCAGTATGGCAGCATTGAGAAAACAGATGTTCTATATAATGCTATATTTCTTTCTGCTACACAGACATTTTTTGTTTTTTTGGACAAACTGATAATATTTGTTGTTTATGAACGTATGAACGTAACTCAGCAACGTCAAATAAATAAATTAATTGCAACAACAAGTCGGTGGAATCTCATTTCTTTGTTTACGAACTGTGTGTGTGTGTGTTATTTGTGATTGATCTTTCCCAGCTTAGAAAAAAGGTGATACGGCTGTTATTTTCAGGAAACAGAAAAATTCAAACAAAACCAGAAACTAACTTTAATTCGGATCGAATTTGTTGCCATTTCTTGGGAGAAGGATGCGACATATTCTACTATTGCTGGTGGTATTTGTAACGGTACTTCATGCGAGCAATGCTTTCTGGCCATTTAGTCGCAAGAAGAAATCATCGCCTCCCACTCCTCCACCACATGATGTGGAACGTTTATCTCCAGTGATTTTTGGTAAGTCTTTGTGGTATTTTCTTCTTTTTTTATCCCTGAAATTAGTAACTTGCATTTGTCATACCCATTCAAACATACTTCCGTGGTCGTTCATCATAGCGCTTCAATAACCATTTATCGTACATTTAAATTGTATTGTGTATTCTTATCAAATTATGTATTGTTGTTGGAAATGTGAGGTCGCAATCCGTCCCCCAGTCATTCAAGAGTTCTTATGAGGGTCTTAGATGTAGTGTTGTTGTAGTTAATTTGCACTGGTTGGTCATTGGGTAGTTCTTAATGATTCATGTTTAAGTTGTGTCTTGTGTCTGGAATAATTCCCCTGAATGAATAATTGCCAGACAGAATAAATAGTAACCGTAATAATCGCATGAGGAAGGATTTGAAAGAAATGTATGATCCGATGAAATTGAAGCCGAGCCAGACACTCGCTTAAAAACAAACTGCGATTATGTTGCTATAATTTAATTACTTTTTCAAGGTAACATATGTTAATAAACAACGAAATGTTCTAAAACCCTTTTTCTGTATTCATATCATTTTCCAAAAGTGGAATGCACTTTTGTACATTCCACTGTAGAATGTAGTGTAACACTAGATTTGTGACACCGTTTGCAAAGCCTTGGAATCTTAATCTGATATCCTATAAAGTTAGAATATATATACATAAATTGATTATCATTGTAACATTTGACGACGATCATAGAATTCGTATCGTTACAGTGGACAGGGGCCAAACGAAATGATATATGATTTTGAAATTTTACGCGATACGTATGCGACGATCATTCCTCAGTACGGCTTAAGGAGGATGTTGTTTAAAACCTGCAGGCACTGTACATGTAGTTAAGTTCACCACTGTATCTAAATGATCATGCTACTACATAACTCGTAACGCATTCTCAGTTTGCGGATTTTCGAGACTTAGTCCAAAAACGGTCCGACTGGAAATATTATCTGGTAAAACTGTGTGGGAGACTATTTCCAATGTATTTCAGTTGATACTGACGTGCAGAAAATGGGTATGCATTTCTTAAGCTGAGACAAAGCAGCACAATTTCTACAACAGATAAACATAAAGATTGTATAAGGTACTTTTTGTAATTTCTTATATATTAACTTGTTTTTCAATTTAACTGAGGAGTAGTATTTAACTTTTTATTGTAATTGATTATAACTGAGCGTAAGGCTTTTTCTTTCTTAAAGAGATTCTAAATTCCTCTGGATCCCTCTCCATAGAGGTACATTTGTTTTACTCCACATCTTATAAATAAACATAAATATATGGAAACTTAAATCTATCTTAAAAAGCTATCATCTGATCAAACACTTATCCAAAAATTGTAAATGTTAAATCGGAATTCCAAAAAAAAAAAAATTTTTTCCATAAAATGATTTCATAGGAAAAAAAAAAATAAATTAAATATATCTAATTTCTTTGAACACATCGATTCTATTCTCTGTTTCAAGCCGACATTAAGGATTCCAATTGCTCTGTCGTTACAATGTGTGGCATAAAATTACAATCAACAAAGTCTAGCACGACTGCAGTTTTCAACGTTTAAATCATAATTCAATGCAAGGTTATTAAAAGATGATAACGCTCTGTTTGTTTGCGTTTCTAGTATTGTTATTGTCGTCATCATAGTATGTAAATTTATATAAATAATAATTCAATGTCACACACATATTGTAACATAAACCAAACAGCATACACTTTTTGTCTATATCTGAACTGGAGATCCACCATGTCTCGTGATAATATTTCTTAAAGTCAAGTTCCGATAAAGCATGAGAAATGCTAACATTAATCCACACGTGGTCGACCGTATTTCAGGGGGCTGGCAATAAATAACGCAGGATTTTATTTGAAAATATATTTTAAGTTATCGAACTCAATCACTGTTGCAATCACGTTCCTCATGTAAAAAATCCAGCAGCATGTGGTGTTGGGATTGAGAGTAGGTAGGAGCAATAATCTTTCCATATATTAAGATGTTCATCTTTCGATGTGGTCAGCAGGTCATATTCGCCTTTGAACGGCCGGGAATTTGTTGTTTGTCAGCTAACATTGTTTATACTTATTTGGTTTTTAAGAATTTCAAAGATAATAACGACCAATTTTTTTGAAAAATACTCGTACACGCATTTATTATACAATGGTTCCATAAAGTAGAATGTGTGTGTGTTTTTTTTTTAAATTTCCTTCACCTAACCATGATTTAAACATTAAATTGTTTATTTCTTTTGCCTTCATAACACATTGGTTTTACACTAAACTAAACGTGTAAGCTATTTTCGGCGTAATATTTTGATAAATTGTATAGTGCTTTTGCTTTGTGTAAGTGTTCTCAAACTATAATAATCTGAAAACTGAAAACACTAAAAATAAAAATAACATTCACATCCAATGACATTAATAATAATTTAACCATCTTTAATCCATAATTTAATAAAAAAACAAGTTTGACAATTACCAATATAATAAATAACTAAATAAAATAAAACTCAAATCATTCGTACATGCAAAGTTCCCGGCGATGGTGGCAGTCAAGTCGAAGCCCGTCTACACAAATCATCCGTACCAAATGTATTATGTGCCAAAGATGCGGATTGGTTTAATATATGGCTTAATTTGGAATTGATCATTATACCGGCCGTCTACTGTTGGGTGGACAATGTCAAGTTGTATTATGACAATACAACCAGAACCACGCACAATACACCCGGTGTGGATATACGCATACCAGGATGGGGAAACCCGGAAGTAGTCGAATGGATCGATCCCACGCATAACAAGGCAGGAGCTTATTTCAAAGACATTGCCGACATTCTGGTTAACATGGGCTATGTGAGAGGAAAGAATATACGTGGAGCGCCTTATGATTTCCGGAAAGGTCCAAGTTAGTAATGATTAGTATAATAGTTATTTCGAGGATATTTTTTCATTCTACTATATTTTCAGATGAAAACAAGCAGTTTTTCATTGATTTAAAAAAATTGGTGGAGGACACATATGAGGAAAATAATCAAACGGCCGTCACTTTCATCAGCCATAGCATGGGTAGTCCCATGACGTTGGTCTTTCTGCAACAACAATCCGTACAGTGGAAAGAAAAATATGTGAAACGCCAGATCAGTTTAGCCGGTGCCTGGGCGGGCAGTATTAAAGCTTTAAAAGTCTTTGCCATGGGTGATGATTTGGACTCATTTTTCTTGAGTGGTAAAATTTTGAAAGCCGAACAAATTACTCATCCTTCCTCCGCTTGGCTACTGCCCTCACCACTGTTCTGGAAAAGTACGGACATTTTAGTAAAGACTCCCTCGCGAGTCTATACAATGGCACAAATGGAACAATATTTTAATGATATCGATTATCGTACTGGTTGGGAGATGCGCAAGGACACTTTGCAGTATACACTGAATTTCAGTCCGCCGGGTGTGGAATTGCACTGTCTGTATGGCGACGGTTTGGATACGGTGGAAAGGTGAGATAATTATTTAAGCCCAGGACTATCACTACCGTTATATGGATGACCATTGACGAGCATGTTCTTGATAAGGCTAAACACAGATAGTTTCAACATGGTCTTAATTTGTTGCCCTTTCCTGGGGTGTTGTCATCAAACGTCTTTCTATCTTGAGTGCTTGGATTAAGTCTACACCCATCAGATGCACCGATGAGTTCATATTTTTTTTCGAAAGATCTTTATTAAACATGTTTTAGGGCCGTAACCAGATTAGGAAATAAACCTATGGTAGAGTACTTTGATTTCACTTTGCTCGAAATTGAAATGGCTTCAAGAAATGTGAATCTGTCGGATTGTTAAAGGTCCAAGAATAATGAGAAATTAGAAAACGGATTAGTTTTCCGTCAACTGGGATGAAGGTAAACAAAGTGAGCTGTCACTAACTCTTTAAAGATTATTGATAAAATCTCGTCATCACTGACCTGCTCACGACTTAATGGTCAGGGTCATGTTTTTGCTCGGAAATTCACAAACGATCGATTGATACTAAGTTCGGATGAGAATATCCAATTCCATCCTGATTTGATGATAATCTTTCAATGGAATTTGGTGTGGTGCCTTAGTATTATGACTCGTCATCACTCGTGTATAGACCTTAACAAGGTTCTCCTACTTCACTCTGGAATTCCAATAGATTAACATATGTACATTGGCTAAAGATTTATCAGAAAATGTTTGTAATATCAGCAAACATGCTTCCGATAATACGACCATCAACCACTCCGCAGACATGGGCAACATTTTCTATGGGAAACGTTTTTCTATAAGAAATGTGGGCAGTGAGTACACAAATTATACAGTGAACTGAGTTTAGAGAAGAACATGTTGAAGGAAATATGTATTTAGTTTCAGGTTCGAAACGTTTTTCAAGATAATTTCGTTACAATAATATGATTTAACGCATCTTAATTATTCATCTCTACAAATCAGTTGAGGAGCCATCATCCAAGATATGACACTGCCCATATAATAGTATCTGCCCTCATTCTCAATAACGGAACCGTTAAAAGTTAAAGATAGGCGCTTATCATAATTTTCTTTATTTTTGAACATAGTTTAGTCTGCAGCAGTTTAGTATGAAGTTGGACTACACTTTGCAAAATGGAATCGTATTTTTAAAATTTAGTTGAAGTGTATACTGAGCTCTCCTACAGAAATGCTGAGCTTTTACATTGGTCGGTTCAGCCGACAACTAATTTATTTTTGTTACTTTCCAATATGTGTAAATAAGTTTCTATCTGATATTTTAATTATTCAACTACTCGTATCTTCTTTAAAGGTTACAATATAAAAAAGATGACATTGCTGGTGAGACACCTAATCTGATAATGGGCGTAGGCGATGGCACAGTCAATAAACAATCCCTGCGAGCTTGTCACCATTGGGCTGGTTTTCAGACAGCCAATATTTCAACATTGGCACTGAACGGAGTGGATCATATGGGAATTTTGGCGAACAACGATGTGTTTAAATATATTCAAAATGTGATGAAACTATAGACTATCTCCATCAATTTAGATGGGGTAAAGAAAAACTATTTGCAATGAACAATTACTATTTTTTTTTTTTTATAATTTTTGGTTTAATTTTTAACCCTTTCAATTTTAATGTTCTCGTTTTTTAATTCATGTACAAAAAATATAAAGATGCACGGTCTGAATTTTGTTGCAAATTTTTTTCTGAGCTGTCACTTTAAATTTGGCAGCAGTGAAATACACAGCGCCACAATTCCTTCTTCTTTAAAAATGAGACCGTCATTTTGCGGGATATTTTATTGTATACATAAGTGGACCCTGTATTCTTTAAAATGCGATAAAAAATGTTTATGTTTTATTATTTTTTTGTGATAAATGTTTCTTGTTTTTTTTTTCAATCCTCTTTTTGTATTGTATGATCTAGAAAAATGTTTTAGAATGTATAATAAAAAATATTTTTAAATAATTCAACAATTGCTTTCCTCTTAGTGAAAATTACATATTTTGGCATTTGACATTGTGGTATCTGACTGACAGCATCCAGGTCTCCCAGTGGAGATGGGCACAACCAGTGCCAATTCGGATTGCATTATTCTGCGTCGTTTGATAATTTTTCCATTACAGGTCCATAGAGGAACAACATTATTAAAGATCTGTGCTACCAGAGTTGCCTTTTCTTTGCCCCAGGAGGTACCTGCTAATACATTCAGGACATTATGCCTTGCTTTTACTTTCTGATATTGGGGGCATGTGGTAAGATGTGGAGAAGGTTGTCAAATTTGTGGTGGCATTTAGTGTATTTCCTTTAATTTAGTGAAAGCGTTTTGAAATCTATTTCGAAAATGTATGCCAATTGAAAGCTCTTATCCACTATTTCGTCAGATTTTTAATGATTAAGTTGAAAAAAAAACACAACGTCAATGAACAATTAATGACACTTTAAAAATCGATTAATAAATTTCTTTCTTGTCAGTTTTAAAAATTATAATGTTCAGTAATGCATTCTTGTATTTTTAGTGTGTTCATTTAACAACAATTGGTGGTAATTTTCTTGTTCTTACTCTAATGATAGCTAATACTATCAGGGTTTTCTTGTTGTTGGAGAGAAAGCATGGATCGACGAATATACACACACTGACAATACTATCAATATTTTTTATTAAACAGTAAATACCGCTGTTTCTCTGGTATTTTTTGAGTCAGAGTGTCTACATTGACCTCGGAAAATAAGTAGCATTTCAAATTAAAAAAAATGAAAACGGGGAAGTTTTATTTATTTAATTCTCTGCTTAGTATACACTACTAGCCTTGTAGATATCATTTATCCATTAAGGTGAAGGAATGTTTTGTCCGTCTCGAAAGGGTAGACAAATCTCTTTGAAAACTTCCATGGGTACTATTAGTAAGGAAGATAGAACTAGTTTGTCTAAAATTGGGCCGTATTGCCAAGCCGCTTTTGGAGCGTGCATTTTTGAAATACGTGTAATGTCTGGAAATGTTCCACACAAGTATTATGGACAAGTCTTTAATTATTCCCTATCAGTTATTCATTAACTTGATTTTGCAGCATAACATTGCTTGGTTTTGTACTAATCTGGACTAATACTTATTTTTATTATTATGTATTATTATTATAATATATTAATGTGAATATGCCTGGGGAGCCAACCACGTATACATTTGTATTAATTTTAAGTTATTTTCTTTCTATTTGAGTGTCGTCCGCATATGATTACAGTAGGTTAAATTCAATGGTTAGGGGACAAGCAATGGTTGAGGTATAACAAGGCTTGTCGCCATTCGAACATTCGTTGATGTTTGAAGACTAACGGATGTTTGCACCAGCTCTCATTCTACGGTTATAAGATTATCTCCTCTGATCTACTGGTATTCCGCCAGCAACTGTGGCCTTGCTGTTCTTACATACGGTTAATGGTGTCATGACTTCATCTTGATTTACGGGTGAACACTCAATCCCATTATTGTGCGTGGCCATTTTTTAAGATGTTTTTTTTTTTGAGTTTCAAACAAATTTACCATTCTTCTGAAATAAAATACCACAACTAATAGTATGTATCCCTGACACGGTTCTCAAATGCGTTAACCGTTTTTTATCTTAGACCTCTTTTGAATATTTTAAAAATGCGTAATTTCCCAAAAGT
Source organism: Hydrotaea cyrtoneurina (assembly GCA_958296145.1). Classification (NCBI taxonomy): domain Eukaryota; kingdom Metazoa; phylum Arthropoda; class Insecta; order Diptera; family Muscidae; genus Hydrotaea; species Hydrotaea cyrtoneurina. The sequence goes on along the minus strand of OY282514.1, from coordinate 6,016,524 downwards.
CTATGGTTACCTAATGTGGCATTGAACGAACATTCGATTATGTACAAACATATTTTTATTTACGAGTATTGCGTGTACGTTTACTTGTATTTTCACAACCTTGGACAACTGTAGGCATCTTAACCAACTGTACACCGGTTTCATGCCTTCCTTCGGCATCAATTCAATGTACGTGACAATTTTATGAATTTGACAAAAATGCCTGGTATGAAAATAGGTCATGTTAATATAAACGTTTACATTTTGCTACCATTCATTAACGAAAGAAAGGAACACACGGAAGTTGTGGTAGACAGGTGGGTTGGTGGTAATTGTGGTGGTGGACGTGTCCTTCGGATTCGCAAAGCAAAAAACAAAAGGGTAAACACAATTCATATTTCCGTGTCTGTGGCTGCATTGGCGGGTGTGTTTTATTTTACACTACTTTAGGAGGCTTAAATGTGATATTTTCGATTTACATTTTCATAGAAGTTTCAAAAAATAATGAGGGTCGCCCAATTGAAAGTTTTGTGTTTGATGATAGCATACAAGATGTGCGTTTATTTCAGTCCGTTATTGATCACAGTGGTCGACACTCTATGCCTACACAGTGGAGGGCGCCCATCAGCAAGTAAAAACATTTTCTATCACAACTGAAATTTTTCTTAATCCAAAGTTCAAGGATATTTTTGGCAAACCTGTATAAAAAGACAATTAATTTGTAGAGCAAGGATTTACCTAAATGGTCATACATTTAATAGAAAGGCGAGAAAATTAGCAAGGCCACTTTCAGACGACTTCATTTTTGATAAAACAGCACAACGTTTACGAAATTTTCAAAAGAGATTTTTATAGTGACTATAGCTTTCTGTAAAATAATGTTCACAAATGTTTTCGTTAAATAGAATTTGGACAACATTTTTCATTTCATTTTTATTCATCTTTACTTGCAATTTAAAGCCTTACGGCCAATATAAGATAAATTACAAAATGCATTGATAAAACAGCATTTCGCACCTAAATAAAAAATTCGACGAATTTTTGGAAGAAATTTATTTTAAATATAACTTTGACGCAATTAAATAAAAATTACGACATGTTTAGTAAATACGAAATGGACGAGTTTTTTTTAAACTGAAACTCGTGGTTTGAATTGAATTAAATGTAATGAAATTTTTATTTAACAAAATCGGTTCATTAGACACAATTTTTACAGCATTTTTTGATTAAAACAACGCTAATGAAATTTTCAAATGAGATAAACATTGAAAAAAGTTTCTCTGATACAAAAGGAAATTTTCTAAAAGTGTTTCTAATTTTCATTTAATGTGTGGGAATTTTTATAGTTTACTATTACATTGTGCGAAACGAAGTACCAGTATTTATTTTAAGTTTCTATTTAGGTTTTCTGTTTGCCATTGAATACAATGTTTGGTCGTGAAGGCAATAGTAATGAATAAGGAAAATAAATTGACTGTTAAACAAAAATTCGACGAAATTTAATTTGAAGAAATTTTCCATGGTTTTCTATAAAAAACAAATCCTAGCCAATTTTGTATAAAAACAAATTCTACCCAATTGTCTATAAATACAAATTCAACAAAAATTTCTCTAAATACAAATTTGACAATATTTTCTAGAAAACATAAAAATTTGACGATATTTTCTGAAGAAACAAAATTTCAAGGAATACGATTTTTAGTCTGGTCGTGTGTTGGGTGTGTATTTGGCTGAGGGTTTATTCCTCTTCCGGTTTTCATTTACATTGACAATTTACTCAAATGAAAAAAAGGCGCAATAAACTCAGGGATTTATGTACATGAGTTGCTAATGACCGTCAGCGCGTAGTAGATGTTTGTGAGCGTGTATCATTTGTAAAGGATGTCAATGTACGTCAGTTTCTGTGGAAGTCAATATTTGTCTAGATTGGCAGCGAAAGAAACGTGTAGAAATCTTGTTCTCAGTTATGTACACACACATGTAGCCACAACCGTGTGCGGTTTTGCCAATGTTATGATTAATAATTGGTTGGTTGTTTTTTGTTTGTCTTTTTTTTTTTAGCTATCAAACGAAAGCAAACGAGGGCGTCACATGTAGTCAGCATGCCTGTAAGTGGGCAGGAAGTTGCGGGGGTGGGTGGCCGTTAATAGTGACAATGTTAACAATAATTTATATTTAAACAACATGAGTTTTGAAAAGTATTTCTGACAAAATATCTCCAAAGTTTGTGTATTATTTGTATTAACAATGACGCGCAGTTATAATTCATCGAAATGTTAATCGACCTTCGGTTTCGTACCGGACAGACTTGCCTTAAGACGAATTTGGGTTTAGTAAAACAAATATTTTTGTTTTTAAGTGGCACTGGCATTGTTGTCTCATACCAACAGCTTCATGGTCCAGGCCATCATGGAGTTAAGATGAAATTACTACGAAGTAGCATGAATGTTCTCATCCTTCGTCTGCGAGCACTTACTCAGGGAGGGAGAGAGTCTACCGCGGACTAGGCTGACTAGAAAATATTTTCAGGTCAGTGGTCATGTAAGTGATGGAACTGTAATGGGTATGTTGCAAGTAAACAATTCTCCGAAATGCCGACTTATTTTCCCGAGTATTTGTCAAGTCGGAAAAGAAGGTTATACACACATGAGGTGTTTGATGCATTCATCAACTTTTTAATCAGAAACAATTGTCTATATAAAAAAACGAAAAATCTAGAACAATAATAGATGCAACAATGGACGAAAGAGAATGAAAAACGGAAACGGAGGACCTCTATGAAAAATGTACGAGAAATATATTTGGAAAACACCCACTAGCTATTCGAAGTAGATACGTTTTCCACATGATGTGGATTTTTGTGTTATGTTCCCTATTGAAATCCGTTAGGAATTTTTTTTAGAAGATTTTGGCCTGTTTTCCTAATTGTGTTTTGCAAAAACATGATTTGTAAAACATTAATGACGACACCCAAATTCAACAATTCATTTGAAATTAGGACTCAAAGAATTCGAAAACTAATTTATTAATTAATTGCTTAAATACGAAAAATTCCTGAAAACCCAAATTTTTCAAGAAAACTCAATTTGTGCCAACTCTTATTATTTTCCAAAGAAATACTTTACACCACCATCTTCCAGAAAACAGGAACAGGAAAACAGTAACAATGGAGTTCAAAATGAACCCTAATGTCCATCCGTTGCCGATCGGGTTTGTTGTAACACACTGCTCGAGCAGAAGCTGAAGCCGGACGACCCAACACAACATGCACATGTCACTGGTGAGACACCACCCGAAATGTTAAAAAAAGTACCTGAAACATAGCCATTGGCAGTGAAATAATCTTTAAAAAGTAACTGTCAAATGGTTTTGATTGACATCCAAATAAATATTTCATTCACAAAATTTTTAAATTTTCTTGAAGTATCCTTCGCGAATACTTCGAGGTATCATCAGGACTTAGGACTCTGATATACAGACATTCTGGAATTCAATATGTGTGCATTTAATAGAACGAAACTCATCGTTGGCTTTGGTTATTGTCATAATATTTGCTAATTTCCACCCCCGAATTAAAACTCATCACTAACATTGTAAGTAAATTTAAATTTTTTTGGACGAGTTTATTTTCAAAACCACTCCCTCTTTTTGGGCGGCAGTGGTGTGATAGGTAGAGTGTGCAAGTATAGCACAACAAACCCAGGATCGTAACTTGATAAGAACATCAGCGGCCGTTTCCACCATATTAATCCCTAAACCATGTAAAACTTTAACGGCAGGCTTTTAATTGCACAATAGACTGATTTTGGAGAAATTCATGGAATGTTAATCGAAATACGTACACTATAGGACTTCAGACTCATCAAAACTTGCGGGTAAACCGACTTATATATACCCTCACCCTCAGTAAAAACATACAAGTCTCTATTCCAAAGTATCGGAAACTCAAAAGTGACCGTGGCTACCATCATTGGATGTAACCTCTGATGAAATGTCATAATAGCATGTTATAGAAAAATATTGTATTACATGTTTTTACAAAAAGGACGGAATATAAAAAGCAGAGTTTTTACTAGAAAATTGTATGCAGTTAAAGCTTTACTAAATATAGAATTTCGGAAAGTTTCGTTGAGCGAGTTTATATAATTACACGATTTCTAAAGTGGATGCAATGGTACATTTGTTTAGGAGGTACCAGAAGGGGAGTTGCCAGACTGCCAAGTTTTTGTCCAAGACTTAGTCTAACTATACGTTTACTAAATATAAAATTTTGGGCAAGATGTCGTTGGGCATATTGGTGTTATTACACGATTTCTAAGGTAGGAGGGACGGTACATTTGTATGGGAGGTACCAGAAGGGGAGTTGCCAGACTGCCAAGTTTTTGTCCAAAACTTTGTCTAGTTACACCTTTACAATATACAGAATTTGGGCAAGATCGCGTTGGTCATATTGATAGTATTACACGGTTTATAAGGGACGGGCTGGTACATTTGTATGACAGGTACCAAAAGGGGAGTTGCCAGATTTCCAAGTTTTTGTCCAAGACTTAGTCTAACTATACGTTTACTAAATACAAAATTTTGGGCAAGATGTCGTTGGGCATATTGGTGTTATTACACGATTTCTAAGGTAGGCGGGACGGTACATTTGTATGGGAGGTACCAGAAGGGGAGTTTTTGTCCGAAACTTAGTCTAACTATACGTTTACTAAATACAACATTTGGGCAAGATCGCGTTGGGCATATTGGTGTTATTACACGATTTCTAAGGTAGGCGGGACGGTACATTTGTATGGGAGGTACCAGAAGGGGAGTTGCCAGATTGCCAAGTTTTTGTCCGAAACTTTGTCCAGTTATACCTTTACTAAATACGGAATTTGACCAAGATCGAACCAAGATCGATTTGTATGGGAGGTACCCGAAGGGGTGTGGTCATATACCCCATATGCAATTTTGGGCAGTTTTGGGAAAATATTATGTCATGCCAAATTTCAGAGTGATTGCTTAACGCTTTCGAAAGTTATCGTGCGTACCAGCAAGACAGACGGACGGACGGACAGACGGACATGGCTCAAACGATTCAGAAAGTCATAAATCGAGTTTGGTTCAGACACCTGGGGTCTAATCTGGATATTTCTATGTGTTACACTTTTGAGTCGTATCAAATGATATATACCCTCCTACCCGTAGGGTGAGGGTATAAAAACACGGTGTGACATGATTTGACAAACACACATTCTAAATTGTTGCGATTTTAGTTTATTTTGCATAGTAACCAACTGTTTAATCAGATTTTCACAAAAGTCACGTAAATGTAACGTTAAATCTCTATTACGAAAGAATTGAATGGAACATTGTGGTTTACTCAACAAGATTGACCATCTTATAGGGAGGAGCGGAGCACGTTACGCTACTTTTTTTTTTTTTTTTTTTTTTGACTAACACTCAGGGGATGCCCCCTATAAATGCAATGCACTGTGTTAGCGATGGGAAATAAGGGTATTGGAGGGAGGAAAGAGGGAGTAGTGTTTGTTGACATTGGCCTTGAATTTGGTAATGTCATAGCAGGCAGGAAAAACACTTTCAGGAAGATTATTCCACAAACGAACAGTCCGGCTAAAGAACGAATTTTCTCTATAGTGCGTCGTCCGGTCAACCGGCCATTTGACAATGAACGGATGAGAGACCCTGGATAGCCGAGTATTCCGGCTAAATGTTCTAACGTCAGGGACCAGACGACGGATATCTTCTGAACAGATACCATTAAAATATCTATAGAATAGCGATACACAACCCACATTTCGGCGATGCTGTAGGGAGACAATAGAGCTGGATACCCTACCATCCCCTATCATCACCACCGCTCTCCTCTGTACACGGTCCAGAAGCTTCAATTATTAAAAGTGGAGCTGGACTGTGAAGACCATTATTACCGCACATGTCTATCAATCATTTTACACCGAATTGAAATTAATCATGTTATTTTTTTCTAAAGTAACCCCTACAGGAAAATATGCTACCGTAGAAAAATGTACAACACAAATTCAATTCAAAGTAATTCAACGAAATTGTGCAGTGATGTTAGACGAATTATCCAAAAATTGAAAAAAGTAGTCGCCAAACGAAATTAGTTAGTTGAAGTGTCAATTGTTCACCAAACACACCTCTCTTTTGATTCTTAGTATAGTGTGCTGTGTGGCATGTGGTATCGTTCTGTTTAAGCCACTTGTCGGTCAAGTCCAATTCTTCCATTTCTGATTATCGAACGGAATTTCGTTGCATTGGCCCAATGGTGCGACCATAATCGTCTTTGAGGAAGTATCGTCCAAGGGTGCATTTCCAGCTCTTGACTGTTCAAAAATAACTCATTGCTGAAGGCAATTTTTCCAAAAAAATGTGATACAGGTACTCTACGGCCGACACTCTTCGGCTGCAAACTCTAGATGTCAGAAATTAGCGCGGCACCATTTGAAAGCTTAATACTGTGTTTCTTTGTCGAAAATACAGGTGGTTTTATAGAAAACCACACATACTTCCTCTCTTGGAAATATTCAGCAAACGACTTGGGACGTCTATCTCTCTATATGGTTTTTGGTTGTTAGAATTGATCTGTAAGGTCTCGCCCTATGAGATTGAAATAAATAAATTTCCCCGATTCAAAGTAAGATTGTGTATTTAATTTCGCTGTTTTGCTTGCGCAAATTTTCCCCATCAGCATTGCACAGTTGTTTTGTTGCCTGATTTTAGCTTGGAGTGACTGTACTGCCACTGACGTAAATAACTATTTCTTTTATAAATGTTCGAGAGTGAAACTGAATTGATGATTTCTTCCTGTTTACACAAAATAAATGTCAAATCAAATCGACAACAATATTATAATTGAATAAAAAAAAATGTCATTCCTGCGCATTATAATTGCAAAACGTTTTATTTATTTACGAAATATTTGCATAAATGTATGTGCATAAAATTTAAATGAGAGGACAGGACAGGATGCTCAACAGCGTGTAGGCGTTTCAGAAAAGTTTTAGTATAAAATGATAATGATTTATGTGCAGATGCACGTGCTTTATATTCAGAGGATTTGTTTTTAAATTGTGTCTGTTGGTACCGTTGACAGGAAGCAAAATAGTGTAAATTAACTTAACTTAACTTGTTGAAATATTTTGTAGATTTTGAATTTTATGTTACGAACAAAACACAAGTGGTTCATATATCCTGTATGGTCTATAGGAGGTCCCAAAAATATACGAAATGATATACGAAAGACAACTGTCATCAAAAATCGCCAATAAACGTAGACATGTAGGCAGGTCCACCCAAAAAAAAAACTTGAAAATCCTGCTGAAATGGCATTTCGATTAATGGCATGACCAAGATTGTTTTGTGGGTTGGTTTATTAAAGAAAAATGGAAAATCCTTCTGAAATGGCATTTCGATTAATGGCGTGACCAAGATTGTTTTGTGGGTTGGTTTATTAAAGAAAAATTTAAAATCCTTCTGAAATGGCATTTCGGTTAATGGTGAGCGGTACACAGGCATAACAAAGATTTGTTTGTGGGCAGGTCCATCAAAGAAAAATTGAAAGTCCTTCTGAAATGGCATTTCGGTTAATGGTGAGCGGTACAGAGGCATGACAAAGAATTTTTTGTGGCCGAAGATAGAAACATGGGTTTGCATGATCTTTGTTTTTCTCAGCATTAGACGCCATGCAACACAGTCCACGCCGCAATTGTTTTATTGTTCACCAGGATGCTTATTCTGTCGTCTCGCCGATGTCAATTGGCCACCTTGGAGATGCGATCTGATGCCGTTATGGGCTACCCTGAAGTACCGAAAAAATCCAGTATCGATTTCGAACCTTCAGGAGACCCTTGAGATAGAGCCAGTAATCGTCACCTAAGTCTAGGAAATAGACGATTGACAGGATGCTATTCTTTGAAAACACTTTGTACATGGTGGTGTTATTTTGAATCACCCGGCATTTCGGTAGCTGTCACTTTTTAAGCTTTTATTCTTTGACATTTGACAAGTAGAAACTACGCCATTACTAAAAATGGAACTACACGTATACTCGCTTCAACAGCGCACTATAAAAATGGTGAAAATCTTGCGCTACGTGCCCCACAAGCAACGAAACCATTGCTCTTTTTCGGACCGTGTTATCTCTTGTGATTTAACACCTTGCGACTTCTTCCTTTGGGGCCACGCGAATGATAAGGTCTACGCCAACAGCCCAGCGTCGAGTCAAGACCTCAAAGATAGAATGGGGGTTTGGTTATGGAAAATTTCATTAAAAGGATATGGTCCTGTAAGCGTGGTCGTGGTGGCCATTTGGCTGCTATTGTTTTTCATTATTATCGGCATACCTTCCTTTTTATTATGAAATAAACATCCGATAAATTATCTAAAAAAATTTAATTTTTCTTTGAATACCAAAATAACACCTCTTCTTGGAAAACCCTGTCTATGGACCACCTTTTACATAAGAAGACTGACCTATTTTCCAAATCCTTTCCTTTTCTACAATATCAATAGCATTAGTTTTTGGGTCATATAAATTTCATTGAAGCCAGATCCTATTTCTATCTTTTCTTAGATTATAAGCTTTACTTTCCAATAGCGTCCCCGAATGTATGCGATTTATTTTCTTCAATCTCAATAAAACGGACATCTAGGTCCATGCAAGTGACCTCTGGCAAAATTTCATTGCATTTCAAATACTACATAGTTAGCAAACGCGGATGCTTAGACGGACATAATCAAATCGATTCTGCTAATAATAAGAAAAGTGGTGTCCGTCTTAAATATATTTTTGCGTTATAAATAATAAAACTGGTTTCCGTCTCATACATCTTTGTATGATAAAGATGAGCCTTGATGTTATCCATCTATAATTGCCCTTTGCACAGAGGGCTTGCTGTCGTTTATAACGTGTCAGTACTCCCCGTGATTACTCTGAAATATTTGTTTATAACTGACACCGGATTTTGTTTTAGTAATAAATTTCTATTAATCAAACGCCTTGTACTTTTTCCTCCATAACTTGTCTGCCATAATCAGCCATTACCACAAATACCAAATATACGGTGCACATGTTTCCTACCGTTGCGTACATCAGGCATAATTCTACTAAAAAAAATAATGTGATATCAATGGAAAAGTAAAAATAATGTAATCCCAGTATTAGTAACACCAGTACTCCTACTCATTGTGGCCATTCGCTGGTGAGGTACCTGACAGCGATACCGTCGAGATTGAAACGATTTACCCCATCACAATTCAATTGTTCTGTGGGTTTTTTTCGTGTTTTGTTTGGGTTTGTTTTTTTCGTTTTGATATTTTCTGTTTGTCAAAAATATTTCATAAAAATCACGTTTTGTACATGGAAAATCGGAGAAAAAATCCGGTTTCCTTTACGTTTTGCATTACTTTCGTTTTGTTTGCAATACAAATTAACAACACATTGTTTGCTTTTGTATTTCCGTTTGTTTTGTTGTCTCCTTTTGTGCGTTTTTTTTTTGTCCTCTTCCCAATTCATGGCATATTAATGAACAATAATATCGCATATCTATTCTGGGGCGAATAATTTTAAACACAAAAAATCATTTGAAATTTTTTTCTGTAACTGTGGGAGGGTATCATACGATTATTCTGCACATACTGGTAACATTTGGGAGTCCTTGTTCGAAGTCCTTGAAATGGTATGATTTACTATTTAAGTAAATTGTAAAAAAAATTTACCTTATATTTAATAGGCACAGTTAAAACTGTAAACCTTATCCAGTTGAGAGCTAGCTCGAGTATAAGTGGTGTGCTATGTCTTCATCGTCTTTGCTCGAACATAGTTCTTTTCCCACGTAGCACATTGTTCACTAGCAAAACTACAGCATCTGAGGATATAAATACAAGCATGTGATTTTATGTGTACGAACATCGAGCAGGCCATTCGTGAGATAGAGCCAGAAACTGTTAACAAGGTGTTTGAACATTGGATTGACAGGAATGCCAAGACATCCGGGCCAGCCAGTTGAATGATGGAATAAACCAATTTTAAAAAGAAATTGGTATATGGACCGCCGTCTATATTTCACTCATCGCTTTAGGGAGAATATGCATAACTAAAACAAATTTGGTTCAATTTCCAGTTAAACGAAACCGGCAGATCTTCAGTGACATTCCCGTGTAGAACTTACCTCCAATATTATTTAGGTTTGCTGGGTTACTTAAAGAGGAAGGTAAGCCGTTAATAATGAAAAACAACATCAGCCAAATGGCCACGACGACCACGCTTACAGGACCATATCCTTTTCATGAAAATGTCCATAACCAAATCGCTGTCCTATGTCCTCGATAGCCTTTCGAATTCTAACTTTGAGAACTTGAATCGACGCTGGGCTGTTGGCGTACACATTATCTTTCACCTGGCCCAAAAAATAACACGATCCGGAAACTTTTTAGTTTTGCGAATTGTGACTGCAACCATTTTTGTAGTGAATTTTAATAATTTCAATGGGTTTTTGAGGCGCATATTGTTCCATTTTTAGTAATGGCGTAGTTTCTACTTGTCAAATGTCAAGGAATAAAAGCTTCAAAAGTGACAGCTACTGAAATACCGGGTGATTCAAAATAACATGAAATAAAATCAAACATTCGGTTTTGATTAGTGGGAGCTGAAGTGGGTCTGTTATAAATTGTTTAGGATACTGAGTAGACTGTATCGGCGTCTATGTAATTACCATGAGTAACTCAACACACACACGTTACCACTGGGATTAGGTCTCGGAATTGTGAGGAACACCATGACCATGATTTACTGTTGAAACTAGTAGGTTGTAATCAATACGAACGTCCCAAATTAATGGTCTTTATCGATTTTCTGTATTCAAATTCGACTTTAACTGATTTTCAGATATTCAAAATCAACTGTAAACGATTTTTGTGGTATTCGAATTATACTTTAATCGATTTTCCGATACTCAAAGTTGACTTTAATCAATTTTTTTAAAACTTGCGGATATTCAGGTATTCAAAATGGGATTTAATCGACTTTCAGATATTCGACTGACACAAACCCTTGATTTTATTCTTTTTTTCTAACCATTTATTCATCCGAACATGTAAAGTAATGAATATTGCACCAACATACTATAAGTGCTTATGTGCTTAAGGAGAGTGGCACAATCACTTGATTGCTCCAGTTTGCTGGTATCGTGTATGGGCCATCTTAATATATATTTACCCCCGACACTGATTCACTGACTCTGTCACGCAGTGCGTAGGAATTTAAATAGGCATTCTATAATTTTCTATATTCTATAAATAATAATAATAAAAAAAATAATTTTTTTTGTACAGAAATTGTGTTTTCCCCAAATTTTTCGAATTTTTTTTTTTAAAAAATTTTTTTTTCAACAAAAATTTTTTTTACAAAATTTTTTTTACAAAATTTTTTTTCCAATTTTTTTGTTTTTCAACAAAAATTTTTTTTCCAATAAATTTTTTTTTTCAACAAAATTTTTTTTTTCCACAAATTTTTTTTTTCCACAAAAATTTTTTTTTTCAACAAAGTTTTTTTTTTCAACAAAAATTTTTTTTTGATCGAAAATTTTTTTTTTAACGAAAAATTTTTTTTTTTCAACATAATTTTTTTCCATATTTCAACGGGCGCCATAGGCGCATTACAACTTACTAGTATAATAGATTCTATGAAATTCAAAGTGGATTTTAAGAAAATCAAAATTATCGATTTTGGCACATTCAAATTAAATATTAATAAACTCATTTAAAGTATCCTGTCACTAATTGGGCTGATCCTGAACCAAGATTTCCAATAAAAAAAAAACATACAACTCATCATGGGCGTGTCGACTATTATACTCTGTTATGCAGTCGATGGTGGAGTGCATATACGATTCGTTACGGCCGAATCAAACGCCATTCTTTCTTGTTTCCCTCTCTAAATGTGATTAACATAATGCATGTTAAAAATGGTATAAAATGGCAAGCAACATCCTGCATCGTATGTCCAACGTTCACACAACTTAACATGGCTTTGTGTCGGGATATTGTTACATACATATTTATGAACGGAGCACATTATTTTACAACTTGGGATCATTCATGATCCATGGCATTTCACAGTCGGTCACGTTCTGAAATGTATTACTCGCTTCTTGTGCCAAGTTCACGTTATTCACATCACATTGAAATTCCAAATGCTAATGAATATCACATGACAATAAGACGAATCACTGAAGCGCATTTGCCTGAAGGCATGTTATGACTGTGTGTGTGTGTGTGTACAAATAATTATTGTTAAATATGTGATTATGTTTTGGTTTGAGATACTAAGGAGGAATTACAGACATTTTGCGAATGACATTTTTCTCAGCAATAGGTTATGACTAACTGACTTGGAAGTGCGAAGTACATAATTAGAACCAAATAAGATGTCCCCTATACACTGGCAAATAAATTGGGACAATACCCAGTAGGAAAAAGAAGCATGCAATAATGCATTACAGTATGCTTACTTTCCGTCCGAGAGTGATGCTATCTTCCCTTACGAATTCCCATTACTTTCTTAAAAGAATTTCCGCCTGCCGTAAGCATTAATTTGGAAGGAAAAGAAGACATGGAACATGCTTCCACTTTTGTTTCTAAAAATAAAGTGAAGGCAATGCATGTTATCACTCGAGAATCTTCGTGTTTGGATTCCACAATAACTTCTTTATGGCAATGAAAGTGTAATGCATTGCAATATTGAGAACGTGCATTCCAAATATGGTTTCTTTTAGGAAGAATTTGTAAGTTATGCTTTTCCAAAGCATGAATTTTTCCCTTCTCGATACATGAAAACGTAAGCAATAATACTTCTTTTCTCGCTTACAGTGTAATGTATGCGTAAGGGATAAAAACGTATTTAGAATGAAATTGAAAATGTAGATAATATTAACGTGTTTTTATTAAATTAATATCTAATAATATTATATTACTAAATTGATATACACTAAATATAATTTACTAGTAAGTTGTAATGCGCCTATGGCGCCCGTTGAAATATGGAAAAAAAATTGTGCTGAAAAAAAAAAAAATTGTTGAAAAAAAAAAGTTTCTTGGAAAAAAAATTTTTTCTTGAAAAAAAAAAATTTTTTTGGAAAAAAAAAATTTTGTGGAAAAAAAAAGTTTGTTGAAAAAAAAAATTTGTAAAAAAAAAATTTATAAAAAAAAAATTTTGGAAAAAAAAATTTTGGTAAAAAAAAATTTGGGGAGAACACAATTTCTGTACAAAAAAAAAATATTATTTTTTTTATTATTATTATCTTAATATATATTTACCCTCGACACTGATTCACTGACACACTGATTCACTGACTCTGTCACGCAGTACGTATGAATTTAAATAGGCATTCTATAATTTTCTATAAATAATAATAATAAAAAAAATAATATTTTTTTTTTGTACAGAAATTGTGTTTTTCCCAAATTTTTTTTTACCAAAAATTTTTTAAAAAATTTTTTTTTTTTACAAAATTTTTTTTTTACAAAATTTTTTTATCCAAATTTTTTGTTTTTTCAACAAAATTTTTTTTTCCACAAAATTTTTTTTTTAACAAAATTTTCCATATTTCAACGGGCGCCATAGGCGCATTACAACTTACTAGTTATTTATAGAAAATTATAGAATGCCTATTTAAAATCCTACGTACTGCGTGACAGAGTCAGTGAATCAGTGTCGAGGGTAAATATATATTAATATAATAAGTTGGTTTTCAATAAGTTGGTAATTAAAAAACACGCCGTCTCACGCAAGTAGCAGAAATTTAATGACACAGAATGACATTTTTTGATTTATCGTCCAACAACAAGTAAGCATACCTGTTTTTTGGCTTTGACTTGCATTCCGTTCCTAGTTTCTTTTAGTAAGCGAAGAAATGAGGTATTCAAAATTTGCCAAAAAAGAGAAGCAAGCATAACTGTTTGTTGGCTTCGGCTTTGCTGCCGTTTCTAGTTTCTTGTAGTAAGCGATGAAATGAAGTATTCAAAATGTTTAGGATTTACTTTGCATACCTTTTCTAGTTTCTTTTAGTAAACAACAAAATGAAGTATTCAAAACTTGCCTTACCATTGGAAGTACCTTACCATATTTCCGACTGGGTATTTGTGTTGGACAAACCAACATCACCAACATCAAATGGACTGTTAATTTTCTCACAAGGGGATGGTGGAACATCATCTTTCTGTTCGATAGACGAAGACCTAAATAAGTGCATTTTTCAGTTATAACGGGTGTTATTTTAAGAGCTTTAGAATTTTAAATGATAAATTTTTTTTTTATTACATGTTAGTACTGTGAAGAATAAAACCCATGCACATCGCCCAAGAACAACTGAGATTATTGCTGCTGTAGCCCAAAGTGTTGAAAAAAACCCAGGTATGTCCATTCCCCGGCGGTCTTTGGAATTGGGCATTCCACAAACGTCGTTACATCGTATTTTGCATAAAGACTTGGGTCTTAAGGTTTATAAAGTTCAGTTAACACAAGAACTCATCATAACACAAGAACCGATCATCAACAACGTCGTGTCTTTGCTGATTGGGTCCTTGAAATGCATGAAAATGATCTGGAATTCCATCGAAGATTCATCTTGACTGATGAGGTCCATTTCCACCTCGGCGTCTACGTCAACAAGTTAAATTATCGCATCTGGGGCTCGGAAAACCCAAGAGTTATTGTTGAGAAGTCTCTCCATCCTCAACGTGTGACTGTTTGGTATGGTTTATAGTTCGGCGGGGTCATTGGACCTTACTTTTTCGCAAATGAGGTTGGAGTTACGGTTACGGTGAATGGATTGGCCCATTATGAGGCTCATTTCCACCTCGGGGGCTACGTCAAATTGTCGCATCTGGGGCTCGGGAAACTCAAGAGCTATTGTTGAAAAGTATCTCCATCCTCAACGTGTGACTGTTTTGGTGTGGTTTATGGTCCGGCGGGGTAATTGGACCTTACTTGGAAAATGAGGTTGGATCAACAGTTACGGTGAATGGATTGTGATATCGAGAGATGATTAATGATTTTGGAGTTGGATGATATTGAGCTAAACAACGTTTACTTTCACACAAGCAACGAAACCATTTCTCTTTTACGGGCAAAGTTTCCGGAACGTGTTATATCTCGAAGAGGTGATCACAATTGGCCACCGAGATCTGGTGATTTAACACATTGCGACTTCTTCCTTTGGGGTCATGTAAAAAATAAAGTCTACGCCAACAGCTCAGCGTCGATTCAAGACCTCAAAGATAGAATTCGCAAGGATATCGAAGACATAGGGCAGTCACTTTGTGATTTGGTTATGGAAAATTTCATGAAAAGTATATGGTCCTGTAAGCGTGGTCGTCGTGGCCATTTGGCTGATGGTGTTTTTCGTCTTTATTACGAAATAAACATCAGATCATTCATCTCAACAAATTCCAATGTTCTTTGAATACCAAAATAACATCTCTTGTGGGAAAACCCTGTACAATTAGAATGCTTGTATGCGATTGCAGTTAAGAATGCACATCACGACCGACCAATTTATTCTGCGTAATTCGCGTTTTTTTATGCAACGCAGGAAGTAGTCCATTGCTGCATGGTTTAACTGCAGAAGTACGCGTGGTCCCACAGGTTATCACAAACCTGCAGTAATTGACCCTGTCTGGCTAGTAGCTGTTGTCCTTGCTATCTCTGTACTTTATATTCAAGTTAACGTTTTGAGTTTTGGTCTCGGTGTGGAATTGTGGCTCCATCCCATGAAGGGTTTGCTCGATATTTTCCTCAAGGGCATGGATTGTTCGCATAACACCGGTCCTTCACGGTACCTCACAAGAAAAGTCAAACGTCAAATCGCAGTTCCAATTGACATTGCCGAATTTGGTGGGGTGGGCATGGCCATAACCATAACAAAAATGATTTATCCTGGCTTTGTAGAGCGAGTGTCTCATATCACCGAAAACTTCATTTCAATAACCGCACACTGTTTTTAATGACCAACATTCAGGGAATGCCTCTATAAATGCCATGCACTGTGTGAGTGGAAGGAAATTAAAGTATCGGAAGGGGGAAAGAGGAGGTAGTGGTTGTTTTGAATTTGAGAATGTCATAACTGGCACATCTGCTGGACGAACATTCCACATACGGTTCAGCTGTAGAACGAATTTTCTCTTTAGTCCGATCAACCGTTCACTTGACAACGAACGGATGAGAGTCCCTTGAAAGCCGCATATTCCAGCTAAATGTTCTAACATTAGGGGCAAGATGACAGATATCTAAGGAGCAGATACTGTTAAAATATCTGTAGAACACAACATTGAAATACGTTTTCATTATTTGCCAAAGTTGTTCAAGCGTAAATCAATTCTTTTCGACCCACGAAGATATGATTCTGAAGATTTCAAGCGGGAAAAGAGCTGTCACTGTCAAACTAACATATGGATCAAATATGAACCACCCGTTATATCGCATAGTCGCGTCCGTTTTAAATTCCCTTTCTTGGATTTAAAATAAAACAAGATCGTTTAACATGTATTTAAATAAAATTTCCATTAGAAATTTATTCAATATTTATAAATATTGTTTGGTTTTTCTCTTTTTTTTTAATACAGCGGAAACATTTCTGTGTGCAAAATTTAAATAAATTTAATGCTTACAAATCTAAAACAATTTATATGAAAGTAACAAATTAAAAAAAAAAATATTAACAAAGATTTTTCAAAATATAAATGCAAAGCGAATTAAATAGTCAGAGGGACTTTATTTTCCTCAAATTTATTTTTTTTTGGGGGGATTTAATTTTTTTTTAAGTTTTTAAATTTTTTTCAAAATGTGAATTTTTTAATTTTTCTTAGGTTCCAACTGTTTTTTTTTTTGTTGTTTTTATTATGTTCTTTTTTTTTTTGGATTCAAATTCTCGACATTTAAGTATAGAAGTACACTTAAACTGAAAATGAAATTCGTTATTTTTGTGCGGGACGTTGCATTTATATTTTTATAATAGGAAAATAAAAATATAAATCATAAGAAAACTGAATGAAAGCAAAAATGTCAATAATAATTATAATTAAACAATTACTACAATTCTTCTTACATAGCTACCAAAACAAAAAAATGTACACACTTTTTTCATTTGTTAGTCGTTTGTTAGTTGTGGTGGTTGCGTTTGTTTTTTTTTTTTTTGATGTTGATGATTTTTTTTTCTCAAAATAATTCCGATGAAAGAATAAAGTTTTTGCGGTTTATTCTTAAATCTAGAAAATATTTTGTGGATTTTTTTTTTACAATTTTTTTTGGCGTCTAAGATTTGGTTGGAAATTGTTTCCTTAAATCTTAAATGTGTTTTTTTTTTAGTTTAAATATTTGTTTCCAATTTAAATTAAATTAAAACCTTTTTATATCACAGTTCTTTACATTTTGAATTCTTTGTTGAGCTTGTGGAGCATGGGTAACAAAAAATTCAAAAATTTTCAGTTTGTTTTTTGTTTGTATAAATATTTGAAAAATCAAAAAAACTTCGAAATCTTGCTTTCAAATGAAATTCTGAACTGTTTGGTTGTTGAACTGTTGTCAATTAGAGTTAAAAGGTTACAATCTTGGAGTGGGGGGCGGAGGGGTGAGTTTAGTGTTGATAACATTACTGAGGTTAAACATTTATTACGGTAATTTTCAATTATTCATTTTGTCCTTAGAGTTTTAGTTTTAGCTTTAGAAAGGAATGTTTTTGTTTTTTTTTCTGCAGACAATAGTTACGAATTACATAGATTTTATTTAACAAACTATTTGTAGGTTTTAACTATTGCTGTTGATAATATTGAGTGAGTGCTTTGTCCATTCAAAATTCCATTTAAAGACAAATTTTCAAACAAATGTCAGGCCAAGTATTTTTTTTTTTTGAGCCTTGGTTACAATTTTCTAATAAAAACTTAGAAAACAAAAACATTATTTGCCTGTAACTTACACAATAAAAATCCAAAAATATCCTAATTTTGAGTAGTAGTTATTTTCGGTTTCCTCTTCAAACAAAAAAATATTATAATCCCTACCATTTTCTTCTTCACAATTTCAAACATTATTTGTCTACTTTATGGCAAACGAAATAAGAAAACTAACTAAGATCTCAATTCCTTGTAAAATCTAATTTTCAAAATTTGTTTTTCTGTAATCTAATTCTTAATAACTAAGTACAGCTAATTTAGCGTTTTTCTTCTTCTTCTTCTTCTTTTTTGGGTTTCTCCACCATAATTACAAAATCAATTATGGCTTTGATAAAAAAAAAGTATACTTATACATTCTTTTTTTAAAATGTATGTAAAAAATCTCCTGTTTCATTTCTTTCCTTATTACAATTATTTGTTTGTCCTGTTAGTTCCTTGTAGTTGCATCTTCTCCTTTCTCCTTGAATTGACATGACTGGGCGTTTACCAACTATCCTCCGGTGCTGGTCACAGGCTGGTTGTGGCGGTAAAACCTTGACGCCTTTTCAATACGCGCGACTTGTGGAGTTCACCCTTGTGACAGGGCACCACGGTTCCTTGGTTGATCGCCAGCGACTTGTGACTGTAGCTGTTGTTGCCGATGAGGGTGCCCAGCATTTTACTCACGGAGAATTTGCGATTTTGTTTCTGGGGCCGGGCTCGTGAGTCGATGATGAGCTTTTCGAATGCTTTGTACAGGGTGGGTGTGTACTCGGCTACCGAAACTTCACAGAAGCCAATTGAGCTAGCAGCGGCGAGTGCAGCGCCTTCTTTTTCGTGGACCTGCAAGTAGAAGAGGGAGAAAAGAGGAATTAATATGAGATAAATTCAAAAAAAGGAGGAACATTTAAAAGGGCTGAAGAAATCTAAAAAAAAATTTCAGGCAATTCCCACCATTTTTGTACACCAAAATCACCAAAATAAAATCTATTCTTAATATAGTCATTATTTTTTTTGAATGTTTGTTTTAAAATTATATAAGTTCATATGACGATAACCGAAAGTGATAAAAACCATTTGCTATATTCCCCCCACTCTCAAAATACAATACACCTGATGACTAATTTCATTTTCAATGGAGGAAAATTCAATTTGCTTTCGCAGTTTTCTTTTGTCCAAAATAAACATAAATGAAAAACTAAATACATCAACAGCAACTAAGTACGGCAGCAACGAAAAAGTATTTTTAAATTAAAAAAAAAAAAATCAAACAAACAAACCAAAATAAATCATAAATACCAAGTCGAAGCAACAACAAAAGGGACAAATAAAAGAAATGGATAAAAATAAAAATAAATGTTTATTTTGGTTAGCATTTCTGTTGTTGTCGTCGTTTTCCATACGTATTATTTTCACATCGAATCACCGGACAAAATGGAACTGAATAATCAAATAAATATTGTTATTTGGTGCTACTGAGACATTTTGCAATGCGAACATAGTAAAAATTGACTTTTTATGTAAACATTTAATAATTTTTAGTAATATTTTGTATTTACACTGAGGAATTGATTGATTTTGTATGTTCAGGTTTTGAAGACATTTGTTGCAACTACATGCCCAGTATGTAGGAAACTGTGTTGTACATGGTCAAGGAAACCGAACAAGGTTTTCTAAATGTTGTCCTCAGAAAACTACCAAAAAAAAAACGAAAACCCCACGATATAATGGAAAATTTTCCAAAAAGACAAGAAGATCTATGAAAATAAATTGAAATTGTACAGTTTATATTTATTTTATTTTATGGGACATTTTTGTAGTCAATTAAAACGAAACCACAAGAGAATTGTGGACATTTTCCAAAACGTTGCAAAACGAATTTGTTGATAAAATTGAAGGTTTTGCTGCGGTTGTAAATAAGAAATGCTATTCCATTGATGTGTGCCAAATCAGTTCAGCTGTGAAAATTTATCATTTATCCAATCATTTTTAAGAAACTGGCAATTAAAAAAGAAAATTAAAGCCAAAATTTATTAAAGATTTATGTAAAATATTTGAGAAATCGTCCTCATTTGCTCCATCACGAAATGTTACGAAAAATATGCACGTACTGTATACTCAACATATTTGTAAACGCAAAAATGGTATGCATACATATCGATGGCTTAATTTAGAAAGGGCGTAACTGTTCACAAATTCCTGTACAATTTTCACAAATTATGCACTATATTAATAGACATTTATTTGTACTGTACAAACAGTATATCGTCACTTGAAACCGAAATCTACACCCAAAATCGTATTTTTGACTGATTCTTGTAAAATGGACTAAAATACATGTCTCAGCGTGTTTGGCTTATCCTGTGAAACTATTGGTGAAGTCATTTGGGATTTCTGGTGACGATATGTTTCCACAAATATAAGTTTAATTATATCCGATCCGATTATTCGAACTTCTACTTAATTGTACACGGAGGAAAAAAACATCCTATTACGTTTGGGCTAGCATCAATGTTCCCAAACATATATATGATTGCATGCAAACTAAAACTCTAAGGACAACATGAATAATTGAAAGTTACCGTAATAAATGCTTAACCGCAATAATGTCATCAACACTAAACTCACCCCTCCCCCCACACTCCAAGATTGTAACCATTTCACTGTAATTGACAACAGTCTCTGTAACATATTTTGCAGGCAACATGTATATGTTTGGAGCAGGACCCAAACATACAGCCCTATTATGAAAACTCCCAGGGAGATAATTCCCGGGGAATTTATTTATGTTTCGAGAATAATACCCTTTTTTTTTAAATAGATCGTGGGAATAATGATAAGGGACAGACATTTTCGATTATTCGGAGTCAGCTTTTGTGTTTGACTCCCGGTCTGTTTAGAATTGAGGGATTTTCATCTGAAAAAAGGAAATTCCCCGGGAAATATCTCCCAGGGAGTTTCCATAATCGGGCTGATTGTGTTTGGGCTAGCATCAATGTTCCCTAACATATATATGATTGGATGTAATCATATTTTTAACATATTTTTTCCTTGTGTAGTGCTAAGTGAACGATATTCGAAATCAATGAGAAATGGTTTACAAAAATTAGGAAAGAAATCCATTTGTCTGATTTTCCATTTCAACATTCCTGTAAAAAAAAAACAATTAAAGTTTCTAATTCTTGAAAATGTTAAAAAAAAAACACTCAAATTATGATGGATGTGGATGAATTCTTGAAAAATATTTTAGAGATTTCTGTAAACATTTTGCATTACTGCCAACGTGATGACAAACTTAATATGCACTCGATGTAGAACATAAAAAACTCAAATGATTTATTTGTCGCCAACCCCTTGAAATGAATGGTGGTGATGACCTCCGTCTGCGAATAACCCAAATATTTTAAAGATAATCTTTGTATTTGTTGTTTCTACAGCTATAAACTATCACGTCTAGCCACTAGTCTCTCTAGCCTCTAGATCACATATTATTAGCACGGCAATTTATCATTTCATTTGCGTTCCGCTGAACGAAATTTAGGTCATTGATTTCTATTGACTGTTCTGCTACTGTCTACCCTAGCAGTCCGTACAGTACAAGTAAATCCCCATTAAAAAGAAATGCTCTTATTTAGCAGTCAAGTATTTGCCGTTGACATACTTTTATTTGAAAACAACAACAACAAAAAAACACACGTTGAACTAATTTTTTTTAGCTTTAAAGAAAAATTTGAAATAAATTGAAATAGATCGCAATTACTTAGCTCGAAGGTAATTGCAGAAAATATGGCCAAACAGGCGCATAAGAAGGCGAGACCAACAGACAAACACAGAAAGGATGATCTGTTTATTGAAGTATATCATTTTTGAAAATGACCGCCAATATTGACAGATATTTGTCATAATTTTTTCATTTTTTTTTTGCAAACGTCCGTCTTGCCGTCCATCTCTGTGTCTGTTAACGATTTAATGAAAATATTTTGTATTCGTTTTGTTCCAAGTGTATGCCAAAAATGAAATGTATTACATTTTTCCAGTATTCAAAAAAAATATATGAAATATTTATGTGATGTTTCATAGTTGGAATTTAATTGTGTTTGTATTCATTATTAGACGCATAAATGTAAAATGTATTGTTCGTTGCGAATAAAACAACATTTTGAAAACTCAATGTCTTATTCAACGCGCGCCACTTACCAACCAACACACGACGTCGTCGTGCGTCTCAACAACAACGAACGCCAAAAGTCATTTTCAATATCTGTGGTGGGTTTCGACAAAAGTATTTTGAAAAAAAGAAGACGAAAAAAAACGGAAAATACCACGCGCCAGTCTCAAGGAGGAAATAAGTGGCATACATATATTCGAACAAAAATTGTGTTTTTGTTTCGGTTTCTGTGATTTTGTTGTTTGTTTTAAAATGCCTAAAACTACCACAACTTTACTGTTGACCATTAAACGTCGCTTTTCGGAACAAAAACTTTTTTGTGCTTGCTGTGTAATTTATTTGATGTTAATGTTGATTTTTCGCTGGGGCTTCTGTTTTCTTGTTGTTGGTGGCGTTATCTGCCTGTTGTGCTTTATAGTCTTACAATAATTGGAGCGCAGCGAGTTCAACGACATTTTTCAATATTTTCTGTTCAGTTTTCACATTGTGTTTGTTAATAACTCATATTTACATAAATTGAGTTAAATGATCGGTGCGCCCCCAAAGGCTCTACTACACCTGAGTTCATTCTGATTGGATTCTCGAGCTGTTCACTCAGTGATGTGTCCGTTTTTTTTTGAAGGACGCTTGCGTTTACTTTTGTCTACTTGCAGAAGTGTCGAGGCGGGTGCTCTTTTGTGTATTATTTTGTTTTTGTTTTAATGATGGCACCCCTTATTGGCTTAATCGAACATTTTATAGCATTTTTATAGCCTTTTTTTTGTTGGTTTCATGTCCAAATCCTCTAATTTCGTTGAAGGTTAATTCACAATAACAATCGAATGGGAATCTTACAAGCGATCGCTCGTTTGTTAAAGATTTTATGAGAGAACAAAATTACATTAAGAAAAAAAATAAACAAAATTTTACAAAAATACCAAACAAATCTGGCAAAGGTAGAGATCAGAGATTTTAGGAATTTAGGAAAAACATATTTCACAACAATTACCCAGTATAATGGGTCAATTTAATAAATTCCTTTGGTTTAAAAAAAAATACAGAAAATAGTCGAAGATTTCTAACCAATTTTTTGTTTTATTTTACCACAGCGAACCTTTTACATGTAGCTAGCAGATGTATGGACTGCATGAGTATTATGTATACACATACGAAAAATAAAACAAAAATACAAGAATAGCTTCAATTTTGTGTTGTATTCCAAAATTGCCCGCATGGTATTTAGCCATAATTTTTTTTTCATAATCTAGTAGACGAAATATTTTCCAAGTCTTTAGTTATTAAATGTTTTTGACAGTGAAAGCTTTTCTTTTTTTCCTCCAAAAGACAATTCCGAATAATTACCACGTTTTTACCACACACATCAACCAAAAATCAATCCTAACTCTCACGTTTGCTTTTCGATTACATTCCATCACATAATAATACATAATTCCACATTCTCTAATTTACTGATTTTTTTTTGTAATTATCTTCCACTGTCATTCGCCGCAGTAAATATTGTCATTCGATACCGTACTTGAACAATAGAACATGGAAGAGAAAAAAAAAACATTCCTGAGAGGTAGAAAAAATCCTCGTTCCCGGAAAGCAATGGCCAAGTGTAGTTATCCACCGGATTGACATTGTTTTTTGTTGTTGTAGTATTTTGTTTGTTCTTTCACCACAGGTAACTTTTCACGTGTAGCCAGCAGATGTATCGAATGGCATGTCATGCCATGGTCACCGATGGCATGTGTGATGTGAAACGCCGATCAATGGGTGGAACGGAAATCTCATATTCAACGAATATGGGTGTTCTTCCTGTTGCGAGATGAATGGGTTGAGGATATTCTTTTTATTTCAGAGATAGAAGCGAGAATTGTAATATTTCTAATTAGATGGGTTAGGGGTTTTCAGTGAAATGACTGGGTATTGGTAAATGTAATAACAACTTTTCAAAGGAATTGCAAAAAATTTGCAGTCATACAAAACATATGAAAAATACCCACAAATTTCTTAAGAATTTATTGCAATCTGAATTTATTGTCTTCTGAGTTCTTGTAAAGAAATATCCTTAAAGAGATACGATGGGAAACAATAACGTTTTTGATTGATATATTTATTAAAAGGACTGTACAAGGACTGTATATTTATTATAAGGACTAAAACGCAGATGTTTTTGGGAATTTTCCGTTATAAGGTTTTTTTTTGGGGTTTTGAAACAATAAATTTTGTTATACAAAAGGTGTACTGTACAAAATCAAGAAAAAAATTATGTCGAATACATAAAATTGGTCATTTCACTGAAATCCCCCAGTCCATTTAACATGTATTTAAGTTGCCTAAAATAGTTGCACTCTACAAAATTATGTGTGTAATTATGCAAGTATTTCTAATGTATGTACTGTACAAAAATAAATATGCTTCCCAAAATAATTCGCTACAAGTAATTTTAAATATTTTTAACTTTTCCTTTATGGGACTTTTAATTTGAATTGATTTTAACATTTCCTTTATTGGACATTTCTTCAGATATATTTTATTTTTTTCGCAGTACGCAAAACAATTCTTGGTCCCATATTCATAAAAACTTTAAAACCCGTTGTTTAGAAATACTTATGAAAATATAAAAACAATTCTCACACTTTTTTCTTAACAAAGTGTTTTTTTTTTACTTTTATGAATATGGGGGTTAATCTCCAATTCTTCTAATTACTCTGGCTATTGCAGAAGAATTATAAGAAAAATATGTATATTTTGAAGAATCCTATGTTATTTGCAATTAATTTTACCATTGCCTTTTGTAATGTTATTTTAACATCATTTTTATTTAAAATGTTCCTAATTTACAAACATAAGTGCACTTAATTTGTAATCATCGCCAACTTTATTGCATTCTCTTTAAATGCCGTTTAAGTGCATAAACCACCCGCATATCACAGCGGCCATTGTTGCCCCATTCGCTTGCAAGAAAACCTAATAATACATGACCCCCATCATCACCCCCAATCAATTCCGCTACCCCACCGCTCTTCCCTTTCGTAAAATTCCCTTTTACGCAGTCAAAGTTTATGAACGAAATTTGTCTAATTTCCCTCCAATTCCCGATCACATTTCTTTCGTAATGAACGCCATAAATTTCGATGACTTTAAGAGGCCGGTGCATGGTCATAAATCTTTTTTTTAGAAAAGTGGGAGAACACTCTGCCTTTAAGAACCTATGCCAACGGGAATTAATTCCTTCCACTTAAAAAATTTCACTCTACCTTTCCTGTTCAACAATTTAATTGTTGTGTTAATCTGTAAATTAGTGGCATTATCTTGTCGAAAAAAGAAAACTTCGCCATTCAAGTGTTTGGGAATTTTTTAACATCAGTCAGTTTAACATCACATTGTTGGATTTTTCACTTACCTCTCTCAAATGATCCAAATCGGCTTTGTTCCCCACCAAATAGGCTGTGGGTGCATTCTGTAACGCTTTGAATTCAGCCAAACATTTGGCCGCATATTCGAAACTGCTGCGTTGTGTGATATTGTATACGATCATGCAGGCATCGGCCCAGAGAACCTGTTGAAGAAAATTTTGGAGAAAAAAATACTAGAAATTAGGAAAATTTATGTTTCTGATTAGTTTCTTGTTTTGTAGGTGAAATTATGAAGACATCGTCATTGTCATTTAACATGTGTTATGTGGATAAAGGGAATTTTTGGTTTGGCTTTTCTTTTTGAAAAAAATGGGGCATTGTTCGGACCACGACTGTTTTGTCAGTGTGTACGTATTTGTGTGGTGAAAAGAACATGTTGTGAAATTATTTGTCTGTTGTTGTTTCTCTTGTGCACTTGCAACGCCACAGAAAATTGTGTCATTTGGGCGGTGTTTTCTTTTGAGAAATCTTGAAATTGTTAAAACATGTTGTAAGATTGTGTCAACAAAATAAATGCGGTGTTATAATAATGGATAATTACTGTCGTTCGTGATATATTGTCTCTCCATGAGTTTTTTTTTTTTAATATTAAGAATAGGATTGATTCTCGTAGAAATCGTTTGATCGATACACTGAATTATTTGCTTGTTGGCACGTGTTGGCTAGACTGTGTACGAGTATCACTGTTCCCTTGCCAGTTCTAACCACTGTGACCAACCACAACAACAGTGGAAATCGATCACAGTATTTAAATATTTAAATATTAAAATATATTTTCAATCACATTATCCGCTAATGCAGTGGGGAATTTCAGAATTTTTCCATTCAGAAAAATTTCCATTGTTCAAATGGATGCTAACCAAGATGAGCGATCTCCCCTTCCCCTGTTCACTGAATGTACAGAAAAAATATAAGTAAATCTATTTACTCGCACCATCACTTTTACGATCAATTTTTGTTAATTTGTAAAAACTAATAAAATATTTATTTGTCTTTCTTCACATTCATGCCGCTTATTGTTTTTGTTGCTTCAAAATAAATTCACAAATGTATGGAAACAAAAATTCCAATTGCAATAAACACAAAAAAAGGCGATACTAATTGTTTTAAATTCACATTTGCAGCAAAACGACGACAACAACAGAAAGAACATTAAAACATGTGTGTACTATTAAAATTTTAATAATGCAAAAGTTTCAATAACTATAAATGAAAACTTTTTTGTTTTTTTCTTCTTATTTATTGTATGAAATTGTCGAAGATATGTGAATGAAGCTATCGTATAGGGTCTATCTTTTGGGAGGATGGATGGCTTTTTCGAGAGGTCAGCCATTTGTGTGGGGGTTTTCGGTGGGAAATTAACGCCCAACTCAAAATATTTAAAATTAAACGTTGAGAGTATTCGTTTTTCTTTTTTTTTAAATAAATTGTTTTTCTTTATCAATCTCAGCCTATAGTGTGTATATTTTTAATTGAAATATCTATCACACCTACGGGTTGCTGTTGAGCCCCTTTTCACGCAATAACAACAATAATATTTACAATATGAAAAGCTTTTAAAGAAATCAAGGTTCACTGAACTAAAAGGAATTCGTATATGTCGATTTCTACACTAAAATGCACAAGAACAGGCGAGCAATTTTCAATGTCAAAAACCTTTAAATAATTTTGTAAGTAAATATTTAAATGTCTTTACATTTACATTTAAAATAATGTAAAGACAAAGACAACTTTGGCAGTGAAACAACTTAAAACGTTGCTTGATTTATGACAATGGCGGCGGCGGGGCGGGGGCGGGACGTGGCGGACAAATGATTTCAAAACAAATTGAACATTTTGATGTGATTTGAAAAATCAATTACTGGCAATAAATCTTGATTGAATTATATTGAGAAAAATGTGCATGTGTTTGAGGGGTTCGGGCTGTAACTGCTTTTATTGCTTACCTGTTCCATGGGAAATTCATTTTGTTCGTCGCCATCCACGCTTCCGGCATACACATCAACAATTTCCACTTCCGTCAGTCCTGTCTCCAATGTTATGGTCTTGTTGTATAACAAATCTGTATTTGAACGGTATTCACCTATAAAGCGTCCCGTCAGATAGCGCACCGTGAGAGCTGTAAATAAAAGAAAGACACACACACATTACTCACACCATTGTGATGACAAATGATTTACATTTACAATTTCTGTTTCTGTTTCATATTTACATATGTATGTACTTATTTTTATTCTTGCGCTTAATTGCAATCATGTTGTGTCGTGTTACTGTACGAGTACATATTTGTACTCTAGATACTTTTATGTACTATTGTCCCTTTCTTATATAATAATATAATTTATTTATAATTTATTGATAATAATTTCCACAGAAAGAGAATGTAAGACATTTCAGTGTGACATTCTTTCCTCTACACACTCTTCTGTCAGAATATACGATTTTTCCATGCATCGTTTCACAGGACAGTAAGAAAAATCCGCATTCCTGAACATTATTCAGATATGATCACATGCAATTGCAATGAAGCTTTCTATAGCGATGAAATCTCTACAACAAATACCAAGTTTTTTTTTCATCAAAGATTAAAGTTTTCAGAAAAACCAAATTGTATTTTAGGTATATTCAAAAAATTATTGCAATTCCTGTGCGATTCCCATAACAGAAAAAGGAAATTTTTTAACAAAATGAAGGCCTAAAAACATGAAAATGGAATGTATGTGATGCTCACGTCTAGTGAAGTGAAGGCAGTAAGCCTAGGAAAACGTAGGGATGTATCCAGAGGTTTTGTTGCAGTTATTTTATTTAGAATTACAATATTACCTAAATAATTTAAGAAAACTGTTGATTTTAAAGATTTTTAGAAAACAGAAATGTGAGTAAATAAGTTTTTATGAGATACCGAAAGTTTCGAGAGGCTGACTGGTTTTACTATTCATATCACAAAGCCTCAATCACAAATCTCTATACGAAAATAGACGAGTATTATATTTTTTAAACATTTTGTAATTCAATAAGATTGTTTTTTTAATTATTGTTAATCTTTTTTCTTTATACAGGCTTCAAACAATGTGATTGCTTTTATTGCATTTTTTTTAAAAATTCCGTTTTTTTTACAAATATATTTAACTACAATTTGTTTGCAAATTTGGAAAAATTTTAAAAATGAAATTTTATAAAAAAAATTAATTAAGAATTTCAAAAATAACAATATTTATTAACTAAATAATTGATTGTAATTTTCGAACAATTTTAATTTTTTGAAACATGAACTCTTGTAGCTTTCGCGTTAGCAATTTCATAAAAATTTTAATTTTCGAAAAAAAAAATTGTTAAAATTTTAATTTAAAAAAAAAAACATTTTTGAAAAAAAAAATATTTTTGTAAAAATATTAATTTTCAAAAAAATTAATATTTAAAAAATTGTAAAATTTTAATATTTGAAGAATTATATTATTTGAAATATTTTAATATTTGAAAAAATTTTAATTATTGAAAAAATTTTGCTTTTGTATTTGGTTTGCTCGTTTGAAAATTTGTAAAACATTTGAATTTTTGAAAAAAAAATATTTTTTGAAAAATTTTAATATTTGAAAAAATTTTGGTACTTGGAAAAATTTTAATATTTGAAAAAAAATTAAAATATATTTAACTTTGTAATTTTTCGATACATTGCAGTTTTGTTTAAACTTTGTACATTTTTTTAAAAACTTTGTAAATTTTCAATACTTTTTGTGAATTTTTAATATTTTTGATATTTTTTTGAATTATAAAAAATTACGTAAAAACCTGCTCAAATGAACAAGATTTTACCATTTTTTTGGTGAAAGGAGATTTGCGTATCGGAAGGAAGAAAGAATGATTAGTATTTGTCTACATTTATCTTCCACTTGAGAATGTCACAGAGAAATCCACATACGATGTGTTGTAAGAGTTTGCATTGTTTAAGAGCCTATTATGTATACCCATCTCAGTTGCATGAGTTTGATTTTTGCCTACTGTATATCTTTGCTTACACAATGTCATTCAACACCTTTGAGGTTCCTTCATTCAGTGTTCTTCACTCATTCATTCAATCAGGTGATGAATGAAATGTTTGCAATCTTATAATAGTATTTTATTTTCCATTATTTCTGATTTCCATATGAGTGTAGGCAGGCAGTATACGACTTTAAGTTGTTAAATATTTATGTAGATTTTGTATAAACAATAAGAATTTTAATGGATCCATTATTTGCTTTGCTTGTGGTTTTTGAAGGAATTTATTGAAAATTAAAAAAACTAACACACACACACTGTTTGTCTTTTGTATATAATTATTTGATCTGCTTTTTAAAAATTAGCTTTATTAATTTCCCAGTATTATGCATGACCCTTGGTTAAAAATAATACACCTGGCCATTTCCTAAAATTCTACAGATTAACCAACCGCACCGACCTGTTGCAACATGAAAATTATGACATTGAAAAAGTATATCCAACCACACAAACTGGGCACTTGCAAGCTACAGCAAGCCATATAAGAGTTTTTCTTTTATTGGCTTTAAATCGATTTCTTGGAATCCCGTCGCTAAACACCACATGACTGTATGCAAATGTGGAGGGGGGCGGACGGAGTTCGGTCCAGTGCATAACTCATTCTGGCATAAGGACTATTCATGTCACGGAGTGTATCATGAAACTCAGTCAAGTGATCTAATATTTATTTCAAAAGTGTTTGCTGTTGTTGTTGATATTTTATTCTGGTTATAAAAGACTCTTTATACGACAATCAATGTGTTTGGTTCAGATTTATGCAATACGAAGAGAAAGAAAAACAGTACAACAAATAATAATATTTCACAAAATAAAAGGGGGATGAGGACGGAGAAGTAGAGACATATGAGTGAGCAACTAAATGGAAAAAAATTGCATTGAATTTTTGGAATGTGTTGATTTCTAAAGAAAAAGCCTTAGTAACGAGTGAACGTGGTTTTTAACAAAAAAACCTTTATATTCTTGATATACAAGCGCCTCCTATTGTTGATATTTTGAACTCTTTTTTTTTGTGAGATGGAAAAAAAAGTATTTTTTTTTCAGAAGACCTAAAA